>MBPM02000066.1:0-500464 GCA_001695595.3 Plasmopara viticola
TTCACCGTCCTGTTACCCTGGAGCGCACCCGCATTGTCGCCAATTAGCCGATGCGGAGAGGAAGTCAGTTCTTTACTTAGTTCGGCTATTAGTGTCGAGGGCGCACCCGTGGCTGACAAACAGTAATCCACACGCTTCTCCACGTGAAATTTGGAACGTTAGATATAAAGCTAAAAAGTAGACTCTTGCGGGGCGCACGCCGTTGGGGGCTTTTCTAGACTAGTCCTTCTGCAACGTATCACGTTCATCTAGACGACAATAACAAACAAAAGCCCCTATTCATCGTTTCACCGTCTGCCAGCAAATATGTCAGCGTTTTGACCGTAAAAAGGTCTGGCAGCTTGATGCCACTTACAAAACCTATATGTGAGTAAAGGTCAACGCTATTCTTGAACCTTACTGTAAGAAAGTGACAACTTGTACTATTTAAGGTTTCGTTTGCCATATCTACAAGTGGAGGCATTACTGTCACCTATCAGAAGTTTACACTCTCTTTGAGTGAGTGATGCGACAACTGAGTCCTATCTTTAGGCAATAACCAAGCTCAAGACATTTTAGAGGATGTGGAAAGGACGGAACAGCCACCGTTATTTGTAACGGACAGAGAGATTGCTCCAACGACAGCCCTTGCAGACGTCCCAGGGAAGAAATTGCGAGCGTCACAAGCACCTGCTCATCTGCAATTATAGCCAATTAGTGACCATCTTTACCTCCTTTATTGTCAGAGGCTTTTGATCTTTCGCTCTTTTTGTAAGTAGAAACCGTAAATTCAATCAGCTTAGTACGTACGGTTGGGCGGCAACTCCGAAAAATCATGCTCGAGCTCTAGAGCGTAGGTTTTCGTGTACACCTTGAACGTTTAAAAGCATCTGGATGGTAGGGAACTGTGAGAGATGAAACCACGTGCAAAGTTTGCAGAATTTAGGCCTGGCGTGAAAACGAAACAGAAGTACAGTCTAGACAATCTTTGCTTTTGGAGGTTGGCAGTTGCAACTTTGACGCCACGTTTTGCGCTCACTACAACCCGCGAGAGATCAAGTGCCAAACCCGAGAATTGAGTGGTCCCGTAATTAATTATGTCCCGAAATTAATACAAAAGTCCTTCTTCAAGTTGATTTATGATAAAAAGTAATGAGGCACTTTAACTCGAGGCGTTCCGCACACCAGCAAAGCGCAGGATTGGGCGGCTGGTCTGTACGGCCTTGCACCGCCGATCAATCTAAGCTTTCTGCATTCTAGCTAAGGCATGCTTTCTGATTACCACGTAGTAAAACTTTATCATCGACAACTAGACGGAGTACCTTCCAAACGTATCCCACAATCATAGGATGGGCGATTAGATTACTTTGCAAATGAAGCGCATAGTAGACCACTGTTAGATCAGAACGGCAATCATTGGTACGTACTGACACGAAGATTTGCCATGCGCCTCCTACGCGCCACGTTCCTGAGCGCCGTTGCTCTGCTTAAAGTCACTGTTGCTGCCCACACCAAGGTCGCCTCCGACGTGCAGGGTCAGGTGGACAAGTATGACGCAGACGATTGGCACAATATTAAGAAGTTTGGACCGGGCGTTAAGGACGAGGAGAGGCTGCCTGTGTCGGGCGAAGTTGGTCCTCTTGAACATGCTATGTCTTCTGCCGTGGCTAGAGGTGTGACCGAAGATTTCGAGAATACTTTCGGCGTAGCCTCAACGTCCCTTGCTCGCAACAGCGACGAAGTGACAAAGGTGGTGGCCAGCGCACCGGATCTGTTCTTTGTGAATGGAAAGAAAAGGAGGTAGAAGCTGCTCAGCGGATTCACGTGTGGCTAGAAGGCAGAAAACATCCGGACGAAGTTTACAAAGACTTGAAGCTCGACTCGACCGGCAGTTCATTCACGGCTGTTACATTGGTGGACACCTACACGTGGCTAACGTACATCGATGAGTATACGCATCATATTCAGCAGACAAAGACGATACCGATTTTATCAATCCATAATTTTTTTTCGCGCTTCTCCGACCAAATGATCAAGACGATTGCCATGCAAGCAGTTCCCTCGAGCGCTATCAATCGAATAGAAAGTTATCTCAAGTGCTACTGGCTTAACAGTTTCAAGACTAAAAACGACGTCACTGCGCTGCTGAAAGACTATAAGGGAAAAAATCTGTATGTTTCACGTCTAGAGGAAGCGTACGGAAACTATTTTGACAGCGTGAGCTCCCCCGAGGAGCTAAGGAGGATCATTTCGGAGTTCAAGATGAAGCGGAAAACAGACCATATGACTACACAGCCTTCTACTAGCACTAGGGGCAAGGCTCAGCTCAAGTACAAGCCTCAAAAGCTCGACAATAAGGTGTTCATTGCGTTCGACAAGTACGTCGACGCCTATAATTCAGCATACCCATCAGAGACACTGAATCTACTTCCTGTACTGTCGCTTGTTTTGGCGAAGGTGGTGCTTTCTCAGTTATTTCAGCGGCGAAAGCGATTCCAGAAACTGCGGCGAAGGCCAAGCTTCTTGAAACAGAGCAGATTCAACATTGGGTAGCAGAGAAGTCTCCGGACACAGTTTTCGCAAAGCCTGCAGTCCATTAGCACGTTGTTTGAGTTTTTTGACGAGTTCTCAAAGCAACACTCAAAGCCGCCATTTGATCTACTTGCGACTTTGAGAATCAACTTGAGCGATGAGCAGCTGGCCAGGATTGTCATGGGAGAGCAGAAGAATCCGGATGCAGAACGATTAAAAACTTGCTGTTCTTAGACTGGTTTAATAGCTTAAAGAGCGATGACGAAGTGTCGAAGCTGATTGATTTTCGCGGGACAAGTTTCGCCAAGGTCGACTCTTGTATTGTGGCGTTTAAGCAATTTCGCGAGGAGATGAGTCACCCAAGCACTTTGAATTTACCCGAGGGTGGGCCTAAAGTCACAGGCAAGACGGTTGGCCGCAACAGCGACTATGATAGCTCGATGCTCGCTGCGTACGAGATGTCCATCAGAAAGAACAACGATAAGAATCCGAACATGCCGCTGAGATTGCTTGCAGTCCTCACGACTCGCTTCGGCGATTCTGAGCTGGCGGCGATGATTGACTCGGCCAAATTATCATTGAAAAATGTGGAAGTGGTCACGCGACTTGAAAATGAGCAGATTTGTACTGGGTGAGCGCAGGGAAAAGTCCGGACGAAGTGTTTAGTCTATTGGATCCCACTCTTCAAGCTCGGCCTTTTATCGACAAGTGGATCAAGTTTTATGATGAGTTCATCAAGCGTCGTCCTGAGCACGTGTTTGATCCGATCGTAAGTTTGATGACACGATACAGTGACAATGTCTTGGCATCGATTGTATTGGAAGAGCTGCAAAATCGAACAGTGGTTCGCGGCTAAAGGATTTGCTGTTTTTAATTTGTTTGACAGGATGATTACCCATGAGAAATTTTTCACTTTGCTCAATCCTGCACGCGAAAAGAACACCGAATTTGATTCTGGTGAAAAATTACCAGCACTTTGTCGACGACATAGGTCCTCCTGCTATATTAGAACGAGTCAGAGAGTGGTGCAAGACGAAGAGTGAAGCGGTTGGACAAGCTAGTGCTCGCACCGGGAATAAGGTGGAGATCGGGACATGTTCCTGTACGACGGCAAAGTGTTTGCTGCCTATGACGATTACATTTGCTCTTACAACAAGGTTAAGCCATTTGCCCGACTTAGTTTGCTCGCTGCGCTCACTATTCGCTTCGGTGATCGCGATGCGTCAACCATGATTTTAGCAGCCAAAATGCACCCCGACACTGCAAAAGCTGCCGAGAGTTGAGGCTGAGCAGATTAAATACTGGGTGAAAGCCGGTAAAACTCCTGACCAAGTTTTTGAGCTGTTGAATGTCGACTTGCAAAGTCTGCCGTTGATCAACAATGGTTATCCTTTATTAGCGAATTTCGTCAAAGTCATCGAGAGTTTTTGTTTAATCCAATGTGACATTGAGCAAGCGCTACGACATCAAGATGCTGGTGAGAACAATCGCAAAAGAAGAAAATTTGCACGGTGTTGAACAGTTAAAGGACTTTGTGATCCATGACTTGTTCAACAGTATGCAAAGCAATGAAAAGGTGTTGGAGCAGCTCGGTGAATACAATTTGAACGATAACACTATCAAGTCTCTTTATACGGCGTATAAGCAATTTCGCAACAAGATGGCCAATTTGCCTGATTTAACAATGCTCCAGGACGGCCCCAGTTTCGAGTTGCTCACACCAGATATGACTTACCGGCTAAAGTCAGAAGACAGCGCTCACGATGGCTTATTGCTCGATGCTTACGACACCTTTGTCAATGTCTACAACGAGCAAAATCCTACGAATCATTTGAGCTTGCTCGCGGTGCTTATCACTAGGTTCGGAGACCACGAGGTGCTGGCTATGATCGAGTCGGCAAAATCGAATTCGGTTGCCGTGGAAACCGCCAAACTTCTTGAAGTGAAACTGATCCAACACTGGGTGGGTTCTGAGTCGACTCCAGACAGTTTTACCAAGCGATTACTATCCGGACGTGATGGCCATCAAAGAATTTTTACGTGGGTTCAGTGTATTGATCGATTATCCAGCTCAATCCAAAGCTTCATTTCGATCCCATCAAGTTGTTGAGGAAATTCTTTACCGACAAGATGCTGGCCACGCTTGTTGTGACAGCAACGCCAGAATTTAAGAGAGATGCCGAACGAGTGCAAGTATGCTGCTGCTAGACTGGTTTAACTCAATGTTGACCAGTAACCAATTTGTAAAGCTGCTCAACATTCAAAAGGGGCAACGCAAATTTACTCCTATTCTCAAGGCGTGGAAAGGCTTTCGTGCTAAACAAGCTGAGATTGGAGCGAAATTTATCTCCTCGTCCGATGAAACACTGTACGGTTCAGTAATTGATGCTTATGCCACGTATGTTCGCACTTACAACGAGAAGAACCCTACAAAGCAATTGAGCTTGCTCGCGTTACTCACGGCTGTCTTTGGGGATGGCAAATTGTTGGCCATGATTGACAAAGCCAAGTCGTTCCCAAAGACTCTAGAGGTTGCCAAGCATCTTGAGTCTGAACAGATTCTTTTTTGGGTAAAAAGGGAAAAGAATCCAATCGATATATATGAGCTGATGGGCTTTAATACCAAAAGTTTGCATTTCATCTACAAGTGGATAGAATATTCGGCCATTTTCTGCAAGCACCACCCAAACCCTTCATTCGACCCAATCAACTTATTGAAAAAGCACTTTTCGGATCACGAGCTGGCCGCATTTCTTGTAGACGCAACGTCGAAAAACTTAGACGATTCCAAACGGCTCGAACCTGTGCTATTCACACACTGGTTCAACAATTTAATGACTCGTGAAAAACTCGAGGAGCTGCTTGAGCTGAACGAAGCGTCGGAACCTACTTCTGCTAAACTATTGGATACATTTGATGGATATGTCGAGAATTTAAGGCAAAAGACAAAACTTGTTGTGCCTTCTACTCCCGCTAACAAGATCCAGAATCACGGCAATTTGTTTTATCTTTACGATGCTTACGTCCGCTCGTATAACGAGCATAATCCTGCTACACAAGTGAGCTTGTTTGCGTTACTCCACAGAGTATATGGTGATAAAACTGTGGTCAAAATGATTGACGAAGCCAAGTTTAATCCGAACACTCGTGCTTCTGCTGAGCGTGTTGAGGCCGAGCAGTTTAAGTTCTGGGAAGGTGCTAAGAAATCCCCAGCCAAAGTTGTTGATGTGTTAGAGTCTGGGTCAAAAAGCCCATCTCTGGTCCACAAACTGGTCGAATTCTTTGATAATTTCTACAAGCGTTACCCAGACTCATCGTTTGATCCGATTGCATTATTGAAAAGGCTCTATTCAGACGCCATGGTGGCAAAAGTTGTCGTCGAAGCAACGTCAAATAACTCAGATGATGCTAAACGGCTGGAAGCTATGCTGTTTTCACACTGGTTTAACAATTTGATGACTCGTAAAGCGCTTGGGGAGGTGCTTGGAGTGAACGAAGCGTCGAAATCTACTTTTGCTCCCCTTTTGGATAAATTTGATGGATTTGTCGAGAATTTAAAGCAAAAGAGAGCGCTGGTTGGATCTACAACTCGTGACCTGAATCACGGCAATGTGTTTTCTCTGTTTGATGGTCACGTCCACTCGTATAACGAGCATAATCCTGCTACACAAATGAGCTTGTTTGCGTTACTCTATACACTTTATGGCGATAAAGCTGTGGTGAAAATGATTGACGAAGCCAAGTTGGTCCCGCACACTCTTGCTTCTGCCGAGCTCGTTGAGGTTGAGCAATTTCAACATTGGGTGAACGGAAAGAAAACGCTGGAAGAAGTCGTCGGGCTGTTATTTTCTGGCTCAAAGAGCTTGCGTTCCATCTCTCGTTGTGCCAAGTTCTTTGACATATATAGCAAACATCATCCAGGGTCTATACTTTTTCCAACTACGGCGCTTAAAAGTTACTTCTCTGACGTTGAACTGATCACACTTGTCGTAGAGGCCACGCCAGAATATCTGGACGATGTCAAACGATTGGAGGCCATGCTGTTTCGGGACTGGTTTAATCGAATGATGACACGTGATGATCTTTTTGAGCGGCTTAATCTGGACGAAGAGAAGAAACACACTTTTGCCTCTGTGCTGGCGAAGTACGGCGAATACTACGACACATTGGTTCGGAAGGAGCTTACATTGTCTACTGATGATCTCAAAGTCAAGGGCTTGAAAGCCGAGGCAGAGTTTGCTGCTTTTGTTTCTCACATTCGCGACTTCAACGAAAAGAACCCCACAGAGCAGTTGAGCTTGCTCGCCGCACTGACTGCTTGTTATGGCGACCATAAGGCGTCGACGATGATTGGAGCAGCTAAATCGAGCCCAAGTACGAAAAACACGGCCACGTTCCTTGACGACCAGCAAGTTCAGTTCTGGGTGGACGCTGGAAGAACGCCGAGCCATGTCTTTGCGCTTTTGGACATCAAATCTCGAAACCTTGATATGTTGTACAAGTGGGTCAAGTTTTGTGACATATACAACAACCATCACCCGGAGCCTTACTTTGACCCAATCTCGCTCCTGATGCCTCTCTTCAACGATGTCAACTTGGCTACGTATGCTACTAACAAAGATGCGCGATACCTGGATGATGCCAAACAATTGCGCGTCGTGCTGTTCCGGCACTGGTACAATAATCTAATGACTTACGATGATGTCGCCACGAGGCTCGAACTTTTCAAAAAGATTAAGTCAAAAAAGCGACTTTTGAACGCATACACAAGTTATATCAAGAATGATGACCTTTCTTCTGACATGAAATGGATTGAAAGGATTGAAACGAAGAATTATGTCTCGCTTTTTTCTGCAGTTTACGAACATGTGGAGAAGTTTAATTTGAATAATCCTACAAACCAAAAGAATGTGCTCGCTTTCCTCACCCATCACTTGGAAGGTGATATTGCGTCCATGGTGCTTGAAGCGGCCATGCACGACAAGAAGTATTCGAATCTCGCTGTAAAGCTTGAGAAAGAGCGATCAAAGCTGTGGCTCAAGAACAAGAAAAGCCCGCACGACGTTCTCAAGTCGCTAGGATTCGACAAGATTCATGAAGAGCTTCAGCCTCGACTGTTTACGTTGGTAAAGTACGTAAATGATTTTAGTGCGGCGTACCCGGACAAAGCGGTAGAGTTGTATGATGTCTTGCGTAAGCACGACAAAACTGTGGCTCGAATTCTCGTGCAATCGACTGATTTAGAATCGGAATCAGTCAAGGGGCAAGTTCTTGGAGTGCTGTTCAAGGTTTGGTCAGATGCTGGAAGCAAACCAAGCGAAGTTTTTGATTTTTTAGAGCTAAATCTTCGTGACGCAGACGTCATAAAGCGCTATGAGTTTGAAGTATGGGTGATCGACTGTAGTATATCAAAATTTTCTATTAGGGAAGGTCCTAGTGTGCTGACAATTTTGAAGAGTTCTGAAAGTATTAACGTGGATTCTTTGATCAGTAGCCTGGAGGAGTATACGCATGGAGAGAGAAAGGTGGAGTGGACAGACAAGTCAGGCAATGTGATTGATCTAGTAGAAGGTCTGGGTCTTGATCCGGCTGAAGATGAAGGTCGTCTAATCGAATTATGGGGAAGTACTTTACTATGCTTAGTCGCCAAAATTTTCCAGAGCTCGTTGGCAATACGATGACTTTGTTGAGAACCATCTACACTCCAAAAGAGTTGGCTATGAAGCTTTATGATACGAAGCACGATGTGTCGATGCATTCGTTGCGAACGGACTTGTTCGACTTTTGGTTGTCACAGGATGTTATACCAACTGAGTTCCAAGAGGCTTTCCAAACTATTGGGTCTGACCGAACTTGGTTTTTGGGTCTTGCCAAGGAATACCTTCACCATCCCGGGGTCGTGGACTTGATAGTGAAGAAAGAACCGATGTGGCAGGGATTTGTTAGTGAAGCACAGCCATTGTGAATGCAATCTATGTTCAAATTTGTTAAGTGAGTGACATGTCGATTAGCCGTGCCCCTCTGCTCACGCTTTGCTCGCGCTTTGAAGTTTGAACTCATTGGGATAGACTAGAATTACGCAGCACTACATCGCGGGTACCCTAACCAATTTACTCTAACTACGCGCGTTCGCCTTTGTTGGACTGTTTCGAGCACAAGGTCCAAACTACGCATTTGATGTTTGCAGAATATTTGAAGATCGCATTGTACTCTGATTCGACTTTGCAGAAAACCTTTGTCTGGTCTACCAATAATGTTAAGATAATGTCCAATTTAAATCCTCCAAAAAATGATAAGAAAGCAAAAAAATGTACCTAGCATGCAACAACGGCAAAAATAAACATATAAATAATAAAAAAAGAGAATTAATACCTTTAAATAGTAATTTTACCGCATACAATCTGCGGGTTATATGGAAGTTTTCATGCGTTTGCTCGATATGCATTACGCGGCATGGCACTGGATGATAGGTGTGCTGTTGATGACATGTTTTAAAAATGGTAACAATGACTTCCAGATTGTTGCAGTCGCATTGTCAGCAGTGATACTAAAGCAAATTGGCCGTAATTCATCAAGTTCCTGTTCCATTATTTATCTATGCTTCCAGCCTTTGTAATATCTGAACGTGATAAGGGATTGGTGCCAGCATTGAAAGAAAATAGCAAAGTGACACCACATTTCTTTTGCTTACATCACCTTATAAAGAATTTTTATTTAAAGTTTAGAAACAAGACGTTGAAGGAACATGCGTGGGACTTGGCACGTGCACTGACCAGGCATTCGTACGCAGCTAAAGAAGAAGACTTGAAGAAGGTAAATCGTGAGGCAGTAAAATGCTGGCTGACGTTGGCTATGGAAAGTGGTCCATTTCCCATAGTTCATGCTCAAAATATGGAATTTTTACTATCAATAACGTCGAATTGATGAACAGCGCGCAGAAAAAACGTGAAATGCCGATCTTGGATCGTATGATGGCAGTTGAACGCTATGTCGGTACGAAGTGGCTCGAATTTGCTGGACAGACCAAACATTGGGGTGTGGTTACGTCTTATGCTGCCAGTTGCATCACTTTAATGTTTAAAATGTACGAGAAAACAATACAAGTATGTCCAAGTTCAACTAGTGTCGGTTCGAATTGGAACAAACAAGCCAATGGAGTATACAGTTAATACAAACAGTAGTAGTGGTATCTACACATCAATAATGTAAAGGACGTGAATGCTCCATGTCGACACTTCAAAGCAGCACTCAAGCTTTCAAATCAGAATTGTTATTTGGGGATGTGTGGTCAACCAAATCGTATCTACTTGCCTACGATGATTTGTGGCCAAAAGTGAACTGGTAAAGAGTGTTCATCTAATTGAAAATGTTACTTGGGCACTAGTTGGCAAATTGCAAAAGTGAATATATTTATAAGTGCTAATTTTAAGTAGTCACCAACTGATTGCAGATACCGGTACTTACCGATATGTAGTTGCTGGTCGAGGCGTCGATTCTCCAACACTCCCACTCGACTCGTCAGCACTTGGCGACTTGATGCCCAACTTGTTCCGGAGATTTTGAAACTGCACAGCGCTGATTGGCTTGGTCATCATGTCGGCCATCATGTCGTTTGTTGAGCAATACTGCAACACCACTTGGCCATCTTCTACCTTTTCACGAACAAAATGATAACGAATGTCGATGTGCTTGGTGCGCTTGTGAAATTCCGGGTTCTTGGCCAATGCAATGGAGCCCTGATTGTCCTCGTAAACTGTAACCGCTTCATCAGTTGTCAACTCACCCAATTCGCACAAGAAAGCCTTTAGCCATATAGCCTCTTGTGTTGCCTCCGACAACGCCATGTATTCAGCTTCAGTAGATGACAGCGCCACCGTACGTTGCTTCTTGCTTCTCCAGCTGATGCATCCGCCGTTCATCATAAACGCATAGCCGCTCGTGCTTCTTCTTGTTGCAATATCTCCAGCCCAATCTGCATCCGTGAAACCTCGAAGTCCATCATCGCAGCCCGGTTGGAATTCAATACCATGTGTCCTTGTCCCTTGAATGTACCTGAAGACCCGCTTGAGTGCTTGCCAATGAGTAGGACATGGATCTGCCGCAAATTGGCTGAGTACTCCCACTGCTGCCGCGAGGTCTGGTCGAGTACATACCATGAGATACATGACGCACCCTACTGCATTTCGATAGGGGACTCCAGCCATGGTCACGTCGTGCTTACAACCGTCTTCACACATATTCTTTGTCAGTTTGAGGCCCGGATCTTGAGGTGTCTTGACCGGGTTACTGGCATCCATCTTAAAATTGTGCAAAATGTCACTTGCAAACTTATTCTGTCGCATCGAAATAACTCCACTTGTCTTGTCTTGCTCAATTTCAATTCCGAGGAAAAACTTGAGCTGGCCCATATCAGTCATCTCGAATCGATTACTTAATGCTTGCTTGGTATCTTGTAGAATCTTGACACTGCTGCTTGCGAGCACTAAATCATCAACGTAAAGAGCCACAAAGATCATGGCTTGGTCGTTTCGCATCAAGTAAATGCAGTGGTCTGACTCACACTTCTTGAACCCAAGCTTAACATGAACTCGTCGATGGTCTTGTTCCACATGCGAGGTGACTGTTTCAGGCCGTATAGTGACCGCTTGAGCTTGCAAACAAAATTCGGGTGCTCTTGATTCACAAAGCCGTCCGGTTGCTCCATGTATATGTCTTCATCCAACGGTCCGTTAAGGAACGCTGTCTTGACGTCCATTTGATGCAGTGTAAGGCTGTACTTGGCAGCAAGACTAAACAGGATCCGAATTGATGTGAGCTTCGCCACCGGTGCAAACGTTTCATCATAGTCAATGCCGTACTTCTGTGAGAAGCCTTTAGCAACAAGACGAGCCTTAAACCTTTCAACTTCCCCGTCTTGATTCTCTTTCACGCGAAAAACCCATCTGCATCCAATCGCCTTGCGTCCTTTTGGCAATGGCACAATCTCCCAAGTTTGATTTTTATGCAGGGACTTAACCTCTGAGTCACAGGCTTCCTTCCACTTTACAGCGTCACTGGATTCCATAGCCGACTTAAATGAAGTCGGCATTTCTCCCACTGAATCCATGACGTAGGCCGCCTCAACATTGAAGCAGTCTTGTGCTGCTGCCGACATCTCTTTAAGTCCACGACCTTTGCTGAAGATTGTATGCCGCTTAATTCTTGGAATCTCTGTTGCTTTCTCGAGCGATTCATTTCGTTGGTGACGTTTCCTGCCCACCTCAATGTCAACATCGGAAGAAGTTGCCTCTTCTTCTTGTGATTCTTCATCAGTTTCTTCGACATCTTCGATGACAACCTCTTCATTGCAGTGATCACGCTTCCCAGTATCAAAGACCATTTCCATAAACCTGGCATCACGACTGACTAGCACACGACGAGTTTGTAGTTCCTCAAAACGATACGCCTTTTCATGCTCGGAATTACCGATAAAGCGGCAGCGTACCGACCTTGCATCAAGTTTGGTGCGCTTTTCTTTGGGAACCGTGACAAATGCGTGGCAACCAAACACCTTAAGGTTTGCCAGCAATGGCTTTTTACCGGTCCAAATTTGGTGAGGTGACTTGTCGCGAGAAACAGCGCGTGTAGGACAACGATTTCGTAGGAATGCAGCGGTCATAACTGCTTCGCCCCAGTAAATTTTTGGTAATCCAGCGTGTTCCATCATGCACCTCGCGCACTCAACCAACGTTCGGTTCATGCGCTCAGCCACTCCATCTAGCTGTGGTGTGTACGGCGGGGTGGACTTTTGAGCGATTCCCCGGTCACTGCAAAACTTGGCCATTCTGTGCGATGTATATTCTCCACCATTGTCACTGCGAAGCGACTTTACTCGATATCCGGTTTGCGTTTCAGTAAGCGCGACATATTCAGCAAACTTGGTAAAAACTTCGGATTTGTTGCGCAGCAAGTATACCGTGCAAAAGTGTGATTTGTCATCAATAAATGTGACGAAATATCGCTTTCCACTAATAGTAGGCGTCCGCATAGGGCCACAAACATCACTGTGGATGACCTCCAGCACTTGTTTCGCACGGTTAGGTGATGACTTGATGTAGCTTGTACGCGTTTGTTTGCCAAGCGAACATCCGTCACACGCCTCCCACTGCTTAACAGACGCAATGTCAATACCACTTCCATAGTTTTTCTTAACAATGGCATCCAATCCACTAAAGCCAATGTGACCAAGTCGAAGGTGCCAGAGGTACGAATTGGTGTCCCCATGGCATCCCATCGAAGTTGTCACATTTGCCGTCTCAGCTGGGATTGGTGTCATGCAGAGCTTGAACAAACCCTTTCCTTCGCGAGCACCAAGCTGCCATCGCAAACCTTTTGCATTTGCAAAGCAACCGTCTCGCTCAAAGGTAACTGGTCCGACATCCTTCGTAAAACGGCCCACTGAAAACAAATTTCGCAGTAGTTTCGGAATGTGCCACACACGTGTAAGTACACCTTTCTTGATTCCACGTGGTGTTTGCATTGACATAACTATGTCACCCGTTCCAACCGCTTGAACAATACCGTCATCAGCGAGGTGTACGTCCACCGGAGACATGACCTTGTAGTTGATCATGTACTCTTTCGAGTACGTCATATGCTGAGTTGCACCCGAGTCTACCAGCCAAACACTGCTTGACTTGGTAGCACTTGTGTCACCACCCACCGAAAATAGAAAGTCGCTAGAAACATCTTCAACTTGTGCGACATTCGCACGCTGAGGCCTTTGCCGCTCCGCATTATCACGATTTCGCGCGGAACACTTGGCAATCCAATGACCTTGTTCCCCACAGTAATGGCAAGATCCACTTGTCTTCGCCTGCACAAGACGTCCTTTGCGCTTGTTGTTATCATTAGCCATGAACGCTTGCCCTTGGTTGTGCGCGGCTCCATCGATGCCGCCACCCTGTTCCTTGCGCTTCATGTCTTCATGTAGTACCCGAGACGTCACGAGATCCCACGTCAACGAATCAGCACGTGACTCTAGTGCCGTGATGAGAAATTGGTACGATTTACTCAAACTGCTCAGAAGCGTGATAACCAAGTCGTCCTCGCTAACCGGAGCCCCGATCGCATCAAGCTGCTCCGCTAGTGTCTTCAACTTGTTAATGTGCTGAAGCACATCATCACCTTCATCCATTGTTGCTGTCAGGTAACGTCGACGAAGGAAGAGTCGATTGGCGATGCTCTTCTTCTCGAAATGTCCTTCGAGTCTTGACCATGCATCATGCGCGCCAGTCGCAGAACGAACCAGTGGCAGCTGCGAATCTTCCATCGCGAGACAGATGATCGCAAGCGCCTTGCGTGACTTCCTCTTATAGGTTCCTTGGTCCAGCGAAGTGACGCATTGCTCCAACTTAATCTCGCCACTTGCCACGTCCCACAGATCTTTCTCCTCCAACACCATCTGCATCTTGAATTTATAGTTGTGAAAGTTGGTGCCGTCGAACTTGCTAATCCGGCTTGGCGTAGACGCGTCCATGGTGGCGAAGGCAGAGTCAGGGGGTGGGAAGGCAGAGTCGGCGGGGCTTGGGCTCATAACCAATTGAAAATGTTACTTGGGCACTAGTTGGCAAATTGCAAAAGTGAATATATTTATAAGTGCTAATTTTAAGTAGTCACCAACTGATTGCAGATACCGGTACTTACCGATATGTAGTTGCTGGTCGAGGCGTCGATTCTCCAACACATCTTTCACCAAATCCGTTCAGTAGAAAAGGTCGACTTAGAAAGAAGCGAATCGGATCACACCATGCTATACCATTAGTTGACGCGCCAAAAAGTGTTTATCGATGCGGCAGCTGTGACCAAGTGGGACACAATAAGCGTCAATGCGCCAGTAATGCACATCATAAAATTATGTTTCCTTTATGATTTAGGTATATTTTGTTTTCTTATTTTTCAATGAGTTCTTCACTTCTTAGCTAGATTATTTTTTTTGGCAAAAAATTGAAGGGAGATTTTTTCCATTCGAATATACTTTGTCCATCAAAGTTCAAAGATGTTTGTTTCTACCATTCTCCCATTAAGTAATGTATTTTGATTGGATGCGAACTTCTTTGGGCTCTTTGAGTAGTTACTTCTTATATTTAGCTTCTTTTGCTTGATTTGCCGTCATCTAATGTACAATTCTACACGAAATGTAGCCTATTACTAGATTAGTACTAATAATGTAATGTATTACGTTATCGAGTTGCCAAGTTATGCACGTGCTAGGCTCAGTCTGGCTAGTCCACGGCATAGAGTGGTGTCCGCATACGTCGAGTCTCGTTCGGCGGGCAGTGCAGCCAGCACCGAGGTTTTGAGGGTCTTCCATTAGTTTGTTTATCTCTGACTTGGTAAGAGCCCAGGTGGCGCCCGGTGCTGGAGACCGTCGCGTCGAGGATGAGACTCGTTAGAGACCTGCAGATGCCCGAGAGCACCTGCCCGAAGCGCGCGAGCAATAAGCCCCCGCGCTTGGAAGGATAGTACTAATAATGTAATGTAATGTATTACGTTATCGCGTTGCCAAGTTATGCACGTGCTAGGCTCAGTCTGGCTAGTCCACAGCATAGAGTGGTGTCCGCATACGTCGAGTCTCGTTCGGCGGGCAGTGCAGCCAGCACCGAGGTCTTGAGGGTCTTCCATTTGTTTGTTTATCTCTGACTTGGTAAGAGCCCAGGTGGCGCCCGGTGCTGGAGACCGTCGCGTCGAGGGTGAGACTCGTTAGAGACCTGCAGATGCTTAAGAGCACCTGCCCGAAGCGCGCGAGCATTTAGCCCCCGCGCTTGGAAGGAAGGCGTCACCTCAACCTTTTCCAAGCTTATATTAGTACCAAGAGTCTGGAAACTTAATAAAGATATATATATGATAGGTTGTTTGGGTAAGGTTGGGGTGACGCCCAAGCTTATATTAGTACTAAGAGTCTGGAAACTTAATAAAGATATATATATGATAGGTCGTTTGGGTAAGGTTGGGGTGACGCCCTCCTTCCAAGCGCGGGGGCTAAATGCTCGCGCGCTTCGGGCAGGTGCTCTTAAGCATCTGCAGGTCTCTAACGAGTCTCACCCTCGACGCGACAGTCTCCAGCACCAGGGCGCCACCTGGGTTCTTACCTAGTCAGAGCTAAACAAAATAGCGGAAGACCCTCACGACCTCGGTGCTGGCCGCACTGCCCGCCGAACGAGACCCGACGTAGGCGGACACCACTCTATGCCGTGGAGTAGCCAGACTGAGCCTAGCACGTGCATAACTTGGCAACGCGATAACGTAATACAATACAATATGATAGGTTAATATTTGCGTACTCTGATTGGCTAGATTAAAGCACCATAATATTACTATAATAATACATCGTATTCCTTAATCCGGGAACAAGTTCAAAAGTATTTTTTGTATTAATTACTCAAGCTTCCATCCCTTCTCCGACTTCGAGGATGTTCTGCTGGTCCAGCAGACGCCAAACGTCATGCGTTAATTCATCACGCTGTCATCTTTACGTAATTAATGCAGTCGTTTCTATCAAGTGTCACAACGCGTCGGAAGCTGCGCTGACCAGCAGCTTTTACTACATAAGCCCGCCGATGACACAGAGGTGTCTCCATGCTTCAATCACTCAATTGTAACCAAATTTCGATCCATGACACTGCTATTACGTATAAAATGGTCTCGCATTTGTCTCACGACTGCGTTACGCTACGATCGGTGGCCTTGTCGACGTTGTGGACGCTCCTTGCCACGTCATTAGCAACGGACTTGTGCTTTTTCTGAGAAAGAAAATCGTGCACTTGTCGCTATTAAATGCTACTCGCACACCAGTGCTTAAAGGTATGTACGTGACACTACAGCGTTCGCAGTTTGAGACGCAGGGCAGTGTCGCGGCGTTTGCTGGTGCTCTCGTCGATTTCTTTTAGGGTCTATTAAATTATTGGCACCTTGAAATGAACATAAAGAGTCG
This sequence comes from Plasmopara viticola, assembly GCA_001695595.3. Lineage (NCBI taxonomy): Eukaryota > Oomycota > Peronosporomycetes > Peronosporales > Peronosporaceae > Plasmopara > Plasmopara viticola. The sequence continues at coordinate 16,484 of MBPM02000066.1, forward strand.
ATACGAACCAAACACGATCAAAATCAAGTCACGTGGAGTGCACAAAGCTTCTCGAAAGTCCCATACGAGCACCGCTACATACGCCGTTCGATGCGGTGCTACCAACTGTCAATTTCTTTAAACTCGTGTCGGGAAGAGCGCCCGAGGATTCATCAGATATAAGTAGCAAGATGAGATGTTTACAATCCACAACGATCGTTGTTGCTTCCGACCATCAGTCGTTTGTAGTGCGTTGCTTGACTCTATATACTGACTGTGCGGTGGCAGAGATTTTCATGCATCGTGGCAAGTCGAAAAAATGTTTCGTCGTGTACGATGCCTTGGCAGCGCATACAATGGTGGTCGAAGATTTTTCTGTCGCTCCTGCTGCCACGTGCTGCTCTTGCGCATACCCGAATGAGGCAGTTAAACTTCATGACGCATTGCGTGAGCCCGACAAAACTATTGCTGGAAGTTTTACTGATCGACAGAAATTGGTCAAAGAGTGAGTCATTGAAAAGTATGTAAGGTTTAAACAGCTGCTGAAACCAAATCGAACAAAGCGTGCATTTGTAAAGAGCTAATTACTCGTGGTGTAGACATCGTAAAAGTAGTGCCATAGTTTGCGAGTATGGGCGATTGGATAAGAAAAAAATGTTTTATTATGAAGGCAGGCCTTAGTGTGCGAGCAATTTTAAAGGATTTCAAAAATAACAGCGTGAATGATTCGATCGATAAGATAGGTAGATTTGCGTGGGGAGGGAAAATGATGGTGTGGGTAGACATGGAAGACATTGGATTGATCTAGACTAGGTGAAGGTCTCGATCGGACAGTCGAAGAAAGTCATCCAATTAAGTTATTGGGAACTACTTCACTACGCTTCAACGCTGACATTATATGGAGCTTGCTGTCGATAATGTGATTTTGCCTAAATTTATCTGCACTTGAGAAGAGCTGGTGAAAATGTATGGTTAACGACGATGCTAACTATCATGCGAACGGATTTGTTGAATACTTAGGTTCCTCGGAAGTTTTCTAGGTAATCTCGAAATCTCTTTTGATAGGCATTGAGTTGTGAAATTCATCGATGAAGATGCCTTGCCGTCGGGAATCATGATGATGAGATACAATTAAAGGCGATATCCGCAAAAAGTATAATTGATATCTCAAGGAAAGAAAGATCTGCTGATGGCTGCTTAATAAGGTGCCTTTGCGAACCTTTTGTGAGCACATGCTGAGCAAGCCCGACCTACGCATCTTCTTTTTTGTAAGTTTTGTAATGATTGCAATGCACCTAAGCGGGTGGAAAGCTGGGCGAGTGTTTTTAGGAGCGCTCGCGGCGCCCTTTGTCATTTTCGCCGCTCGAATGCCGAGGTGTGTGCGTACTACCAACCGTGCAAAATTGACAGAAGGCACTTCTCATCTTGGTGGATGCGAGGATCTTCTATTTTGCTCACATTTTACGGCACTTCTCATCTTGGTGGATGCGAGGATCTTCTATTTTGCTCACATTTTACGGCACAAGTGCATCCTTTGCTATAGGTGCACGGAGATCAGATTTGGTAAAGAGGCTTTGAAAACCAAAACAGCCATCTTTGAAGTTGGTGTGGCTATCATTTATTGACCCATCTGACCGCCAGTCTTCTTTTCTGCCTATCGATCATTGTTACTACCAAGCCGACTTTTTTGTACGAGAGTGATTGTTAACACTAAGTCTAGTAATGTAAATCAACTTTCATGGACGGGCCATTACATATAGCTGTTCTTTTGTGGTGATGGCCCTCCAATTCCTTATCGCACGAACAACTTACCGCGGCTTATTGTGAAGCGCTCTTTAGTTCGGATTCTAGGTCGCAACGGGTTTTGTCAGTCATGTCGGAGTTGTTCAACGGCTTCAAACGATTCTGAAAAGCGAAATACTTCCCAAAAAGCTATTGGTGTCCATGAAAGCGCCTCTTCTTCACCATTTTCTTCATATGGAAGAGCCACAGGCTCTGAATGTCAAAGATTACCGGAAGAGACGGCGCGCTGTACGCGTTCTGTATAGGAGCAGCAGTTCCACGGCGATTTAAGATTTATTTTAGTTTTGGCTTCGAAGCCAGACGTCGAACCCTTGACGGTCTTGAGAAAATGGACTCTTCTAGTCATATTTCGTATGTTCGTATGGGCTTCAATGCTGGGTCGACTACTACACGACTAAACTCAATGTCTTAAGCTGCCTTGGAAAGTTATTCCTTTTATAGTGAGCTACAGGCCCACCAGGGAAGTCAAAATTCATAAACCAGGTCTTCGTCCTTATACTTAATATGATGGTGACTGTAGGCATCACCAGCCGCCTCTACCGCACTTGCCTAATGAGCAATACCAAGCGCGGGAATAGCTCTTCGAAGCGGTATTGGGGCATGGTTGCAGCTTGAAGCTCCGACAAAGGTAATAACTTTTAAACGCTTTACATTCATTATAAGGCCGATAGTGTATGCTGTACCATGACTTTCTGGGCCGTGGGAGGTCCGATGAAACGATGTTTATCGATTGTCAAACTTACCTAGTCTTTTATATCAAACAATACCATACCCTCGTCAATATAAAACTTAAATGTTCTCCTCCCATTTAAATCCAAGAACTTTTTTTTAATCTCTAACGGATGTCATCGCATTCCTTGGTTTGCTGTTTGTGGATGATCGACGTCATGAAATCCTTTTCTGCAAAAAAAGGGGTCGCAAATTCGAGATCCGGGAACAAGATTTTAAAAGCTTCTCCGCCACTTATCTTATAAGCATTTGTGTTAGGCCTAGGGTGTCTAAAATATGAATGTGATAGGACCGTGAGGCGAGAGTCGCAATGTTGAGTGCTAACTCAACTCCAGAAAGTATACTAATCCATGAACGTGGCATCTCATTGCACATTATCCGCAATGTGTTATCTCACACACTATTGTCTCTTTCCGTTTAATTAATTGTTTGAGGATCGCCTACTTAGAACACCTACAAGAGAGTTCCCTGAATATGGAATAGCGCTAGCCAAATTGCAGTAGCAAGCCGCAGGTGCCAATTTGACACCACTATATCTGGAAGGCCATGGTAGGAAGATACAATGTCTTGCTATATACTTTTAGTTCCAATAGCTAAAGCACCTTTTCAATCTTATTAGCTGGAACAGATGTCACCAGTTATACTGGCTGATACAGGTATCATCAGCTATACAAACTGGAATCGTTGTGAAGACTATCCTTTCACTTAAGCGTCACACGAACATTCCTATGCCCGCGTAACTCCTACGCCTGAAGGGCCAAAGATACAGTCGGGGCTTATGAATCTCCAGCAGTCCAATGGTACTATTAGGCCTTGTAAAAAATCGACGTGTCAGCCGCAGATTTGGCCTTCTACAGGTTTTTCAGGGCCTATCATACTTGCCGCTTACACGTGTGAGGCCACCAATATGTTGAGGGACCGAGATGAACGTTTCTCTCCGGCTAAATGACAGCTCATCGAATCTTCAGAAGCATTATGTACCCTAGTTTTTGTCGCTTTATAAAACGACTCAGACTCGATCTGCTTGATTAAAGCAGACTGTTCGCTCACTCATTGCGATGCATTAAGCCGCTAGCGAAGGATAACAGCTCGGCTTTGGTATCTTTGCCTGCGGTAAAAGAATCGCACTACGGGCTCCAAATTTAGACGAACGTCAGATTTGTCTGTCGATAAAGCTTTCAAACCTGCTAGTTTGGACCAACTTATAGTAGAAATGCATCGACACGTACATTGATCTTGGCTAAAAATTAAAGCAGAGAAGTGCTTCTTAAAGAAGGACAATCACCCTACCAATCTCTGTGACCATTGAAGGTATTTATCGGCTTTTTTAATATCAAAGAGATGAATCCAACCTTAAAGAGCTTGGACCCCAGTGAAGCAAGCGAATTTTGTACCCCATGACAGGCGATACTTCTCGTAAAAGGAGTTGTTCCGTCCGAGAGTCAAGCTTCTTAGACTGGAACGAAGTAACTCGCTTATGAACATACTGCTCGAGCTGCAGTAATGTGCAACCGTTGGTTCAGTTGGCAGCGTAAAAATTGACGTTATACAAGTTTATTACTCCCGACAAAGCCAAAGCAGGTGCATGTAAAGACCTATCTTGATGTTTAATTAGTGATGCTAGCACCATATTTTAAGCAATTGGGCAAAACATTGCGAGACCCGCATAGCCATTCTATACTTGTGCAAAAAAATTGGCTAGGCTTAATATCTTCCTGAAAATCTGAAGTCAAGTCGTGATGCCTTTTACTTTCGCGAGGTCTGCTCCAGCTTCATGGCTACTTACAAAGCAGTCAGCAACTTGGGCTCAACCACCTTGAAAAGATATTCGCCAATATTAACTTAGCGTTTATTGGTCCTCATGACATCAAACTGGCCTCAAAAGGTCTAGATCAGTCTCCAAAGATGACTTATTACCTTTAAAGCGATTATGAATGAATATGAAGTCCGCCTTAAGGTTGTTGTGGCCAAATGAACTTTTAGACCAGACAGATAGTCATCGCTGAAGCTTATGGTCCTTGTGTCATCATTAAGGTTGCCTCTGGGGTCATTTTAGTCCTGAAGTACGTACACGACCCTCTTTGCGATCAGATATCAGGTAGCTTCTTGGATATACACTGGTTCCCCAGTATGCTGTTAAGCAAATTGATTTTTTACTTAAAATGGGTTTGTGGAGGAGCCCTCGTTTTGCTGAGCGCAGAAAGTTGGTGATGAGTGCAAAACCTTTGACACCCTTTTCACCATGTCATCCTTTGCCTACTAAGCAAAAATGGCATCAGTAAGCCTTCACTGGTCTTGTGGAAGTGGACTTCGTCTATCAAGTGAGACTATCGATAGTGGACTCCATCTAAGTATACTTTTAACAGAGACTGGACATCATTAAGAACCTCTGAGCCTATGTGCAGCGAACGCTGTCTATAAAAGGCGTCTTTATCCTTAACAAAGACTGTACAAAAATTCACTTCATTGCTTCAATTTAATGCCTTAAACATTTATTACCGCATAAGGCGCATACCATTCAAACTTTAAGCAGTTTTTTTTTGGTATCTTGTATCAAGCGGCACATACTGCTTTGACAGTATTTACACTGATGCAACACAAAGAAAAATTGTGCCTACTACCTACACAGATTTACCAAAAACAATGCAATACATCCTACCAGTGACGAGGCTCTTTAAAGTCAAATTCCTTGTATTACGCGATATTTGAAAGTCACCCAAAAAAGCGATGCAGCATTCAAGTCTGCCCAAAAATTGCTAACAGAGTTCTGAAATGGCGCTTTGTCAACAAGTCATCAGACCTTCTTCTTTATCCAAAAATGAAACTCAAGCCGCATGCGAATATTGTCTTAACAATTGTATTTCGACCTTGACAAGTGTCATACTTCGATATCCGTCGAATGCACTAAGGCTAAAATGCATTTTCATTAAATCAAAATAACAGCTACAACTCGATTAAGTCGTTGCGACTATATTGATGCATTGCCCTTCACTTTAACGAGCTCATAAGCCAACTTGTTAGTGTAGATGGCACTTAACAGATTCATATGACTGCTGATCGGCCCCAGATTTCGTTGACAACCAAACATTTTCAGGTTCATCTCTCTGAAATTAATTAGACAAACTCTCCCACAGTCGAAACAGGACTTCGATTCTTTGCAAGAACGATTACGCTGTCTCGTTTAATTTCTTACACGACCTTTTACTCTCCACGCGTGAGCTCACCTAGGCTGTTGATCCACAAATTAATGATAATACTTTCAAGAGTCTTCAAAATTGTCCGCACACTTAATCAAGAATCCAAAATCAAGACCTTTTTGCTACAGATGATCGCCAATGCTTCTAAGTTATGGTGCTTCGTGACGCATGTGTCACGAAGATCAAATCTTGAGTAATCTACGACTCCGTGCGGTTTGCTTTGACCATACCTTAAACTGGTAATTGAGGAATTGTCAATAGTTCCGAATCAGTCGTTAGCATGAAGACTTGAGCCCCGGATATTGTTATTCTCACGCAGGACATCATACAATTCACGACTTTATTCGAGTATGTCGCGCTAGAAATATTCATCTACTTCACCAGCTTTAATTGTCGTGTCTAAAGCTCTTCATGTATCTTGTCAAGTTCTAGTGACTCATTAGCTTTGTGTGTTTTTTTTGTTCTTGAGCCACAATTTTGGTCGATCTCATGCAAGTTTTGCAGCACGAGTCGACTTTCTCACGTCGAGCTTGGCCACTTCCGCCTCGTGGACGCATTAAAATCTTCCAAGCGAAAGGTGAGGAAAGCGAGCACGTCTTTTTGATACATAAAGTTAATTTAATTACATTTTCATGCAGAGTTGTTAAACTTGGCAAATATCGGACATGATCCTTCGTTCCTACAGTTTCAAATGTTCGCAGAATAGGTCGCCATTTTTATATAAATTTAGTACGCGCTCGAAGTCGCTTTTCGTCGATTTGTCTTGATAGAAGTGAGCCGCTTGGCAACATTCTGATAGATAATCAAAATATTTTAGCAGTGTCCAAACAGCATGTCTTGTAATTGCTCGGCACTAACAAAGGTTTGCAAATCTTTGTTTATGAAATACACAGCTAGTCGATGTCGTTCAGCAGAAGCGAGATTGGTTCAAGATCTGGGTGACGCTTGGTGTACATGCCTCAGAGCTTACCCACTAGTTCGACGCACGGACATGGCTCGAAGTTAAGAAATTGAAGCTGTGTCTTTAGTTGGTGTTATCGGTTTAGCTGCTTAATCGTCATCGTCGCCATGACAAACAAGCAGTGAAAGCGGTGTGCAAATGCAACTATTTCGTCGGGCTTTTTTAATTAAAATCGCGATTTGACGAGTTAAATTCGCAAAGTCTGGCCCGGCTCTCAAATCGTTCCTTCGAGGTCATCAATAGACAATGTAAGCTTCTTACGAACCAAAGTGTTAAGGTACACGCCGTTCTTCGCCACCACTAAAGCAAAAGTGTGTTTCTTCTCTCTGTCCGCAAAAGAAGGTCATCACATGTCATCATAGGATTAACTTCATTCCAAATCCGCATGACGTCCAATTCTGGTGTTGCCTCAACGACAAGTGTGATCACAAGAGAAGTAATCTTTTTGGAAAAGGTAAGGACTTTAAATGATGCTTGCTATATTTATCACAAAATCTGGCACAACTGGAGTTGATTTGCAAGCTGATGACCAATGGTGAAGTTTTCGGTTCCCTTTGATCAATCAAAAGAAACAGCCTAACAGATTTTGCGAGCCCTTTTTTCGCTCACTCAGTGGATAAATTGCTCTCGACTTTAACAAGCTCGGCAGCAGCGAATTCGTCCGGAACTAATTTGGCTGACACGAAATACTCTGGTGGATTAAGGTCAAAAACAAGTATCCGAGTTTTGGCCCAACGTAAGAGAGTTTTAACGCCACTCGCTCCTGATTATCTATGGTCAAGGCCAATGAGCGGCTTTCTATCGATGTGATAACAGTGATCGGTGCACACTGTTCACAAATTGTAGCTACGTAATAGAAACATACTGTCTAAGCGTGACGGACACTGATGCAAGACACGTAAGCTTAGTCGATTGACGGCCAACATATATGTTACCTATAAATACTCATCAGAGTCGATAAAATTGAGCCTTACAGCGACTAGGATCTGTACTTAAGTCAGGATATCAAAGCCTTAGTACCATCTACTATAAATACAGTGGTTAACGTCCGTGAGCTTAGAGTATAATATTATCCTTTCGTAAATGAAAGATTGTGACATGTTTCTGCTTCGAAATGATTCGTTGGGACCGCAATCACTGAACATGAGAATGATGTCTTCTTAATTTGTCCCAATGTGCGGCATTTTTGCCGCGGCTTACTTACGAAGCGCTCGTCGCTTCTAATTCCTGATCGCACCGGCTGTTAACCCGTCGTGACGGAACGGCTGCTAAATATTCTTAGAAGAAGAACACTCTACAGAAAACTATTGGTGCCCGTGAAATCGTTTCTGCTTCTCAGCACACTTAGCATAGAAGAAACATTCCTTTGGTGGTCAAGATTTCAACATCCTTTATGCGTAAAAGCAGCTTCTGGGCTATTTAACGTGCTCGATTGAGAATTCTTATGGAGTCGACTCTAGCGATGAGGCAACGGCTGCTTTCAGACAAACCAGGATCGCGAAAAAAAGATAGAATTTATAAGCTGTGTGATCCATGAGCTGTGTAGACGGACAGCTTAATTAAGAAATAGTGTGCTCGCTCTTCGGACTTTTTCTTGATAGGTGACACTGCGTCCTTGGTGCTTGGAGCAGCAGAATCCGACAAAAAAATCGAGTCTCGCTGTAAAGTTTGATCGAGTTCAATCAAAGCTCTTAGTCAAACACTAGAGAAGCCCGCACAAAGTTCTTCAGTCGCTTAGGCTCGACAAATCGCACATATGGCTTTCGCCACAACTGTATATTTGTAGAGTTGATTGATCAATTTAGCGCATAATCGAGTGCGGTATTAGAAGCTGGATGATGTCTTGCGTGAGCCAGACAAAGCTGTTGCTGGAGCCATTGTAGATCGACTGGATTTAGCCGTATAGCAAATTTTATATAGGTGCTCAAGGTTTGGTAAGCTGCTGGAAACAAACTGAAAAAAGCGTTGTATTTTTGGGGCATAATCTTTGTGACACGCGTCATAAGAATTCTTAATTTAAAGTTATAGGCGATCGACCAAAAAAACAATTGCAAAAGCGCGTTCTTATGTGTATACAAATTCTAGACATGAAAGACGATCTGATTGATCTAGTTAGGGGTATAGCCCTCGGTCTTGAAGCAGATGAAGTACATCAAGTAAATTTACAGAGGAATTATTTTACTTTGCTTACTTGCTAATATTTGCTGGATTTGATCAACGAAACGGTCATACTGCTATTCACCATCTGCACTTGAAAGAGTTAGAAAAACGCAAGGTCAACGACGATACTCGATCGATTTAATCTTCGCACCCGTTGCTTTTCCTTTCCTATTTAGTCGACTTTTCTAGAAGTCATTGTATTGTTCTTGTAAAAAAGGCGTCCCGAACTCGAGGTCAGAAAAAGACATTTTCAAAGACTTATCTCTATAGCATATGTGCTTTCAAATGCTTGCAAGTTCATGCGTTCCTCAAATATGGAAGAGTGTAAACTTCCTGTAGACAAGAATCGCATTGGTGTGTGCAAACATGGTCATAGAAAGCATATTAGCCCTGAATTTGTACTTTAGCTCATGTTCTCGGCAGTGTGATCCTACGCATCGTTTGTTAAGGTGGTTCGCCAAATGAAGTATTCACAGCTGTCGAAATGTGGAACGGGCGCTTGCCAAATCGCACCATTAGAGCGCGAATCTTATTCGACACTACCGTATCGAGGAGGCCATGGTAATCAAGCACCGTGTCTATAATTAGCTTTGCTTATTGTTCTTTATCTACACTGGCTGTAATTAGTGTCAAAAGCTTTACTCCGCTTTACACCCGCGTTGTCTTTAAGAGATAACATTTGTAAATGCTCCAAGCTATTATCATGATACGGCTCGTATACGATAGCGCAAAAACATAGCTTGGCATCCTCCCAGCGTCGAAGGCAGCCTTGTCATTAGTAGTTGGATCATATTAGTTGCTTATAATTTTAACGACCTTTGCAATTGCCATTACAAGCAGTGAATATATAAGCAAGCTCAACTGCTCCGTTAATTGTTTTTGAATCAAATCGCAAAAGAGAAAAAAAGCAGAAAGATCTGATACAGCTTTCAAGATGTAGTCTCCTAAGCCTTTGAAAAACAATAAAAGCTTCTTACAATAGTGTGTAACACTCGCTGTACTTTGCCGAAATTAAGAAAAATGTGTGTGTACTTTTTCCTTGTCCGGAATAATTCGCACAAAATGATCATCACATTTCATCACACGGTTAAACAAGTCCCGTAGCTGTATGACGTCAAGACGTTGGCTTTATCCAGAAAAGTGCAGTTTAACGACGAGCGGTTTCGGCTCAGCGTCAAATAGGTAAGTAGTTAAGACCCTACATGAAGCTGGATGTGCATGTCGAAAATCTTGGCACGATTGGAGTAGAACCTAAACATTTTACGTCGTTAAAAACAGCATAACGGCCTCTTCCAGCGTTTCTTTTTTGCTAGCCAACTTCATAACTGTTTGAGTTTAATAAGCTCGGTCGAAACAAGTTAAGTTTACTCGATACATAATCTATAGACTGGCTTTCAAAGTAAACAAGTACAGACGCCATGTGTCCCAATCTGCTGCGCAGTAAAATGCAATGATGAAAGAGGCGGATGACGTCGTGCATGAGCAAAATAAAACTTTGGCTTGAACCCTTGCGCAATCGGCATATTCGGTTTTGGTTTAGTAAAAGAGTGAGCTCTTAGAGAGCTGTGAAAGGTTATTTCAGCTGTTGGTGGCAAAATTATTGTAATTTCCTAATTAACTAGAGCTAAATTTTTGTGATGCACACGTCAAAAACGCGCCATGACTATTAAGCAGGAGCGATTATCCGCAGAAAAAAATCCATTTCGAAAGCTGGTCCCAGTGTGTTGACATTAATTGAAGATCTAAAAAGCAGTAGCATAAGTTCTTTGAACCAAAGCCTTGGCGAGCTTACGTGTGAAGCCGATCAAGTTAATGGATGGACAAGTCAGACAGCGAAAAATTCATAGTACAGGGTCTAGATTTATTTGACTGTAGAAGAAGGTTGTCCATTTGCAATATGGGAAAAGAACTTTGAAATTTTTTGTCTCCATTGTTCTTGAAGCTGGTCGGCGATAAGATGACTTTGCTGAGAGGCAATTACATCCGGTAAGCTCGGCTCAGATCACATTGAGGCGGAGGATAATGCTGAATCGGTGCCATTTTTTTTACGGACCATTTTGACCTTTTACTCTCACAAATTGATATTTTAAAAAAATTTGGTGAAGCCTCTGATATAATTTGCCGATGGGTATCAAATTGCGAGACTTGTCAAATAATGTACATTACGCCTCGGGGTCGCTATGATAAAACTTATCAAAGCAACATCTGCGTGCGACAATGCCTTCTTGGTCTGAATAAAGAAATCGACTGACGGCGTCTTTGCTGAATTTCTGTGAGCACAAGCCACATCCCCCATCATTTTGCTTTTAGAATTTTGAAGACTGCAAAGTACACAAATTCTTCCAATTTCAGAGAACCAAGTCGTTATGATACTTCTTTTCACCGTTTTTAGAAAATTGTGTAGGTTGTAGAAACGTTGGTTATTTAATATAGCAAGATTTTAGTGTAACACAAGTGTACATTTCTCTAATATGATTCAGAGATAGGAATTATATGTTCTATCATTTTATATGATATGTGCTATATACTGTTATCAGTCCTTTAGTCGATAGTGGCGATGTTTATGTGATCAAGAAATTGGATGCGAAGCGACTCACCCATGATCAAGAGTGCATGGCGTAAGTGTTTTTTAACATAAAAAAAGGCCGCGCCAAAAGCTGTACGCGTATCCTTAAATCGCTTAATTGAGTGCAAAAAACGTTGAATACCTTGCTTAACGCGAGCGCATCGATAATTCCCGCGCGTCGACCCGAAAATGGGGCCAGCTAAATTAGGTAAACTAATTTTTATAAAACAAGCAGTGGAACAAATTTAAGTCTGATACGACTGCGCTTCTTTCTTCAGAACCTGGATTTGGAATTTGATAAAAACGATCGTGCAATATCGTTTCTTGTCCCTATAATAGAAAATATGATTTGATCCTGACATGCCTTGACTGGTGAAACACGGACCACGGCTCGATTGGCGGGGCAAGACCATAGGTGCTAGCACCTTAATCCTGTGCATCAGTGCTTGCCGAGTTTTGCTTATATTCTTGTTATGCGTACGGCCCATTTGAAAGTAAGTCTGAGAAACACGACCGAGAAATGAAGGAATATCAAAGGCATTCAAAGCTCCATAAAGACTGGCCCTGCGGCGTGTTTGAACGCTTATTAAAGGTTTTGTGTTTTTTTAAAAGCAACGCGTATTAAAGACGCTGGAGATTATGCGCGAAATGTAGGCAACATACTTTCACAGGTGGGTAATACAGAGCTGCCACAAGGTCAACAATATTCTGCAAGTAAATATAAAAGTTTACATGACAATTTGAGTACGATAACTCCACAGAAGCGTGGGTAGCGTAATTCCAGGAGCGAGTAATACAGCTTGACTAGCCACAGCGGTCCACAGGTGGGTAAAAACACATTAATAGCAGCAGACGTAGCTGAGCTTGAAGAAAGTGAGATACGATACGACTTCGATCTATGGGTGTCATGAACGACCGCATTGGTTGACTAAGAGACTATATTAACGCGATTATTTTCGAGTTGAACGCGTCCTGTGTCACGGCAACTACGCTCTAATTGGTGGCACTGCGTAAGGTGTCAGCGTTACTCAAGATAGAATACTACGGAACTAATAATTTCTTGGCATGATTCTGAAGCGAGCATTTTAAAATTAGAGTTTAATAGTGGCTCCATTTTTGTAGACATTATGTATACAGCGTTTTGACCTAAACAAAGGAGATTTCCAAACATCTAGTACAATACGTATCAATGGTATGCTTAGATAGTCCACCATCAAGTTTCAACTGAATAATTAAACTGGAGACGAAATTGACCTCGTATCAGGATTTTCAGCTATTTCATAGTAAGTCATAAAGTCGATTATGTACAAATGGGTATATACTATTTACAATAATCGTCACTCAACCTTTTCGTTTGCCCGAATCACACTGTCGATACCTTCTTGTAATGATGTCGACCTATCATCGCATAACACAAACAAAGACGTGCAAAACTTGCAAGACATGATATTCACACTGATACGAAAATCAAATGGATAGTCTTCCTAGCCAAAATAAAGGAAATAGTGATTTTCAACGCATACAAACGGTGGGCGAAGATGACGGATTTTTTTACGTTAAAGAGAATAGAAATTTTTGAGAAAATATTTTGTCTCAAATTTCACATCAAAATACAGACTTGTGTGGATGTTAAATAAAAAAATCTCTCTTTGTCAAACGGACGTGCTTGCTATATTTGGCACCCTTTGCTCAAAAGGTGAAAGTGCTTGATGCGACCAAGCTCGACAAGAAATACTCAATCCTTGCTTTAAAAGTAAGGCCGCCACTTTTGTCTACCTATTAAGCGACTTCGAGTGTCGCTTTATAGTCTTTTTGTTTTCAGAAAATATGAGCCGCAAAACGACATCGCCATGTCATCATTCAATCGTAACAGGCTCGTGGACGATAAATTTCAACTGCAAAACTCAATATAAGTTTGTGCATCTTTGTTTGTGCTTTAAAGGTGAGCCGACGTAGGCGTCAGAAGAAAGATTGAAGCATGCAAAGAGCTTAGATAATGCGGGTTGTAAAAGCCGCAAATTGTAAACATAACAAGACGTTATAAATTAGCGCAAAGACATGGCTCGGCGTTCTTGCAGCATCCAACAAAGCTAATCTTTATGAAACGTGGCTTTGTCTTTCGTAGTTGGGATCAAATCAGCTGCTTCAATCATTATCGACCACTACATTTGCCATTACAAGCATTGAGTGCGGCAAGCAAGCTCAAATGCTCCGTCTAGTTGTGTCACTAAAGTTGCAGTTTTAAGAGGTACAAACAGCAAGCTCTGAGTCGACTATGAAAACTTGTTTATAGAGTCACCAGTTGATAATTTAAGCTCCTTATGTATGAGTGTGCCACAGTCGCTGTGCTTTACCAACACTGCATTTTCTCTTCTTGTTCAAATTAAGCCGCATTGAACGATCATCACGTATCATTACACAGTTGAAGCAGTCCCGAAACATCATGGCATAGAGTCGTTTGGCGTCGTACAGACTTTCTGGTTTTGCGTCAACGGCAAGTGGGACCGACTCAACGTGAAACAAGTAATTTTTTAGCGTCGTGATCGCGAAAACTTAAGACCATCAATAATGTTTGCTATAATTCTCAGAGACGATGACGTAAATGAAGATGTAACGCAAGCATGAAGAGCCAATATATAAAAGCCCGACGATTCCTTCCAGAGATATTTTCTTTTTCACTCAGTGCTGCTGCTAACAAGCTTGGCAGAAGCAAGAGTGTTCGTTACGAACTTGGCTATTACAAACTCTCTGGTAAAGCGACTTCAACGGTTAGCCTCTAACTTTTGGCTCGGCCTGACATGTAAGAGAATGCGAATATCACGGGTTATTGCTCTTCTGTGGCCAAAATTAAATAAGGCGGATTAGTATTATTTTTATTTGTCAGATTACAATCGTCCCAATGACCTCAATAGCTAATGACAATTTATGGCACATATCATTCTAGATTACAGCATGTAAAATCTCTATGTCTGGATCCTCAAAGTATGGATAAAAACGTTTTGCTGTGACCTAGGAGTTTCTCCATGGTATGTCCGTTGAGGACCTTACGCTTATTAAAATAAATCGATCGCCGATACGTACAAGCATTATTTGTGCTACTTTGTGACTGCACAAAGCCTCAGATGTCAAAAGAGCCATCGTTTACTTAATCATGACTCTAAAGCTATCGACGGTGAAGCGACTTCAACAGTGAGTATCTAACTTTTGGCTCGGCCTTACATGTAAGAGGGTGCGAACGCCACGGGCTACTGATCTTCTGCGGCAAAGTTGATGAAACGTCTTTGTATTGCTTTTCATTAGTCAAATTACAATTGTCCTTATGATAGTGGCGATGTATTGCACATGTCAATCACAAATCTGAGCCCGAAAAGTTTTTATGGCTAAATCTTCAAGTGATAGACACACACTGTTTGGACACAATGTCATTAGTACTAAACAAAAGTTCGTGCTTGATCGATGACTAAATTTACTCCTACCTACATAATCGTAGTAGAGCGATAAAATGGAGGCTAAAGATGGCTTAAAGTTTTATACTCGGCAAGATAAGAAGCTCTACCAGAAGATGATGTGAGATCTGGGCCACACCAGACTGTGCTAGAAATTAAAAGCAAAGGTGCCTTTATAACAGGTCATCAATCGACCTGATTTTCTTTATTGCTGCATGCACATAAGTTGTTTTTTATCGTCGTGACTTCAAGGTGAAGAACATATTTTTCCGAAAGTTCCACAACCCAATACCCATCAAACAAAATATTAAATAGTAACAACGTTATTGCCACAAACATAACAACTTTGTCAAAGCAAAAAGTCGAACAAGTCTGTTCGCAAAACTGCATCGATTTAGCACTGTCCTACGTTCTAGTTAGAGTTCAAGCTCTTGTCTCTTCATACAATAAAATCATGGCCGCTAAGCATAGTACAAAACTTTCCCCATAATTTTATCCAACGACCTTTTTACACAGTCATATAAAGACCTAGCCTATTGTTCGATAAATTAAGGGAGCCGCCAACTTCCACCCAGTCTGCGAGTTTATAGATTCCCTAACCCCAATACACACCGGTGTTTGGCTACAGTTGCCCAAAAATAAATCTAGGGACTGTAACCTCCAACGCAAATGTTAAAAATTGCGCATTGCATCGTCATCTCTTACTCTCTGTCTGTATCGATCCCCCCCCGCGGCCAATCTTGATGCCCTGGGTTCTAATGCTGACTGGGAGCACTTTACGTGGCCACCTGAGGTTACTGCGCAGCAGCTAGAGGAGCTGAAAGCATTGACGAAAGTGAATCACGGGTAATGTCGGTGGTGTCAAGGCACACGCTAACACTGTCTGGACGCATATTGGCATTGACTCATGCCTGCGTTAGAATACGAGCTCTTAATAGTCCTCAAATAAATGAGTTTTCCTCTCTCAAACCGATTACAGCAGATCGTGCATTCAAATTGAGATGGGGAAAAGTAGATTCGAGCAAAGCTGCCTTTTGTATATTTTGTCACGATAGAGGTATTTATAGCCAATCATCGTTGTGTATTGGGGTTAAAGGTCCTATATAATCGCAGACTGGGTGGAAGCTAGCGAAAACTGGGTGGAAGTTAGCGGCTCCCTAAATCAAGATGTCTGACTTGTTATCCGCACCACTTATATATCTCCAAGCGTAAAATTCTCGAGAGTATCAACAAAAGAATTTATGCAAAAAATTTGATAAACATTAATGCTGTCAAGACGTTCCGTGATGAAGAATTTCTGTTTAACTACACTCAATCGTCGCTACAAAGATTTGGCTCCAATAATTAAATTTTCGCTTAGTTTGCTGCTAGCAGCTGGCCAGTCGTTTTAAAAGTTTTTAAGGAACTCGCTTTTTTCGCTTTTTGACAGACATAAATTTTTAATTTGTCGATCGCACAAGTAACTGTTTTGTCGTGCTTACAGCTCTATTGCTTCATTAATGTATAACACGCAAAGAGATTAACGTACATGGAGCGCGTAGCGTTCGTACAATTTTAGCTTTAACACAAAGCACTATGCTGAACACTCACTCGTGAAATCACTTCACCAAGCCAAGCTAGTAAAGGACACTCTTACTTCTACCAAGTTGAGCAGTTGTACCACCGGAAAATGAAAAAGAAAAGTTTGACAGACGTTATCGAGCGCAAACATTTCGACTCAAAAGGTTTGCACTCTTTCACCGATTTGCCAGTTTGGTTGACGTATACAGGAGGCATCGTCAAAAGTTTTTTTTGTTATTGCATCATAAAGAAGTTATATATATTTTGATGTTGAGCTGATCCCACTTGTCGTTGGGGAAACGCTATGAAATCCGGACGATGATTAACGACTGGAGGCCGGAACCTTTTAAATCGTGTGATGCCATGGGATGATCGCGTTATGCAACTCCATCTGGACCAAGGGACGAAACGTGCATTTGCTTTGTTGCTGGCAACGTACAGCAAGTGCGACACTTTGGATCGCAAGAATTTTACATTGTCGATCGATCACCATGAAATCAAAATCTTAGCAGCCGAGTTAGAATGTGCTGCTTTAGCTTCCCACATAGGCGGCTTAAAAAAAGGTTTGGCGCAACAGTTGTGCTTGCTTGTCCCTCTCACGGCTTGCTATGACAAAAGTAAAGTTCGTTAATGATTACAGCAGCGAATTCGACCTTAACTACGAAAGACACGGCTACGTTTATGGAACACCAGCATGAACGGACACTGGAACAGCGCTAAGTCATGCCTCGACGCTTTTTTTAGCCTTTATAATGTTAGAAGCTTGTGTCTTTTACAACAAGCATCACTCCCATTTTTTGCCCCAATTACGCTGCTGATGCATCTCTTCGATGACGTCGACTCAGCTGCGCATACCACGAAGAAAAATGCGCAAAGCATGAACAGAGTTAAAAAATTAATAAAGTTATATATGGGCTCTCGTGCAATTATTTGATGACTTGTAATGATATCGCCACGCGGCTCTCATCCTCGCAAACCGTAGTAAAAAGCGTTTTTATTGCGCTTATGACATATATGGCAAGATTAAAGGTCTTCCTGTTCGAGTTCAAAGTGACGAATTGTATCTCAATTATTAGCATAGTTGACAAATGTGCACGGAGGTTTAACTTGGCCTGTTAGGAACCTATTTTTGAGCTTCTGCTTGCTGTCATCACACTACGTTCGAAAGGTGATACTGCGTGCTGTAGAGTTTAAAAATCGTTGATCAAATCTGTGGCTCAAAAGCAGAAAGCCCACACAAGGCAATTGAACCGCCAGGATTTGATAAAAGGCAGAAGGTTTCAGCCATGACTGTTGAGTTGTGGGATATACCAAATGAGGCAGTATAATTACACGACGTCACGCGTGAGGACGACAAGACTGTGGCTCAAGCTTTTGACGATCGACTCATCCTTTTATAAAATAACCAAAAGGGCAAGCTTTGGAGAGCCGTTTTTAATTCGATCAGCCACTGGAAGCAAATCGAGCAAGTCTTTTTATTTTGTAGAGCTAAAGTTTGTGACGCTTACGTCACAAAAAACTTTTATATTAAGCATGGGTGAACGAATGGAATAAAAAGAAGCCTTGGAAGCTGATCCCATTGCGCGGACAGAAATAAAGACATTCGCAGGTGCTGGATTAAGTTCTCTAGACAATAGTCTTTGAAGGCTTGCGCGTTAAGACAACAAGGGGACAAATTAGACAACGTAATCGATCAAGTAAATGGTCAACGTCTCGATCAGATTGAGAAAGAAGGTCGTCTGATTAAACTTTAGAGAAGAAATCTATAATGCATGGTTGCCAATATACTGCAAAACTGGTCGACAGTAATTAAGAACTATCCACACTAATAAATGCTGACTTAAAAAATCACCAAGGCAGAGAACAATGCAAAATCGATGCAGTCGTTGCCAACGCACTTGTTCGCCTTTTGACTCCCACGTATTTTTCATGATCTTAACAGCGCTTTTTTCGTCCGACGGGCTTACGTTGTGGACCTTGTCAAAAACTTTGCTATACACCTCTGGGTTACGATAATGACATCCAAACTCTCTAGGCAATTACTGCATACAACGAGAATAAAATTGTGCAGAAAAATAGATCGATTGATGACCAGTTCTAAGGCGTTTTAATAGAAATTTGTAAGCACAAGCTGCGCTGTCCTGAACCATGAATCGTTTCTGTGTAAATTAGCTTGAAGTTATCACTTATTTTGATTGGTGTAGGAGACCAAGTTGCTAAAAAAAATCGTTGTCTTCTCTGGCCTCACCCGGCGTCCGATTATGATGACCTCATCGGTGAGTATATCCCAGGTCCTCTGAGACTATGGCCTTCCCTGTTATTTTGAATAAACCCTTTTGCATGACCGGAGGTTCTCCTGTCAGGTCTTACCCTTGCCTCGCATCATTCGGGGTTCTCGTGTGACGAATCCTTTTTTATTAAAAGGAATCCTTTATTAGGGCCTTATTCACGCAGGTGGTCTTTTCCACATAATACACTCGCATCACCAATTTGTGGACGATCAACTGGATTCTTTGCGTATCCTCATACAGATGACCAGCGATTAAATCGACGCAACTG
The DNA here is from genome assembly GCA_001695595.3 of Plasmopara viticola. Lineage (NCBI taxonomy): Eukaryota > Oomycota > Peronosporomycetes > Peronosporales > Peronosporaceae > Plasmopara > Plasmopara viticola. The sequence goes on from MBPM02000066.1 coordinate 35,444, forward strand.
TTTAACTTTTCCAAATACCGCAATGGATAGATGCAGCATCGACTAATAAGGGGCTATTTACGTTCAGACACCGACAAAGCATTTGCAAATGCATATAAATTATACGAGCCTTTTTACGAAAGTGGGTGCGCTAGGTCAAGCGACACCTCGAGATATGTGGTCTTCTCGTGAGCGTCGACTCATCGTTTTCGATCTTAAAAGTGGATGGATCGAATCCAGCCTAAATTACATTTAGCAAACCTTTTATGCTTTTCATCTTACCTCTATCTCTGGATAAATGACAAAATTAGCTAACGTGATTATTGCAAGAACTTTATCTCTTTTTAGTTGCAATAATACTGGTGGGAGCCTATCGTACACCAAGAGCCGTCATCTTTATCGATCCTTTTGAAGGAAGATTATCAACACAAAAGCATAGCTATGCGTAACATCCCTTTCCGCTAAGACTTGTATTACATCCGATCAAAAAAGACGAACCAGTATCATCCATCACTCTTCGACTTTTATTTAGAAATATGCCTTAGTCATAATGATGATTGATAGGCAGTAAAGAAGACTGCTGGGCAGCCTGGTCATTCAAGATGGCCATGCAGATTCCAAAAGGCTTTTTTGTGCTTTAAAGATGCCTTTGTACCAGAATTTAGATCTGTGCAGACAGCTGCGCTTACATCAAACGCAAGAATTGCACAAAATCAACGTGTGCAAAAAGATTTTGCCTGCTCCGTGGATGACAGCGCACCCGCTAGCGAGTGTCTAAGGTCAAGAGGGCACTCATTCGTCACGAGATGTTAGTCGTGCTTATATTTCAATTCGTTCGGTGGTCCGCAGACGCTTTTGCATTCGGAAAAAGAAAATGACGAAGAGTGCCACGGATCCTCCGACGAACACTTGCATGGTCACTCGCCCATAAAAGCTGCAAAGTGGAGTATCCTGTGTAAGTACTTACAGTTATCAGCGGCCTTGCATCGCAGTATGAGATTGTCTGCGTTTCCTCGAAATAAGCAAGAGCTGCAGTAGATTTTTATGCAAAGAAGAAAAATTATGTTGTTGTTGTGAAACGTACAAAGAAAATTGGCAATAGAATTGATGGCATGGTGAAAGCTTTGATTACTGTTTGCTGCCAATTGAATTCGCCGTCGTCGTGTGAGTACAAGGCCTCGTCAACGTGCGTCCTCCTGTCGTAGCACTTGCTTGAGCCAGACCAGTATACGGCACCAGGAAGCAAACCACTGGCAAAAACAGTTTGCTTACCGAGAATGCTACTACAAACCCTTTGTCCGTCCACCAGCCATGGCTGAGGAAAACCACAACAAAATCCTAAGATCAGGAAATGCTGTTATAGTTTCTGGTCAAATTGTTTAAGTACTGCGGCAGGCCCATAGCGTTGTGCCGCAGCTCAAGATATATACAGCTTGCGAAATGCAGAGCGTAACAGAAAGTTAGCGGGTCGCACATCCCTGTCAGCTCTGTCGGACATTCTGGACGTCAACAATTTCTTCTCTCAGGCTGACAAAGAACAGCAGCTCACGCACTTATTGATCGGCTTGCCGTCAGCCAAGGAGATATGTAAAATCCAGTGCTGCCTGTATATGATTAATTGATATTATTTGCAAGATCAAAAAGTGTGGACTCCCTCTGCTCCATATCATTAACCGACAGCACCTTCATCCTTGCATTTTGATTCATGCGCAATGAGAGTTTGGCAGTCTGCCAAGACTATGGCTTGCATGCATCACCCACCGTTGTTACTAACCGAGAGTTTGCATCGACAGGCGCCATAGCAACAACACTTTAATTGTCCAAAACTTATTGTGCCACTGGCATATTAGCAAGAACATCCTTGCCAAGCACAGGATAGCTTCGCAAACGCAAGAAGAGTGGCAAAATTTCATCCGAGCTTGGTGTTTTATAATAGCAATTAATCTAGTGGACTATGAAAAGCAGTTTGCGTAAATGCATAGCATGCATCGATTCATAGGAAACCTGACATATTTACAAGAAGAGACTTAATCGCTCGACTGAAAAAGCTCATCACAACATCGCGCCGTATAACGAAACTCAAAAGACGAAATCACCGATGGATTACTTATGCGTTTCTGGGCTGCAACCTCACGTCCATGTCAAAGAACAAAGTGAGACCCACGTGTCTCAAGTGTATCTTTCTCGGCTACGCGAATACTTTCAATGACTATTGCGTGATCGACTTGAAGCATGTCAAGATCAAAGTAACCCGCGCTGTGAGGTTGGATGAGAGTGGTGTGGGCGGCATCCTGCGCGGAAAGCAGCATGATGACCGCATTACAATTTCGCGCGTGGAGAGCGTTCGTCATGCTTAAAAATCTGGATTTTTATATCAACAGGCGATTTAATGCCAAGAAATTCGCCGTTTTTCATGTCTGCAAAGACTAGCTTGTGGGGTCCGTGCAGCAGAATGCAAAGCAACGTGTCATCAAAAACATGCAGCTTGGCCAAATGCTTTCGGAGTATCCAAGTGATGTTGACATAGCTGCCAAGGTGGTATTACAATTCACAATGAGAAGCATCAGGATGGCAATTATGTTAAATGTGACTCAGCAATCTGTGAATCGTGTTCGCCGACATCGACGGGTCATTGTTTATCAAAAGAGCGTTGATATGTCTTGACTAAAGCTTTTGCTTGGTTTAAAGGCCCTTTCGACATGGACACTTTATTTAAATTGATCCATTGGACCAAAAAGCTCGTCACATTCTTGCAGCGCAGTCTGAGCTGTCAATGTTAGTGTCGCACCTGTGCAAAAAAACATGCATGTTGTGATTATTCGATATCTGTAGCAATACGTCAATTAGCATGCTATTATGTATATTAGTTATAGCAGTATTTTGTGGCCGTATCGTCTGGCGCTATAAAAACAAAAGCTTGGGTGCCTAAACGCATTGACGTTTGCTGAACAATAACCTTTAGTTTTACAACACTGCAACCATTCTAACCAATGAGACGCGAGGTGTGAGCAAAAACCGACATCTTGAAGAGCCGCTAAAAGCAAACCGAGTTTTTTTCTGATTTCTTGGGGGTATATCGTAGTGATAAGATGCCATAGATCACCTCCATCTATAAGTATAGTCGATCGACAAAAAAATTAAATACTCTCATTTTGATGGTGTGGGGACGTTTGAAAAGACTCCAGAAAGTATTTCCGTGAGTTTTTGGATGAAACTTTAAAGGGCATTACGCGCGGACAGTGAACGGTGAAGTAGATGGATAAGCCAGAAAGGAGAAAAATGTACAAAAATGTCAAAGTTTGATTTGATTGCAGAAGAGTGTTGAAATATGGTGAATATAAGAATAGTCACCAATTTTGATCGGCGATAAGATGACTCTGCTGAGAGCCATCTACATTAGAAAACGCTGGTAAAGGCGCTTATACAAGTGAAGGCGGTGCTGAATCAAGACAGTCACTGCTATCGGACTTTATAGCCATTCGCTTTACTTTACCTGTTTTCAGGAACAAGTTTTGTTAAGTTTCTCGGTTGTGTATCAAGCAGGCCCGATCCACACACCTACCTCTGGTATACATATTTAAAAGATTGGGGTTTACCTGATTTCAGCGTGTAAAGGAAGCCCAGTCGCTGTGAGGCTAGATCTCACTGTCTTTGCTAAGGAAAACTACACTAGTTGGTCGTCAGTCTGGCAAAAAAAAGCGTAGCATTAATGTATATAGTGCCTAATAGTATGTGTTTATTACGCTATCATACCAGAAAAATATTTTTTCCTTGCTACGAGCTGTGAATCATATCTACCGATCACTGTTACTAGCTTTTACTATCATGAAGTTAATTCCAATCCGGCGAATAAATTGGAAAGAAAGATCTTAATCTTAGATGGTCAGATGCGCGTGACATTTAAGCTCTTTTACCCACGAGGCCGGGCCAAAAGCTGGTTCTTTACCTGGTACACTACTTTACCGAAACGTTATTGTGGCCGATAAGTTTCGATCGGACACTTTTGCTTTTGCCAAGCGTGTTGAGGTCGAGGTGTCTAACACTAGGTGAGCGAGAAAAAGACGCTAAAAGTTGTTGTTGAGCTGTCATACTTTGCCTCAAAAACGTTGCCCTGTCTCTTTCGCTGTTCGAGTTCTTTGACGTATCATCTAGGAACAATAGTTTTTCGCTTTTAACGTTACCAAAGCGCTTCTTTGACGTTGAGCTAATCAAGCTTGTTATTGAAATAACGTCAAAAGATGGGAAGGATGCTAAATAACTAGAAGCTATGGTGTTTTTTAACTAATACAGTTGTGTAATGTCACGTGATGATTTTATATACGTCTGTTAGAGACAAGAAAATTTTGATTCAGTGCTGGCAAAATCCGACGAGTACTACGGCACATTAGACTGTAGAAGCCTGCATTGTCTGGTAATAACCTAGAACATAAGATCTAGAAGGCCAAGTCAAAGCTTACTACTTTTACTTCCAAGCTTGCTACATCCAAAAAGAAAATTCGGCGGAGAAGTCGAGCATACTTACCGCACTCACTGCTTGCTATAGCGATCGTATAACATAGGTAATAATCAAAGCGATATAAACCAAATTCGCGGCAACTTTCTTCAATCAACGAATTTAAAGCTGAAAAAATGTCTTGGAAGCAAAAGGACGGTGCATGTAAAAGTTTTAACTAACGAGAACCTTTCTTCTTACGTGAAATGTATCGAAAAGATATAAGCAAGAAATTAAATCTCGATGCTAATTATGTTTTTATTATAGGGAGAAAGTTAAATCAGTACGGCTTTACTGACCGAAAGAATGTGCTAGCCGAGGTTAATTTCGTCCATGATGGTTTAAGCAAAGATTAACAAGAAATTCCTAGCTTTCGCTGTAACGTTTCAGAAAGGTCGAGTAAATCTTCGGCTTGAAAATAAGAGCAGCCAGTACAAAGATTTTAAGTCACTAAGACTCGACTAGGTGCGTTTAGAGTTTTAAGTGTGACTTTTTAGGATAAGAGTTAAATTCAGTTCAGTGCGGGTGCTCGAATGAGGCACTAAAGCTCACGTCGTCTTGCGTGAGCCCAATAAAGCTATTGCTGGAGCTTTACCGATCGACTAAAACCAGTCGACGTTGGATTTTTTGGATAAAACCGAACAAAGTGTATGACTTCTTAGAGCTGACTTTTTGTGACGGCACCATATAGTCCGAGTGTGGGCGATCAGCAGAAGAGAATTTGTATTTTATTACTTTAACAAAGCCCAGTGTGCAAGCAATTCGAAAGGATTTCAAGAATATGAGCGGAAAATTTTCGATCAAAGACCAAGGTGAGAGAGAAAACAGTCCTTAGATTAGACATGACAGACGACGTGATATATTAGCAAAGGGTTTAGGTCTCGACCGGAAAGTAGTAGAGAGAAATTCACCATAATGAGGGAGATTTACTTCACTATGCTCAGTCTTTAATATTGTTTTTAGCTAGTCGACGATAAGATGATTTTACTGATTACTATTTACACTCAGGAAGAGTTGGCAAAAAGATGAAGATCGACGACAATGCTTTATTGATTCTTGGGATTCCCAGGACCTTTTTTATGAGACATGAAGCACACTTCTTTATAATCTCGTTCGATGGGTATTGAGTTATGAATTTGGCTATGAGTATGCTTTGCACCCGAAGATCATGCCGGTGGGATACAACTTGTTGAAGCATTATCCGCAAGCTGCAGAGGTCATATTGCAAAATCTGTCGATTGATGACCACATTATAAACCGACTTTGCTTAACTTCTGTGACCACATCCTCAAAGTTTACATTATTGATTTAATTAGCTGATCGGGAAGCTTGGATCTGACCAGCAACAAACTCGAGCTTCTAACGTCCGTCCTTTCAGCAAAAGGTAGGCTTCTCGTGTATATACCGTCTGCTTTCTGTTGGCGACATGCTTTTTATCAGCTTTCGATAAAGGAACGACCATTCCCGTATTTGCCTGCACGATCAAACCCACAGACGCATTATGCTCCAAGCCAATCATTTTTTAGATAATGGCTGATCATTCAAAAACAAAACAATGTTGCGTTTAGTGGCAGAGGCTTCAAGACTCTATCATTCAGATCTCGAATTTGCGTCTCTTTTTAGCAAAAACTATTTAATGACCAAAAAAAAGTCGACTTCACATAAACAGCCAAGCAAGAGATGCGATGTCATCTGCTAAAAACAACTAAAAGAGTATCCGAATGCAGACAATATGATATTAATATTTACTGCAGGAATAACGCTAGAGAAAAGAAAATTAAGCTCAATAACTAAGGACAACATCAAAGAAAATTTTATTTGATCTAGAAAGTCAAGGGTCTGCATACTCCATCGACCTTTTCAAAAATTATGTTGATCCATCCAAATTCTCAATGTGAAACTGCTTGAAAATTATTTTTTTCTTCAAATTTTCCAATCACTAGGCTGATCCAGCACCGATCCACAGTACTGTTCCCATGCTCGATATTGATCGTTAGGCAAGTACGGGTTGCCAGTTTGCTGATAGTACCTACAGCCGCCATAAGTTAGAGTACCGTATTTCAAAGGCTGTACTCGTTGTACTCTTTGTGTGACCGGTTCAGCCTCAGCTCACTAAAAGGGAAAGCTACTTACCAACGCGACGTGGAAAGATTGCGATGAGACGCGCACTAGTAAATCTAACTCTGAAGCTCGTGGGTGACATGACCGAAAACGGTCGAATTTCAAAAGCCTCAACGGTGCGGCACCAGACCACCAGAGCCAACACCGAGATCCCAAGAACGTAAGTTTATTTGCCCAGGAGCTGCTGCTTTTTATACACATATTTATCATGATTGCGTACATTCTTTCGCCCGAGTTTTGCAAGATATATAAAAAGCGGCTCCTTTTTCGGCACTCCATGGCTACCATATCCTGTATTATTTCTATGTAATATATGAAGGCACGTCCACGGGTACTAATAGACTACATTGGCCAGTAATTTTTTAACAAGTCTTACACATTTCGAAGCATGCCAACACCGCGATAAGGCTACTCTAATAGTGTTGTCGCAAACGTTTCTTTGTAGTCACCAGCAACCTTAAGGACCTTAAAAGTTAGGCCTATTAAGTTTTGCGCCTAGCTCTTGCTTTCTATGATGCTAGGTAGAAATATGGTGAAAGAAAGTTGGTGTAAATTGCACATTATACGTACAAGCGAATCACGACTGTGTGCAATATGGATAAGGTATGGTAAGGCTCGGAGATTCGGGTGGTAGCGTTTTTAAAGTGAAAAAACATTAACACATAGTCATTACATATTTTGCCATCCCTGGCAAACACTGTTGCCGATTTGGCATAAGCTGATCACGAGCACTAATTATTTTGATAAATGCACAATCGATACAAGCCTGGAGATATGATACTTCAAATAGGCGTTTGTACCAAAGGCTGCGCACAATTTGAAAGTCACATGTTTGTGTGCGTGAAGCTTCGACAGATAAACGTCTCAGCACTTTAAGATAGCTCGAGGTTACAAAGAGTATGTACCGCCACCGGCTTGACAACAGGGCAGAAAAAAACTTTGCTCTTGATAGTAAAAGATATTTGTGCCGGAATTGAAATGTTCAATTCAATTCCTACCGATCTCGTGGTCAAGGGCGAGAGAATACGTCAGCTCTCGATGAACGCTCGGCTGCTGTACTTAGTTTATTGTGCTTATTCAATTATTCTAAAACGTGACATTATTGGGTGACGTCATCGAACAGCTTTTCAACGGGCCACTGACGCAGTAAATATCCTTCTATGACATGTCAAATTTACTTTGGGCAACTTAGTGAAGTTCGGGGGCCTTCTGTAACAGCTGACCTTGCACATACATATACGCATATTTGAAAAATTGCATTCAGAAACATACGACGAATATAGATCAACTACGCCATAGTAAGCTTTAGTTGAGTGCCATCAGCGTCTAGAGCTTCATCTTTTGGATGTCAAGGATAACGAACAAAGATGTGTAACACTTACAGTGCTGAACAATTGTAAGGCAGACTTCATCGATCACTGTTAGAAAAAATCTGCTGACTCATTCCTGTTTTATTATGCGACTCAGAAAACTGACGATAAGCAACTCCTGAGCGTACAGAGAAAGTATGTCAAGATGACGCTTCTGTTTCTTACGTAAAAAATCAAATGGAAAGTTATATCTTAACATTTACTAAGTTTCAAGCCTATGCGTTGAAAAATGATCTTAATTTCCAAACTGACCATACGAACGTACTCTTTTTTCCCGCTCTTTGCCTGGAAAGCGATATTGCGTCCACAGTGCTTGAATTGGCTAATCTTGGCAGAAGATATTCGATTATCGCGGAAGGTCTTGGATAGGAAGGTCGATTACAGCCGTGGCTCATAAGCAAGAAAATCTCGCACGAAGGTCTTAAGTCGCCAGGCTTTGACTAGAGGCATCATGAGCTTTGGCCACGACTGTTTACGTTGTCAAAATACGTAATGCGCCCTTTTCAGATGAAGAAATATAGCTGTATAATGTCTTGCGTGCGTTCGACAAAACGGTAGCCCATGCTTACTTACCATCGACTGATTTGAAGCCTAACTTATTTATAGAACGAGCTCTTCGAGAATTGTTTGTGACGTGATAAGCTACTGGAAGCTAGCCAAGCATATTTCTAATTTCGTAATGCTTTTATGACGCATACGCTACATATTACCATGAATACCAAGCATAGATGATCAACTGGAATTTAAAAAGTCTATTTATAATGCAAGCTGGTATCATTGTGCGGACAACAATGAGGAGCTTTGAAGGAATTACATGAATTCTGTAATCAGTGGCTTGAAAAAATTCGCGTGGAGAAAATTAAAATACAGTTCAGACAACGTAAATGATCAAGTAAATGAGTTGGTCTAGATCCAACTGGAGAAGAAGGTCGTCGAATAAAATCATAGAACAATATCGTACTATGTTTTGTCGCTAATATCTACTATAGCTGGTCGACGATACGTTGACTTTGAGACTGCATCGATTAAACATCGCCCTTCAAAAAACAAGCTTTTTCGCCAACTCTATCTGAGTGTTGATGGTTCTTATTGCCAATTAGCGCCTAAGAATATCGACGATTAAGCCTGATGAAGCACTTTTCTCATATTTGGATCTATACCCTTTTCTCAATCGATCACTCTGTAAGACTCGCCTATCTACAACACCTACCGACCCTGTGGCTCGAGCGGTTAGCTGTTCAGCCCAAGACCGGGAGGTACCTGGTTCGATACCCATAGGTTCCGAATTTAGGCAGCCGGAGATAGGTCATTGAAGTGGACGAGCCATCACACCCGAGTGTGTGACTGCCCTACCAGCTCGCGCTTGATTGGGTTATAAAAGGGTTAGGTGGGGACGCCCCACTGACCGAAAAAGCCTATAGTGTAATGAGGGGTTCGGAATCCGGTCCCAATATGGCTCGGATTACTACCAGCATTTCGCGATAGAGACAACTTAGTCCTAGAACATGGGTTTCGGTAGCTTGAATCTCTATCTAAACCACCTTTCACTCTTCGCGCATAAATTCTTCTAGGCTTTTGATCAGAGAATCTACGCTGGTATGGAAACAGTAGATTGTCCGCATACTATAATCAGCTTCAATAAAGAGGACTTGCGCCCATGCTCAAAAATCATGTTGATCTATGGCGTCTGCTTTAAAACAAATAGGCTCCAAATTTCGTTCAGTTTGCTTTTAGCAAGCTTGGAAAAGGTTGGGGTGACGCCCTCCTTCCAAGCGCGGGGGCTTAATGCTCGCGCGCTTCGGGCCGGTGCTCTCGGGCATCTGCAGGTCTCTAACGAATCTCACCCTCGACGCGACGGTCTCCAGCACCAGGGCGCCACCTGGGCTCTTACCAAGTCAGAGCTAAATAAAATAATGGAAGACCCTCACGACCTCGGTGCTGGCTGCACTGCCCGCCGAACGAGACCCGACGTATGCGGACACCACTCTATGCCGTGGACGAGCCAGACTAAGCCTAGCACGTGCATAACTTGGCAACGCGATAACGTAATACATTACATTACATTGCTTTTAGCAGCTGCCCGAGCCTTACTAATTACGAATCCGGATCTGCCACTCGCTTACTAGCCCGCTGGTCGGACGCAACGTCCAAAACAAATTTAAGTGCGTTCGGGGGTATCTTCTGCAAAAGCCAAAAGTCAAACAATTCCGTTCGCAACGATTGCATCGATGCACTTTCGTTCGCATTAATAAGCTTTAGAATTAACTCTTCTTGAGTGTACACGGTCATCAGCAAAGTTATTTCGTCGCCAACTAGCTCCGGAAAATGTTGGCGACCTAGCAGAGTATGGTACTTACCCCATACTTCGACTAGATGACCTTCGTCTCCATACGGGTCAATACCCAGACCTTCTACGAGATCAATCACGTTTCCTGACTTGTCTATCCACTCCAAGTTTTTCTCTCCATGCGTGTACTCCTCCAGGCTCTTTATTAAAGATTTCACTTTAGTTTTTTGGGAATTTTTTATTATTGTCAGCACACTGGGACCTTCCGTATCGAAAAATATGAGTTTGCTACATGCAATTACCCATGCTTGAAAATCATAGCGCTTTATGACGTCTGCACCATGAAGATTTAATTCCAACAAATTAAAAACTTCGCTCGGTTTGCTTCCAGCAGCTGACCAAACCTTAAATAACACTCCAAGAACTCGCCCCATAACTGATTCCAATCCCAAATCAGTCGATCGCACGAGAGCACGAGCCACAGTTTTGTCGTGCTCACGCAAGACCTCATACAATTCCACTGCTTTATTCGGGTATGCAGCACTAAAATCATCCACGTACTTCACCAACGTGAATAGTCGCGGCTGAAGCTTTTCATGCATCTGGTCGAGTCCTAGCGACTTGAGAACTTCGTAAGGGCTTTTTTTGTTCTTGAGCCACAGCTTTGATCGCTCTTCCTCAAACTTTACAGCGAGGGTCGAATATCTCTTGTCGAGCTTGGCCGCTTCAAGCACCATGGACGCAATATCACCTTTTAAGTGATGGGTGAGAAAAGCGAGCACATTCTTTTGGTTTGTAGGGTTTTTCTGGTTAAACATCCGCACATGCTCGTAAATCGCAGTGAATATCGAGACATAATCCATCGTTTCAACTTTTGCAATCTTTTTCATGTCAAAAGAAAGGCCATCATTCTTGATATAACTTGTGTATGCGCGCAAAAGCCGCTTTTTTGAATTACTATTATCAAAAAATTCGAGCCGCGTGGCGACATTATCGTAAGTCATTAGATTATTGTACCAGTGCCGGAACAACATGTCTTGCAATTCTTTGGCACTACCTAAGTCTTGCACGTCTTTGTTAGAGGCATACACGGCTAAGACGACGTCGGCGTCGTCGAAGAGAGACACTAGAAACGAGATTGGGTCAAATAAAGAGTCCGGGTGGTGCTTGTTGTATATGCCACAAAACTTGACCCACTTGTATAGCACAACAAGGCCTTGAGATTCAATGTCTAAAAGCGCAAAGACATGGGTTGGCGTTTTTCCAGCGTCCAGCCAAAATTGAACTTGCTGGTCGTCAAGAAACGTGGCCGTGTTTTTCGTACTTGGGCTCGATTTAGCTGCTTCAATCATCATCGACGCCTTATGGTCGCCATAACAAGCAGTCAGTGCGGCGAGCAAGCTCAACTGCTGTGTCGGGTTCTTTTCGTTAAAGTCGCGAATGTGAGAAACAAAAGCAGCAAACTCAGCGTCGGCTTTCAAGCCCTTCACTTTGAGATCATCAGTAGACAATATAAGTTCCTTGCGAACTAATGTGTCGTAGTACTCGCCGTACTTCGCCATCACAGAGGAAAATATTTGCTGCTTGTTTTCGTCCAGACTAAGCCGCTTAAAAAGATCATCACGTGTCATCATACGATTAAACCAGTCCCGAAACAGCATGGCCTCTAATCGTTTGGCATCGTCCAGATATTCTGGCGTGGCCTCTACGACAAGTGTGATCAGTTCAATGTCAGAGAAGTAATTTTTTAACGCCGTAGTTGGAAAAAGTAAAGACCCTGGATGATGTCTGCTGTATATGTCAAAGAACTTGACACAACTAGTCACGGAACGCAAGCTCTTAGAGCCAGAAAATAACAGCCCGACGACTTCTTCCAGCGTTTTCTTTTCGTTCACCCAGTGTTGAAATTGCTCAAGCTCAACAAGCTCGGCAGAAGCAAGAGTGTGCGGGACCAACTTGGCTTCGTCAATCATTTTCACCACAGCTTTGTCGCCATACAGTGTATAGAGTAACGCAAACAAGCTCATTTGTGTAGTAGGATTATGCTCATTATACAAGTGGACGTGACCATCAAACAGAGAAAACACATTGCCGTGATTCTGGTCACGAGTTGAAGACCCAACAAGCGCTGTCTTGTGCTTTAAATTTTCGACAAATCCATCGAATTTATCCAAAAGTGGAGCAAAAGTGGAACTCGACGCTTCTTTCACTCCAAGCAGCTCCTCAAGAGATTTACGAGTCATCAAATTGTTAAACCAGTGTGAAAACAGCATAGCTTCCAGCCGCTTGGTATCGTCTGAGTTTTTCGAAGTTGCTTCGACGACAATTTTTGCCACCATGGCGTCTGTATAGAGCCGTTTCAATAATGCAATCGGATCAAACGATGAGTCTGGGTAACGCTTGTAGAAATTATCAAAGAATTCGACCAATTTGTGGACTAGTGATGGGCTTTTAGACCCAGACTCCAGCAGATCAACGACTTTAACTGGAGATTTCTTAGCACCTTCCCAGAACTTAAACTGCTCGGCCTCAACACGCTCAGCAGAAGCACGCGTGTTCGGATTTAACTTGGCTTCGTCAATCATTTTGACCACAGTTTTATCACCATATACTCTGTGGAGTAACGCAAACAAGCTCACTTGTGTAGCAGGATTATGCTCGTTATACGAGCGGACGTAAGCATCGTAAAGATAAAACAAATTGCCGTGATTCTGGATCTTGTTAGCGGGAGTAAACGGCACAGCAAGTTCTGTCTTTTGCCTTAAATTCTCCACATATCCATCAAATGTATCCAATAGTTTAGCAAAAGTAGGTTCCGTCACTTCGTTCAGCCCAAGCAGCTCCTCAAGTTTTGCACGAGTCATTGAATTGTTGAACCAGTGTGTGAACAGCACAGGTTCGAGCCGTTTGGCATCGTCTGAGTTTTTCGACGTTGCGTCTACAAGAAATGCGGCCATCTCGTGATCCGAAAAGTGCTTTTTCAATAAGTTGATTGGGTCGAATGAAGGGTTTGGGTAGTGCTTGCAGAAAATGGCCGAATATTCTATCCACTTGTAGATGAAATGCAAACTTTTGGTATTAAAACCCATCAGCTCATAGATATCGATTGGATTCTTTTCCCTTTTTACCCAAAAAAGAATCTGTTCAGACTCAAGATGCTTGGCAACCTCTAGAGTCTTTGAGAATGACTTGGCTCTGTCAATCATGGCCAACAATTTGCCATCCCCGAAGACGGCCGTGAGTAGCGCGAGCAAGCTCAATTGCTTTGTAGGGTTCTTCTCATTATAAGTGCGAACATACGTGGCATAAGCATCAATTACTGAACCGTACAGCGTTTCATCGGACGATGAGATTAACTTCTCTCCAATCTCAGCTTGTTTAGCACGGAAGCCTTTCCACGCCTTGAGAATAGGAGCAAATTTGGGTTGCCCCTTTTGAATGTTGAGCAACTTTACAAATTGGTTACTGGTCAACATTGAGTTAAACCAGTCTAGCAGCAGCATACCTTGCACTCGTTCGGCATCTCTTTTGAATTCTGGCGTTGCTGTTACAACAAGCGTGGCCAGCATCTTGTCGCTAAAGTATTTCCTCAACAACTTAATGGGATCTCGATGAAGCTTTGGATTGAGCTCGAGAAATCGATCAATACACTTAACCCACGTAAAAATTCTTTGATGGCCATCACGTCCGGAAAGTAGTCGCTTGGTAAATTCGTCTGGAGTCGACTCAGAGCCCACCCAGTGTTGGATAAGTTTCACTTCAAGGAGTTTGGCGGTTTCCACGGCAACCGAATTCGATTTTGCCGACTCAATCATAGCCAGCACCTCATGGTCTCCAAACCTAGTGATAAGCACCGCGAGCAAGCTCAAATGATTCGTAGGATTTTGCTCGTTGTAGACATTGACAAAGGTGTCGTAAGCATCGAGCAATAAGCCATCGTGAGCGCTGTCTTCCGACTTAAGCCGGTAAGTCATATCTGGTGTGAGCAACTCGAAACTGGGGCCGTTCTGGAGCATTGTTAAATCAGGCAAATTGGCCATCTTATTGCGAAATTGCTTATACGACGTATAAAGAGACTTGACAGTGTTATCGTTCAAATTGTATTCACCGAGCTGCTTCAACACCTTTTCATTGCTTTGCATACTGTTGAACAAGTCGTGGATCACAAAGTCCTTCAACTGTTCTACACCGTGCGAACTTCCTTCTTTCGCGATTGTTCTCACCAGCATCTTGATGTTGTAGCGCTTGCTCAATGTCACACTTGGATTAAACAAAAACTCTCGATGACTTTGACGAAATTCGCTTATAAAAGATAACCACTTGTTGATCAACGGCAGACTTTGCAAGTCGACATTCAACAGCTCAAAAACTTGGTCAGGAGTTTTACCGGCTTTCACCCAGTATTTAATCTGCTCAGCCTCAACACTCTCGGCAGCTTTTGCAGTGTCGGGGTGCATTTTGGCTGCTAAAATCATGGTTGACGCGTCGCGGTCACCAAAGCGAATAGTGAGCGCAGCGAGCAACCTTAGTCGTGCAAATGGCTTCAACTTGTTGTAAGAGCGAATGTAATTGTCATAGGCAGCAAATACTTTGCCGTCGTACAGGAACATGTCCCGATCTCCAGCCTTGATTTCGGTGCGAGCACTAGGTTGTCCCACCGCTTCATTTCTTGTCTTGCACCACTCTCTGACTCGTTTTAATATAGCAGGAGGACCTATGTCGTCGACAAAGTGCTGGTAATTTTTTACCAGAGAATCAAATTTGGTGTTCTTTTTGCGTGCAGGATTGAGCAAAGTGAAAAAATTCTCATGTGTAATCATCCTGTCAAACAAATGAAAGAACAGCAAATCCTTTAGCCGCGAACCACTGTTCGGATTTTGCAGCTCTTCCAAACAAATTGAGGCCAAGACATTGTCATTGTATCGTGTCATCAAACTTACGATCGGATCAAACGAGTGCTCAGGACAACGCTTGATGAACTCATCATAAAACTTGATCCACTTGTCGATAAAAGGCCGAGCTTGAAGAGTGGGATCCAATAGACTAAACACTTCGTCCGGACTTTTTCCTGCGTCCACCCAGTACTGAATCTGCTCATTTTCAAGTCGCGTGACCAATTCTTCATTTTTCAATGACAATTTGGCCGAGTCAATCATCGCCGCCAGCTCAGAATCGCCAAAGCGAGCCGTGAGGACTGCAAGCAATCTCAGCGGCATCTTCGGATTCTTCTCGTTGTTCTTTCTGATGGACATCTCGTACGCTGCGAGCATCGAGCTAACATAGTCGCTGTTGCGGCCAACCGTCTTGCCTGTGACCTTCCTAGGCCCACCCTCGGGTAAATTCAAAGTGCTTGGGTGAATCATCTCCTCGCGAAATTGCTTGAATGCCACATTACAAGAGTCGACCTTGGCGAAACTTGTCCCGCGACAACCAATCAGCTTCGACACTTCGTCTTCGCTCTTCAAGCTATTAAACCAGTCTAAGAACAGCAAGTTCTTTAATTGTTCTGCATCCGGATTTTTCTGCTCTCCCATGACAATCCTGGCCAGCTGCTCATCGCTCAAGTTGATTCTCAAAGTCGCAAGTAGATCGAATGGCGGCTTTGAGTGTTGCTTTAAGAATTCGTCAAAAAAAATCTGAAACAACGTGCTAATGGACTGCAGGCTTTGCGATTTGAAATCGATAAGCTTCAAAACTGTGTCCGGAGACTTCTCTGCTACCCAATGTTGAATCTGCTCTGTCTCAAGGAGCTTGGCCTTCGCCGCAGTTTCTGGGATCGCTTTTGCAGCTTTAATTACTGAGTAAGCACCACCTTCGCCAAAGCAGGCGACGAGCACAGGTAGTAGATTCAGTGTCTCTGATGGGGATGCTGAATTATAGGCGTCGACGTACTTCTCGAACGCAATGAACACCTCATTGTCGAGCTTTTGAGGCTTGTACTTGAGCTGAGCCTTGCCCCTAGTGCTAGTAGAGGGCTGTGTAGTCATATGGTCTGTTTTCCACTTCATCTCGAACTCCGAAATGATCCTCCTTAGCTCCTCAGGAGAGCTCACGCTGTCAAAATAGTTTCCGTACGCTTCCTCTAGACGTGAAACATACAAATCTTTTCCCTTATAGTCTTTCAGCAGCGCAGTGACGTCGTCTTTAGTCTTAAAGCTGTTGAGCCAGTAGCACTTGAGATAATTTTCTATTGGATTGATAGCGCTCGAGGGAACTGCTTGCATGGCAATCGTCTTGATCATTTGGTCGGAGAAGCGCGAAAAAAAATTATGGATTGATAAAATCGGTATCGTCTTTGTCTGCTGAATACGATACGTATACTCATCGATGTACGTTAGCCACGTGTAGGTGTCAACCGATGTAACAGCCGTGAATGAACTGCCGGTCGAGTCGAGCTTCAAGTCTTTGTAAACTTCGTCCGGATGTTTTCTGCCTTCTAGCCACACGTGAATCCGCTGAGCAGCTTCTACCTCTTTTTCTTTCCACTTCACAAAGAACAGATCCGGTGCGCTGGCCACCACCTTTGTCACTTCGTCGCTATTGCGAGCAAGGGACGTTGAGGCTACGCCGAAAGTATTCTCGAAATCTTCGGTCACACCTCTAGCCACGGCAGAAGACATAGCATGTTCAAGAGGACCAACTTCGCCCGACACAGGCAGCCTCTCCTCGTCCTTAACGCCCGGTCCAAACTTCTTAATATTGTGCCAACCGTCTGCGTCAAACTTGTCCACCTGACCCTGCACGTCGAAGGCGACCTTGGTGGGGGCAGCAACAGTGACTTTAAGCAGAGCATCAGGAACGTGGCGCGTAGGAGGCGCATGGCAAATCTTCGTGTCAGTACGTACCAATGATTGCCGTTCTGATCTAACAATGGTCTACTATGCGCTTCATTTGCAAAGTAATCTAATCGCCCATCCTATGATTGTGGGATACGTTTGGAAGGTACTCCGTCTCGTTGTCGATAATAAAGTTTTACTACGTGGTAATCAGAAAGTATGCCTTAGCTAGAATGCAGGAAGCCCAGATTGATCGGCGGTGCAAGGCCGTACAGACCAGCCGCCCAATCCTGCGCTTTGCTGCTGTGCGGAACGCCTCGAGTTAAAGTGCCTCATTACTTTTTATCATAAATCAACTTGAAAAAGGACTTCTGTATTAATTTCGGGACATAATTAATTACGGGACCACTCAATTTTCGGGTTTGGCACTTGATCTCTCGCGGGTTGTAGTGAGTCATTAAAACGAAAACGTGGCGTTAAAGTTGCAACTGCCAACCTCCAAAAGCAAAGATTGTCTAGACTGTACTTCTGTTTCGTTTTCACGCCAGGCCTAAATTCTGCAAACTTTGCACGAGGTTTCATCTCTCAAAGTTCCCTACCCTTCAGATGCTTTTAAACGTTCAAAATGTACACGAAAAACCTACGCTCTAGAGCTCGAGCATGATTTTTCCGTACTAAGCTAACTGAATATAAGGTTTTTACCTAAAAAAAAACGAAAGATCAAAAGCCTCTTACCCAGATCAAGGAGGTAAAGATGGTCATTAAGCGGCTATAATTACAGATGAGCAGGTGCTAGTGACGCTCGCAATTTCTTCCCTAGGACGTCTGCAAGGGCTGTCGTTGGAGCAATCTCTCTGTCCATTACAAATAACGGTGGCTGTTCCGTCCTTTCCACAACCTCTAACAATGTCTTGAGCTTGGTTATTGCCCAAAGATAGGACTCAGTTGTCTCATCACTCAGAAAACAATTACAGAGTGTAAACTTCTGATAGGTGGCAGTAATGCCTCCCACTTGTAGATATGGCAAACGAAACCTTAAATAGTACAAGTTTTCACTTTCTTACAGTAAGGTTCAAGAATAGCGTTGACCTTTACTCACATATAGGTTTTATAAGTGGCATCAAGCTGCCAGACCTTTTTACAGTCAAAACGCTGACATATTTCCCTGGCAGACGGTGAAACGATGAATAGGGGCTTTAGTTTGTTATTGTCGTCTAGATCAACGTGATACGTTGCAGAAGGACTATGTAAATAGTTTAGAAAAGCCCCCAACGGCGTGCGCCCCGCAAGAGTCTACTTTTTGGCTCTATATCTAACGTTCCAAATCTCGGGCGGAGAAGCGTGTAGATTACTGTTAGTTCGGCTATTAGTGTCGAGGACGCACCCCGGCGGCTGACAAAGTAAAAACTGACTTCCTCTCCGCATCGGCTAGTTGGCGACAATGCGGGTGCGCTCCAGGGTAACAGGACGGTGAATGGTCATGATTTGTGTCCTTTATCTGTACTTGCCAAAATATGCTCAATTTTGTTTGAGCTTGACACTATACAGTCGAGAACGGGCAATTGGTCTTGCTACACGCGTTTCGAAATGGTCTGGTGCTGTTGGCTTCGGTACCCAAACGTCGGACCTTGATCACTGACCACAAAGTGCCGTGGTTGTTCCCGTTCTTGCTTTCGTTTTTGTTCTTTTCGCCACAATCTCGTATTTGTAATTACGTGCGTGTTGTTGTACTGCGTCTTTTGCCGCTAGGAAGGCTGCGTAGATATCTCGGTTGGTGATGTAACACTTTCTTGACTAAAAAAAGAGAACGTTGATATAATGATGCGGAACGAAAAAAGAGCTCATTGTGCAGCGACAGTTTGAAGTTGTAAATGTTATGTCTAATAATAGATGTTAGGGAATGTTCATTTCATGTGCGAAGAATTAAGCCAATCAAAAGTTTATTTATATGCCAATCAAAATGTGGGATGGTTGGGTAGATGTGCATCTGATTTTTAAGAAAAAATGCTTAAGAAAATAAATCGTAATTTTTTAAGAGATAAAATTATTCAAACGAGTCGATTTTTTTGACTTATTTGACCGTAGATGGTCTTTTTCTAATTCACCACCACTTTGTGGGCGATTAATGCGTGTTTTGCTTTTCCTCAGATAGATAGCCGTTTATTTAATTAATGCGGACAATCGGCTTTTCCCTATACCGCAGTGGATAAGTGCAACACTAATTAATGAGGGGGCTTTGTACGTCCTGTCATAAAAATGTATTGGCCATGCTCACAACTTTTTTCCAAGCTATAAAAGAAGTGGGCGCGCCAATATGGGACTTATCACACAGCACCTTGGTGTGTTTAAAGATATGTGGCTTTTTGGTGAGCGACGGCTCATGGTCTTCGGTTTTAAGGAGGAGGCTCACAATCGAATGCAGCCTCAGTTGTATTTTGAAAGATGTTCATGCTTTAGCTTAACGAGTTGGCTATATTAGCTAACGTGATTATGGCAAAAAAGCGTCCCTTTTAGATCTTTTCTTTTCAATAATGTTGGTGGGTGCCCATCCCGCACCAAGAGCCGTCATCTATTTATTATATTTGTAACGGGATGTTCTCACGACAAAAAGCATCGATTTGTGTACAGCCCGTTGCGTCTTCCCGCAAAGACTTGATAGACGCTCAATAAGAGCAACAACAGTATAAGTCATTACGTTTTAACTCTTTTCTGAAATTTAGCTTGGTCATAACAGTGATTTGTAGGCAGAAAAGAAGGCTGCCTGTCAAGTAGATCATTCGAAAATGGACAAATCAGCTTTTAAAGAGGTTTCAAATGTGCCATTGCACCAAAATTGAGCTTTTGTGCGCCTAAATTATAGACTGCAATTTACACAAAGGCGACGTTTGAAAAATACCGCGCCTGCGCTCTGGACGAAGCCTACCGATAGAGAACCTCGTAAGCAAATATGCCCTCCCTCGTCATTTAATTCCAGCTCGGTCGGTGGTCCACAGACCTTTCTGCCTGTGAGCAAAGAAATTGAAGAATAACGCCACGGTAACTCTGACAGTTACTGGCCAGGTATTTGCTCGTAAAAGATTGCAAAAACGACTGAACTTAGCGACAATGCTAACAAAAAAGATCATGTTGGGTAAGGGTACTCCCTGGAAAGCGTCAGACTTGTCGGCAGACTTTCTGGTCATGCAAAAAACATCATCTGGAATGACATGGATTGCCATAGTTCTAAAAGGCTAGGGATACTCTTTCCGATGACGTCTCCAATATCGGGCGCTGGGTAAAGCCAATAATGACAGCCCCCTCCGTACAGGCCTTGGATTTCTGAGTCACCTACTCAGTGGGTGATGCTCTTGTGACTCGCTCGCCACCGAGAACTGACGCAAGTTGCTTTTCCGTGAGAATATACTCACTATCGAGACAGCGGATCTGGTAATGAAGCAGAGAAGGTCCTGGATGATATTACCCGGCCGATGCAGGTCATGGCACCAAATAGTACGCTCATATGATTCTCGCGCCGTGACGGCTTTCCGGAGCCCACTCTTGGGGTATTGTAGCGTGAACAAATCGATAAGACATGAAACATTGTAACAGTGCGACCTTACCGCGGCTAAGCACGTGCTTCTAGCACCGCACTAATTCGCAATGAAGAAATAGCAAAAGAGACTTGTTCAGATTACTTTCGGTACTTTCCAGCCCTGTCACATCTGTAGAACCCTAGATTTTAAGCCTGAAACTCATCTACATTGGATGCAGTGCTTTACGTCCGTAGGCCTAGAGTATAATTTGATCTCTTGGTAGTTCAAAGACTGTCAGCTTCGACTTAATGCCAAGCACAGGCTGGACACGTAAGCACCATACATGGGTTTAGGATCATTCCCAATTAGTTCCAGCGCACAGTCAATTTGCTGTGGCTTAAGCAACCGGAACAAATTGACTCGCTTATGACCGTCCTCCTTGAGCTGCACAGATATGCAACCAATAGCGCGATCATAAGCGTAGAAGTATGACGTCAAACGGCTTTGTCGGCCGAAGCAGAGCTAAAATAGGCTGGTTTATCTTAATGACTAAAGAAGTGCGGCTTAAAAGAACAACCGAGCACCATATTCAAATGACTGCACAAATGCAAGAATCGCGAAGCCATCACATTCTTAATTGGATTTTTTTGAAATTTTCAAGCAAAGCCGCAATGCCTTTTATTTTCTCTATTTCTGCACTAAAGCCATGGCTTCTCACAAGAACTCAAGAGCCTAAAATTTCACCGCAAAGAAATATCTGGAAATACTGGCAAGGCGTTAATAGTTCCTCGTGACATCAAAATTGCCTTAGATGAGTCCTCGAAGCCGCCGAATATTTTCCATTCAAGCAACTATTAATGAACATGATGTCAAAGATGTCCGGACAAAGGTTGTGATGCTCAAAATAATTGTGTAACCATATGGGTGGGCATCACTGGAGCGTACGAAATTTTTTGTTATATCACTTGTAATGCCTCTGAGCGTACCAAACGTTGTGAAAAATTTATACGACTCCCTCATTTAGACAAGATAAAGTAGCTACCTTAATTTAGTGCACTATTTTTTCGGTACTCATCTGTGCTTTGGATGTCCTTATCAATTTTGTGAGACATTATATCACACTGCTTAGCTTACTAAAAGCATGATTTAGGCACCATTCCTGTTCGAATTTTGAGCGCAGAAGTCGGTGATGGGCTGGCCCTTCCCACGCATCGTTTTCTAAAGAAATTTTGAAGATTTAGGAGTACAATTATCGTAAGTGACGTATGGAATCTAGCTCGCCATTTTACCAATTAAATAAGACTGGGTAGATGATAGAGACGTTCATTGTCACGTAAGCAAGATTTTCGATGCAGCATAAGTGCACATAATTTCAAACAATTTGTATCGGTTTCTTTTCGATTCAAAAAAGAAATCATGGTTGCCAAACTTTGTGAGTAATACGTGGCATATCCTGTCAATAGTGTTTAAGATCATGGAGTCACCTTTAAAGTAGCCAATTGATTAGATACAAAGCAATGAACAGAAGATCTAGAGTACGTGACGTTCGTACTCCCTCACATAGGAGGCCAGGCCAAAAGCTGGACAATAATTTAAAAACCAACTCTCAACTCAAGTAATAAACAGTTATTTATATAATCGTCTCGGCCGCGTCGAGAATCTATGCACGTCGAGTTAAGATTGTGGTGAGCTGAATAAAATGGAGAAGTAATTGAAAAAGCGGCAAAACTAGATTTAATTTGATACGACTACCTTATTTGTCAAAACTTGGCTGTGAGTTTAAAATATTTGGTTGCGCAAAGTCATTCCTTGTCCCTGAAATAGAAAGAGTGACTTGATCATAGCATGCCGTAGCTAGTGAAATACGAGACTTGGCTCGATTGCACAACCATAGGCGCTTACCGCGCATCAGGGCCCTCCGAGTCATCCTTTCACCTCTGTTATTCTGTACAGCTCATTTCAAAGAAAGTCTAAGGAAAACTCGAATAAGTTCAAAATGTGTCAAAGCAAGCTAATTCTTTCAACGATAAATGTGACCCTTTCCTAGGGCCCAAAGGTTTTATATCAAAAGACGCTAAAGATAACGCTTCAAATGTTCGTAACATAGGTTCACAGGTATAGCGCGACAAGAAGTTAAAAAGGTTCTGGCAGCGAGTAATGCAGGTAGACTTCAAATTGAGTGAGGTTGCTCCACAAAAGCGTTAGTAATGCAGTTCCAGAGGCAAGTAAAAGATATGCACAAGACACAGAGTTCAACAGGTGGGTACCCAAATACAGCAAACAATACAGCTTAGCAAGAAGAGAAGGGAATTGCAATACGATATCGCTCCATGGGATCACGAAAGACTACGATAATTTTAATGAGACAACGTTTGCCCATTCAACGCGCCCTTTTGTCACGGCAAATACGTTCTAAGCAAATAAGTTTTTGGCTACATTATAAGTTGAGCATTTTTGAGGATGGAGTTTGGGAGACGAACGAGACTCTCAAGATATAAATACAGCCTTTGGTTTCGGACAGCTTAACTTGGACAAAAGTTGCATTGAAAGAACCTTATAGACACCGTCCATTGCACTTGAGCTTCAAGATCCCAGAGATTTCAGAAAGTCTGGTACAACCTTAACAGTAAGTATACTTTGTTGCAGCCCACCATCAAAACTCACGATATATATATATATATATATATATATATATATAAGTATCGAGGCACGACATAGCCTCGTATTATGGTCAGCGATAACACAAGAGCTACAAGCGCTCTACCGATGCCTACCCGTCCGGCCACATGATTATTTTACCAATGCAGTCTTTTGCCGTTCGTACTTTGACCTTATATCTATCCGTAGACGATACAGAAGAAATAACTTGGCTTTGTAGACCCATTTGGTCCACTTAAGACATCGTTCAAGGTCATGAGCACTATGCCAATATGGATGAATGCGTATTTGCGGCGGCACAGTTTAAGCCCACGGCTTCGTTAACAGCAGCCATGAGAATCCTGAAAACTCTCTGAAGCTGAAAGCCATCTCGGCTTGGCTTTGATGATGTAAAACAGATCCTAGCTATCTATTTGGACAAGCATAGTCTGGCTATGCAAGTCTTGGAAGCCTTTGTTCGATTGTTTGAAAAGAAAATTGATTGATGCTGGAATTTGATGCCAAAAGCTCTCATGAGAGCATTAGGGAAACTTCGGCAGACTCCTAACTCGGCTTGTCGGACAAGAGGAAGGTGAAAACACGACGCTTCAAAAGTGAGTCATTTCGCCATAGATCATCTCTCACGAAGCACGTACTGGTATTTTTTGGTAGGGGTACTCATTACATTCCGTAAGTTTATAAGGCTAGATTTGACTAAGAGCTGAGAATTTAGAGGACCTTGATGGTCACAAAGGATATTCAATATTTTCACCCTTTGCTCAATATATTCTTCTTGGTGTATTTTTCTGCCATACTAAATGTGCTCACTGACGCACATTTGCATAAATTAGATTATGTGTTCGTCCAATCCGCAGAACCGTAAGCTTCATCAACTAACACAGTTAACATGCGTGCAAAAAGGATGTCAACACAAGACCCTTCGATACTTTATCGCAGGCAAAACGGCCAAAGCCCATCTTAAATCCTTCGCCAGCGTTTATTATTGCATTGCTTAAGCAATCAGACTGTCGTTTTCATTAAAGGGTGTATTCAGCAATCTAGTTCAGGTTGTTCTCTAAGCGACGAAGGCCCGTAGATTGTTATCCTTTTGATGCATAATCAGCCGTCATTTAGGCCGAGAAAATATTTATCTCGGCACAACACATTAGCGGGTTGCATGTGAAAGTGGCTTGCATGTGAGCACCTGCAAAACCTGGCAGAGCATACACCCGCGTTATACACATCAATATCTTACAAAGTCTGTTTGTGCCGACGGACTGCCGAAAATTAGCCTTAACTTTGTCTATTGTCTGGCAGACATAAGAACTTAGAAATGTTTGTGTAAAACCCAAATTTAATTAGTGGATGTGGAGCCAGTTCCAGGCAGTAGATATGGAAAGCAAAAAGCACGACTATTTATCGACACCGCGAATAAATAGTATGACCTGTTTCAAACAATTGAACTTTACTAGAGAACGTGCTTCAATAGTGCAGTTTGGTAAGCGCTATTTTACATATCGAAAACTCGCTTGCTGATGTCCTTTACAGACCAATCTAGAAGCAAATTTAGTCTGAGATCACGCCGGGAAGTGTGTTTGCTGAAGCACAGTATTCATAAATTGGTATGTATTTTAGGGAGTTAAATATGCAATATTGGCTACACGGGCTTTTGAATAAAGGCACATTAACATTTTGCTATCATTTAAAAGCACAGCTGCTTTTGAATTAGGTGGCTCGAAAAAAATTTCCTCTCAGATCTCAATTTTTTTACTCCTATTTTTACGGAAACAATTTGATGAACTATAGAAAGTAAACTGGACAACTCGAAAAGGAAATTAGTGCGATCGTATTGTATTGATCTATCATTATAGTTGACCTGAAGTTTTTCAGCAATTTTTATCAAGTGTAGGAGGTTTAGTAGTAGAATCGTCTTGTCGTCGACCAGCTTCAAAATGTGGAAGGAGCGCTGTCGTTGGTCCGTCACTTGGTGGTCGATACCAATGATGTGACGAGACATCTGATGAAACATGTTGGAGTATAATTGTTCTATAACAGACAAGCGAAGCTTCTCAAAAGTTATAAACACCAAATGGGAGACCAAGATAAACGAGGGGACAAGATGATTTATAGTTCTAAGAAAGATAACACTGTGATGATGTAACTTTCAATTTTTCTTCTAGTAATCATGTTATGAGTCCAATCCTTACCTGATTATGTGGAGAAGGAGAGAATGATGCAGACACCCGACGATCTGTCTGAAAACGACAGCTGTTACCGCTGGGAATTAATTTTGGTGATGACGCTCGCGCGGAAGGGCTTCCTGGATCATTTTCTGGAAATGAAATTTGGGGACGAGACGACCGTCGATTGGAAGGTCTTGGACATAAAAGCGTACGCCATTATCGCAAAGGGATTGAGGCTGGACACCAATCCAAAATTCGCCATGCAGTCACAGCATAAGAGGTTTGGGATACTCTGCGAGACTAATATAAAAAATGTAACCTTCAGAGCCGAGTCGCACCTACGCTGCGACTGCACGAGTTTCGTATGGATAAGGGCAACAGTATGGTTAGCCACCTCGACCGTTCCGACGAGCATCTTTTAAGCATGGAGGCGGTTGGTGATGTGATGGATGAAGCTCTCCAGATGATTATTCTGCTTGGTAGCTTACCGGTTGAGTATGAGATGTTGGTGGCGATCATTACGAATTCTGTTGTGTGAGAATGGTGGATGTCAAGGAGAAGCTCCTGAAGAGGAAGCAAAACCAACAAGTCAACGAAACGAAATAGTGAGGACAATGCAGAGAAGAAGCAACCATTTCGTGGCAGATGTCACCGGTGTCACAAAGTGGGACACAAGCATTTAAATGAGTCTCAGGAAAAAAGGACAACGGCAAAGAGATGGCATTCACGGTGCACACGGGAGAAAAAGGAGAATAGTTAATGGATAGCGAAGCCTCGTCTCGTATGACCCTTTCCGAAGAAGACTTCGATGAGTTACATGATTTAAAACATCCCACCCAAGTATGCGTTGAGGATTGTGCTGGCATGACTGCCATCGATCAAGGAAGTGTTTAGTTTTGCTGTGGAAATGGAACGAAGGTAAATATGCGAGATGTGCATCACATCCTAGAGCTGTACAGACGGCTGCTGGGCATGGCGTTCGCTTCGGTGAGAATTAGTGTGGGATTAACAAAGATGATGAGCTCATTATATCGGCCAAACGCAATGGAAACGTGTACACGCTGACGGTGGAGCACGAGAAAGCGATGTTAGTGGCGAATGAGAAGAAAAATGACGAGTGGAAGCAGTGGCACGCAAGAACTGGCCTTATGATCTACAACGACACAGAGAAGATGCAAACGGGCTACCAAACGTGACGACGGCCGTATACAAAGTACTGTGTTGTGGATGGCAGCAAGGCAAGATGACTGTGACTAGCTTACCCAAAAAGTCGAAGAAGAAGATAACACAATCGCTGCAGCTTGTCTACCCAGACGTCATTGCACCAAATAGAACAAAAACCAGTGGTGGGTCACGCTATGTGGTGACCTTCGTGGCCTATTATTCTAGACTTGTAATTGTGCACTTTTTAAAGGCGAAGAGTGAAGTACTATCAAAGTTCATCGAGTAAAAAATGAGATGAAGCAACAGTATGAAACGACGGTCAAAGTCTTGTGTACTGACAACGGTGGCGAATAGAAGAAAAAGCGCCTGACAGCGCTCTGTAAAAAGAATGGGATTGTGCATCAGACGACTGTGGTGTACAACCCGCAGCAAAATAGCGTCGCGGAGCGCACCAATCGGATGATCGTGGAGAAAGCCAGAAGCATGACGCACTACAAATGTGTAGCTTCGAATTGGGGGCCAAAGCCGTGAACACGGCAATGTACACAATCAATTTGAGCACCAACAAAAACAACAAGACGATGGTCCGCTTCGAGTTGTGCCTCAAAGTGAAATCACATCTAAAGCATTTGCGCGTATTCGGGTCGTTAGGATATGCTCATGTCGATGATTCCAAGCGCACGAAGTTCGATGCGAAGAGCTATCGCTACATGCTGCTAGGATATGTATCCAACACGAAGGAGTACAAGGTACTCGATCTTGAGACGAACACTGTCAAAGCTAGTCAAACAGTCGTACTTGATGAATGGGAAAAAGGCGGCATATATGAAGACAACAGAGACAGAGCAGTCACGACAACACTGGTGATCAAGATGAGGTGGTGGGCTGGGTACCTAATGTGTCGATGAAGATGTGTTGATGGAAGAAGATCCGGCCGGTGACGATGTTAAGATGAGCACACCGAATAATAGCCATAAATTAGTTGGCACTGAACCACGTGGATATGCGAATATCACGAACATACCCCGACACGAGGAGAATCTGCAAGAGATCCTACAAGGACCTTGCCATCAAGAAATCTGCTATAACGACCAAGTCGACTTCAAAGTGTTGGTTTTCTGACCTGATGTCACACGTAGGAGCCACGCTGACTTCCAACGATATGTTCTTGCTGACGTGATCGGTGAAGAGATGGACCTGTGCAACGAGAGAACGTTAGAGATCCACCAAAGATTGAACGACCAAACACACTCATGACCGAAGATGGTGTGAAGGACAATAACGGAGGTGAAATCGTTGTGTACGATGAAAACGACAACAGTGGGGTAAGGACAATGAAAGACCAATCAAACATTCACGACTGGAGAGTGATACGGCTTTGATGGCAGAGGTTGCCATGGCAGCACGAGTTCTTCCACAATCGTAGGGAGATGCGCTGAACGGGCCTGAGAGCCACCTTTGAAGACAAGCACTTTAGAAAGAAATCGAGGCACACGAGCGAAACAAGACATGAACACCCGTCAATCGCCAACCCGGAATGGAGACTGTTGGCTGGTAGTGGGTCTGGGCAAAAGAGACTGGTGGACGATACAAAGCACAATTAGTGACACAAGGGCTCCTACAGATATTCAGTGTAGATTTCTTCGAGTCATATGCAGCAGTAGCCAACCTGAACTCTGTTAGAGTACTATTATCAGTGTGTCGTGCGCAATATATAAATTATAGACCAGTTGATGTCGACACTACTTATCTCAACTTAGACCTTGATAATGAGGTGTTCATTGAGCAATTGAAGGGAATGAACATCAAGAGAGGATAAATTATCAAGCTCAATCCTGCACTGTACGGACTGAAGCAAGCTACAAGCGCATGAGACAAAACCATTTTAAATGCATTGCTGGGGATGTACTTCGTCGCAAGTGGTGGTCTACATGAAGAAAGACAATGACATTTAGGCGTATGCGTGTCTCTATGTTGATGATATGGTAGTGGCTGCGGAGCCACAAAGCATGATCCAGGAAATCGAGAGCGCAAAAGGTCAGCACTAACAAATAAAGATTATTGGTTCAGTCAAACGACTACTCGGCATGGATATCAACTACAACCGTAAGAAGCGAGAAATGTATATCTCACAACAAAATTTCATCCCTGAGACCACCGAGATGTTCCGCCAAGTACACACTCGCCCAACGGCCAGCCCATGTGACATAAGCACCGAGTTGTCAGGCGATGACAGCCCAAAGACGATTGCAAAGACAGAAGGCATTGGTCAGATCCTATACCGCCAACTACTTGGATGGCTGATGTTCGTTGTAACAACCGCAAGACCTGACAAATCGTTTACATTGAGTGGGTGGGACATTTAGCTGCCAATCCAGTCACGCAACAGTGGGAGGCACTCGTTAATTTTCTGCGCTACCTCCTTACAACGAGTAACCTTGGGTTACACTACAATTGTCAACGCATTTATCAACAGCTCACTGCGTATATCAAAGCCTATTGGGGAAGTATCTTAGATAATTAGCGCTCGGTGTCTGGTGTCTTTTTGATACTCCAAATCGAAGTATCAGCGCACTGTAGCGTTGAGTACGTCCGGAACCGAGAAATATGGCATTGAGTTCATGCACTAAAGAAGTGCTGTGGGCGCATATGATAATGTCAGACCTTGGATACGCACAGAATGTCCTCACTGTCATCTATGAAGACAACCAAGGAACGATCGCACTCGCCACGATCAATGGATACCACGCACGCACGATATATGTGGATATTCGCCACCACTTAATCCGAGAGAAGGCCACATCAGGTGGGATCAAGGTGGCATACAAGGAAACGCAGATTCAACTGGCTGACATCCTGACGAAGGCACTCAGCACCAAGCGAAGCGAGTAACTTCGTACCGGCATGAACATCACAGCAAGCAAGTCAAGGAAGCAACAACAGTGAGTGAGGTGTTGGAAGAGCACTGCCGTTGGTCCGTCACTTGGTGGTCATCACTGATCATGGGTTGACGACGACCAAGGACGAAACATCTGATCAGACACGATGGAATATGAATGATTTACAACAGACAAGCGAAGCTACTCTAGCTTTATGAACCCCGAATGGGAGACCAAGATAAACAAGGGTCAATAGTTCCAGGGAAATAACAGTGTGCTTATGTATAATTGAATCTACCTTCTAGTTTTCCAACTCAAAACATTTTTTCGTCGACCAGCTCCAGCGACAAAGCATAGTAAATTTTTCTTCATTAAATAAATCTTCCAACCTTACTATATATCCACATCGATACCTATAAATTTTTGTAGATCAATTACATCCTTTAGATTATTGTATATCAGGACTCACTTTTGTTATGAAAATTATTCTTGTAGTCGATCGTCTCTACTTTTAAGTTATGGCGTCTGCGTAATGAAATTTGGCTGAGAGTTTAACACTTTCAGTAGCTGATAAAATACCAAGCGTTTCGTCAAGAACTTGCTCTTTGATTTTGTTAGCCGATCGGTTTAACCTCCAGCAACACTTTTGTCGGACTCTCGCAAACCATATACAAAAATATAATAGCGGCTAAAGCTCTTGAATACCCTTTTCAAGCCTTAGCGACCTAAGAGCTTACGCCTTAGCTTGATTGACATCCTCAAGCATTTCAGCAAAAGCTGATTTATTTGTCGAGCTTTGCTTGTTCAAGTACCATGGATGCAGTGTTGCCTTTCAAACAGGCGGTCCGAACAGTGAGCACGTTTACTTAATCAGTGGATCGGTTCCGATCAAAAATTTTCGAAGAGTTGATATATTAAGTTATGCTCCTTCTTTTCAATCTGTTTTAGCTCATTTTGCGAAAGAAGAAGGGCTTTAGTCATGTTATACCTTGTACATGCGCCTCAAAGCCACTTTTTTTGGCATTTTAAGTCTAAAAATATGCGAGCCGTGTGGCGACATCGTCCATCTAAAAGCAGCGCCCGAATACTATGCTTTGCGGTGGTTAAAATTTGTGTTTATATGTATGTGTCTTGGAAATCTAGATCGACGTCGTTGAAGAAAGGTGACAGTAGCGTGATTTTGCGTATTACTCGATATATATGCCACAATAATTTATCGTCGTTGACAGCAAAACAAGACCTATTGTTTGATGTAATATAGCTCAAACATATTACTCAGCGTTATTTCAGCCAGCATTTTGCTGGTTTGTAACTGGTTTTGCCGTGGCTCTTGTAGTTGAGATTCATCGGGCTGCTTCAATATCATTGACACCTTCCAATTGCAATAAACAGTGTTGAGTACGGCAAGCAAACTTAATCCTCCGTCGATTTCTTTTTTAGTCGTTATTTGGTAAGTAAAGTAGTAGAGTTGACCCAAATCTTAGGATTTCAACTTCGAGGCTATCGGTGAAAATGCAATCTTTTAATTGACAAATTTGCCGTACTAGCCGCTATACTTTGCTAGTAATATAACAAAAAGTGTGTTTTACCCTTGTCCGGAGCATAAAATGATCATCACATGCCATTATACAACTAGTTAAGCCACAAAACGTAATGGCTTGCAGTCATTTGCATCGTCCTTATTTTATAGCGCTGCCTTTGTGACAGGCAAGGTCAGCTCGTCTTCAATAATTTATTTTATAATGTCGAACTCGACAAAAAGTAATTACCGCAGGTGATGTTTGTCGGATGCGTCAAAGAACTTAGGACAACCAAAAAAAGGGGTATGGTTCCGAGCCGATCGGCGACTTCTTTCAGCGTCTATTTTGTGCTTACATTGGGTTGAGTGGCTCGACTTAGACGAGATCGATGGAAAGAAAAATGTCAGAGTGAGGACTGTCTGATACAAAATACTTGGGTGAAGAGGTTTCTCAGGTAAATGTCCAGCTTTTGGCGCAGCATTCAACGCGTAAGAGCTCAAACGCCACGCGCATATGGTCATCAATGATTAAAGTCATTATAGTGACTTTAAATACATTTGATTGGAGGATCAAAATTAATTTTATGATCTTGAAAAACTTATTCAGTGATCGGAACCAATAACTCACGATTTTAGCTGAGAAAAACATCTATTTTGGTGGTGCGAAGGGCCTTTTTAACTCTTGAGTTTCTCAGAAGTTGTTTTTTATGATCTCCAAAACACTATTTATCTATCTCGTTTGATGGGTATAACGTTCTGATATTTGTCGATGAAAAACGCTTTGCACCCGCGGAACATGGTGACAAAATACACCTTATTGAGGCAATATCAGCAAGCGCCAGAATTCTTTTGTCTCAAAGGGAAAAAAGGATCAATGCTGACTATATAATGAGGCGCCTTTGTTGAAAGTTTTTAGCACATTGGGCGACCCCGACCTTTCTTTCCATCATAAATGTCTTTAATGATTGCAATGTACCTAATTCTGACTTTTAGTATAGGGTCTATGTATTGGCTCTATTAAGACTGTATAGTGAGTAGACACAATGGTCATCAATCATGCGACATATTTTGCAAAGCATTAATGTACATAATGCTTAAATAGCATGTCCCTGCTACGTCACAATTCGAGAATATTGATACTTTATATAAGTTGAAAAAGATTTGTACGATACTGTCAGTAGCGTTAAATCTTGAGCCAATTTCGATCCAGCCAATTATTTAAATATAAACCCACTTCATTGGCCTATATCATGGGTGCTCAAATAAGCGTTGCATCTGAGCTCTTATCCCTCATGGGCCGACACAAAAATTGAACACTCTCCTAGTACACTTCTTTATCGAAGCACGTTGTGTCGGCCAGATTTTATTCGAGGACTCTTGCAATTGTCGAGGTTGCGGAGTTTGAGCTGCTTGGTATAAGGTGAGCAAAAAAATGGTGCTGGAAGTAGTCGCTGAGTTGGTGTAACTTGGATCCAAACCTCGCACTTTACCTTCAATCGTACCAAGTTCTAAAATTTATCCAGCAAACATCACCAAGATAATTTTTTCGATCAATTTGGAGGTTTTTGATCGAAATACTAACGTAACCACTGCCTACATTGCTTGCATACTAGTAGATCAAGAAGCTAGTCGCTCGGCCAAGACAAAGCCTACCAGCGATATACCTTAACGCTTTAAACTGCACCAACAATTGCGCATTACTGCAGCTAGCTGGAAATAGTCATAAGACAGTTATGTTGCTTCAGTTTAGACTTCCTTACGATACAAATTCGTCCATAAGTGCCTAATAAGATTTGAATTACGCACTGATGAAGTCTCGTCCATCTCTCTCGGATTTAAGCTCTGTTGTCTGATCCGACCATGGATTGGCCACAAACTATGATACAATGTTAGTTTTTTTTTGCAAATACACATTTGCATTAAATCTGGTTGCCAAGCTTGATGTGCTTGCCGCAAACGTTTTGACCAGGCCTAACTACATATTGGTCTAAATCCGCATGAATAAAAGCTCCGTCGATAATCAAAATCGCCTCGCACGCCTATCTGCAAACCACCGAAGCGACATAGTCGAGCTGCTTATCCTTCGTCACAGTTGAATTTGTATCAATGTGAGCGAGCAGATAACTTAATTTACTATAGAATAAATCTGAAAGATCTAGCTGGATCCTTTTTTTTGAGCGACGAATGAAAAACTGAAGTGCTTAGCACTTCCGATACCTATTAATTGTCATTAAGGGTAAAGAGATCGTTTGTCTCAGTCTTCAGCGGCCCTCCATGTGCAGTCGGCGAATATTTAGGGAGCTCCGAAATCTGGCAGAGGGTCAAATGCGAGACTTACACGTCGATAATTTTTCAATCCTGTCTATACCGGCGGTTTACCATAAGTTTACATGCCTCAATTTTAGCTGTAGTCTTCGAGCCATAGAGACAACGCGGATATGGTAGTATTTGTGTGACACCTGCGTTAAATAATACTTTGAGTGCTCTATTCTTACTTTCTCCAACCGGAAAAGAAACAGTAAGACTATTTATAGGCACTGTAGCTAGAATTATAGTCATCCATGCACAAGAGTGATGGACAGGGAACCGCGGCTTACAGCTCAGCTTTAGGCAAGTTCTGTTCCACATATACGGAGCCCTCTTGCTGATGTCGTAAGGGAAATATCCTCAATTAGATGGTCATACAAAGTGGTCAACTGAGTGCTAGAAGATAGACTTCGTTGAGGCGACACATTCGTGAGCTAGTAGTTTTTCTCTGGTAAAGTTTTTACTCAATCTTGCGATTCCTGCTTTTACGGAATTTACACTTTTCTATATCTAAGGCGTACAAGGTTCCACTCACATTTTGAAGTTCAAATGCTTTGGATATATATGGCAGGGAATCGTTTTGAATTTTTTTTTCACATCTCGACTTTTAAGCTTTTATATTAATAAAAAACAATTTAATGACCCAAACATCCAAACTAGCATAAATAGCCACGCAAGGATGCACGGCATTGGCTAATAATGAAAAGAAGGTCTTTCGGGATGCGATGGTCCGCTAATAACAAACGAAATAGTGTTCGGATTAAAGCAAAAGAATAGATCCTTATTACTCTTAACAAAAAAACATCAATATTTAAGCACTTAAAGACTACCGCTAAAGAAAGTAAGCTTAATAATTAAAACCATAGTAAGGTGTCGTTGTATCGGACGTTTCACGGGCTAGAAATTACAGGTCGGGACCTACCATCGGCTTTTTGAAAATATGTCGACCAACCAAAACTTAATGTGGAACATCGTAAGATTTGTTACGAGCCATGCAAAAAAAATTGCTAGCATTTTCTTAAGTGCTGTTCGCGTGCTTGGTTTCAATCTTAAGGCAAGTACGGCTATCGCCATTTTTGCTATAAGGCTTAAAGACCGAAGATCTATAAGATAGTGGGCCTCAAGTGACAGGTTTTGCCCGGGCTTACAAAGGTAGGGAGTTCCTGACCAACACAATTGGTAACCCAAAGCTGAGGCGTTCAGCTTTGGATCCAGCTCTAAAGCTTATGGGACACATGAATGAAATAGTTCATTTCCTTGGAGCCTCAAGGGTCCGGCGTCTGACTACTAGAGCCAGGACCAAAATCTAAAATGCGTACACATTGTATCGCCCACGAGCTGATCCTTATGCAAGATCTACCGGAAACACCTCCTTCCCCGTCGCTCCATGACAACTAAAGCCTGTTACTCTTTAGTGTAATATGCTTCAAGAATAAATAGAACTTTCACGGGTACCTAAGCTTTTTATGCTAGTCTCCTTGGAAACTGTTTAAACGGCTCCGGCATGACAAATGAGTGTAATTGCTTTGTGAATTGGTAAGCCGCGGGAAGCTGCTCGGACGGTGGAGTATAAGAATTTGACCATTATCGTGCAAGACACTTACGCTGTTTGAGTCTAGCTTGGCATTATGCAGAAATCAAGATATATCGAAGGTAAGCTGTCTTTGACGCACCGCCACTTTGTCCTCAAGGACGCAACATATTCCTTTCAGTGTATTTATATTTCAAGCTTCGATATCCTGGAGGTTCATCTGATTCCAGACAAGAGTTTTTTACTGTATGTGGGGGTAGCATTGCTGTGGACTTTTTATATTAGCATACGACCAAGTGCGACCCGCCCTTGTCTCCTGTCTTCATTCAAAGCCAAATGAATTTCTAAACTAATTTGATGCGGCGATAAAAGCACGCGCAGAGCTACCGTATGGTCGCATAAATACGTTTATAAATAAAGTTTTCTTCGTACACGCGAGAGCCTTTGCGAAGAGCAAAGCTAGCAGATAAGTGTAATTGCTATTTGTTGACATGACTTGCATTGCCCGAGTAATGCCGAATCAGATTATTACAACCTAAGCGACAAGCCCATTGCCCAGAGAGCGTGTGACTTATCACAAATCAACGTATTGCGAAAGTGCTCCGCAGTGTATGAGTTTTTAGGCATCCCTCGCTGTGTTGGCTACTTCCATACCTACAGAGTGTGCCAAAATTGCATTATTTAACATCATTCTCATGTCCGTTGTGCCTTATTTTAAAAACTTCAAGATTTGAGTATTCTAGGATCCCTTCGGATCATGACCATTCATGCGTTAGGGGTGGTGCCTTCACTTCACCGCGTGAGTCTTACGATAAGTCTACTATTTCGGGTTATGCCATGACGGCGATGAGGTTTATTTGAAAGCCTAGTCGATTTCTTTGTAGCCGCTAGCAACCACAAGCTAGTCCTAGTAGTTCGGCCGATGAATGCTTCTACCTTTAAGACGACGGTTAGATATATTAAAAAGAAATCGTATGCAATTGCGCATTTTACCTACGCCGAATCACGACTCTGCGCAGATGGATAAGCTATGATAAGTCTCTGACCTTCGAACAGCGGCGTGTTCATATCGCACATACATATTCAAATAGTCATTCCTTGTCTCGCCAATCTTGCTCAATGCTACTGCTATTTTGCTACACTGATAATATTCACTTGATTTTTTGTATATGCACGATTAACGTGCAATCGATACAAACTTAGAGGTTTGCTGCTTCAGATGAACTCTCGTTCCAAAGCCCACGCGCAATAAATAAGTCGTATGTTTGAATGCAAAGGTGGGGCTGGTGAATGTCTCGGCTCTCTAAAAATTGTCAATACCTCGAGAATATTTATATAATATTTACCGCCTTAAAGTAGGTGACAGAACGAAAAAATTCTTTGATCTTGGTAGTGATAAGGATTTGAACCAGAAAATTTAATTGTGTTATCACGTGTCTGCCAAGATTGTGAAAAAAGAGCGAGACTCTCTTGGTTCTCAATAAAAGCCCTTTTTTTGTCATTCGTGCTGCTCTCCCTATTCCTCTTAAGCATTACTTTATTGGGCGACATTTTTGAGCATCTTCTTAGCGATCCACCGGCTGAAAAACATTGTGCTATACTACGCGTCAGACTTTACTTTTTGTTAAGTCTATCGAATGCGGCAGCTATTTTTCTCAAAATATGCGACAAATCACATCGGCCACCCATAGTAAGTCTAGATGAGTGCCATCAGCGTCTAGCGCTAAACATTTCGGTCGTTTAAGACCACAATCAAAGATACGCTATACTGATATATACTAAGCAATTTTAGGCAGACGGACACTGTTTCACAAATCGGATGGCTCATATCGATATTGTTTCGCACCTCATTCATTCAAAAACAGATAACGATAAAGCAACTTATACGCGTGCATAGAATGAATGTCGATATTGACAGTCGCTTTCCTTACGTATAAGCAATCGAAGACTCCAAATGCAAACTCATGTATTGATTTTTGCTACGTTTTACGCTTATGCGTACAGTTTTGATCCAATAACCCAATCAACCAAGAGAACGTACTTTACTTTTGACTCTTGCTTAGAAGGCGATACTGAGTCCACGGTACTTGATTCAGCCAATCTCGACAAGAATATTCAAATCTTGCTGAGAGCGTGAGAAGGTCAATCGCAGTCCTGACTCATGACCAGGAAATCACGCACAGTGCTCTTAGTCGCTAGGTCTTGACAAGATGCATAAGGAGATTTAGCAGTAAAATCATTTGCGCGTCTTACCCGAATGAAGCAGTGAAGTTGCATGACATGTGACTCGAGCTTTCATGCCATCGACTTACTGGATACTGAAATCAGAAAGAAAGCGAGGTCTTGAAGAGGTGTTAAGTACTCAAAGCAATCCAAGCATTTTTTTTAACTTTTCGGAGCTAAACGTTCGTGACCTCGACGTCACAAAAATATGGGATTTTGAAATGGCTCAAGTGTGCTGACACTTTCTCAAGAAGTTCGAAAGTAACAAGTGAAGTCTCTCGCCAGAAGCCTGATGGTAATCACGCGTAGAAAGTAAATGTGGCGGGGATAGACAGGCCAAAAAAGGTGGTTGATTGAGTAAAAAAAGGTCTGTATCAGACTGCGAAGGAACATTGTCAAATAATATTCAAAGCGATTTACTTTAGTATGTTTGGACGGCATCATTTAGGAGCTATACGGCGATAAGGTGATTCTTTCATCTTTACCCAAGAAGCTGGTATATAAACTTATATAGGTGGAGGACGATGATTGATTTTTTTACTTAATCACTTAATTGCCCGATGCATACGAGTTCTATCATTTGTCTTATTAAATGTTTTCAGACTGGAGCCACGATGATGAGATACAAATAAACAATGTAATCATCCACAGGAGGCGGGATTTTAATATGAAGAGCAAATGCTCTATATGTTGAGGTGCTTTTTTGGTTTTCTGTGAGTACATATTGCGCGAGCCCAAATTGCGCATCTTTTTCTATTGAAGTGTCCAAAGATCCCGGTGTACCCTGAGTTTTGACGTGTATAGAATACACAGTTGCTGCTTCGCTCCATTTGACCGGATTCATAGTGCTGTATATGTTGTAGATACGTTCGCCGTCATTTAAGCAATATATTTGCAGAAGTTGTGTACATAATGTTAGAAAGTTTTTACCTTATACTTTCTGTGCCATATACAAAATTTCACAATGCTAAATCTTATGAACAGGCGCCAAACTTTGTTGTAATTTTTAAGTCATCATGTCACTCCAATGAAATGATACACAGTCACTTATTTGAGGAGCGCGTGGTCTTCGAAATTGCTAACCTAGGAGGCCGAGCTAAAAGGCGGACACTCACTTGGTACACTCCTTTGCCAAATTATTATGAATTTGTTTCGGACACTCTTGTTTCCACCGAGCTTGTTGACGTTAAGTATAGATGAAGATTAGAAAAACACAGGAGGAAGTCACCAGACATTTTAACAGCTTGGAGAACTTGCATTCTACTTTTTTTATGCCAATCCATTGACATATACAGCAAGCATCATCTTTTAATCGATTAAGACGTAAAAATTCGCTGCGCGTACGTTAAGCGATAACAATTGTTGTCGAGGTAAAGTCAGAGAATTTGGACGAAATCAAAGACTGAACGCTATGCTATATCAACCGTGAATTAAACGGACAGGGAGAAGAAATGACAGTGTTGCCAAAAAAGCTCGAATTGTTATTTGGTGGCCGCGAGTACAGGATCATTTAAGAACATCGGATTCTACGACACATTATCTAGTAAACATCTTACAATTTCCACTTAAAAACTCAAAAAAATCTCGGAAGCCGGGTTAGAGCTTGCTGCTTTTTCTTCTCATATTCGCTGTATCGCATTCATCGCTTTTTCAGGCGATTGTAAGGCGTCGACGATGATTTCAGCTACCAAAGCCGCGGCCAAATTGCTTGTAAACCGGCTAAAGTAGAGCTGTAAGAATGCTGAAGGCATCCAATTAGCTAAAGGTATTTAATTTCAAGGATTTGTTATATATAAGTGGGTATAGTCGTTGTTGTCTACAACAAACGTCTTTCCAACCCTCTTCAACATACTCTTTTCAACGATGTCGAGCGATCATCGCATAGCGCAAGCAACGATGCGCAAAGCTTTGCAACATATGCTATTCGGAAACTTATGCAATAATTAGACGGATAGCTTTATTAGCCAAACTTGAGAAGTGGCAATCAAACGCATACAAAAGATTTTCAAAAAGACGGTCTCTTCCTTATACGTAAAATCATCAAAACGATAAAATGAAGGATCATATCTCGATAGTTACGACGTTTTAAAATCATTTGTGGATGCTAAATCGAGAGAGATCAATCTCTCTTTTCACCCCTTTGCTTAAAGGTAAAACTACTTGAAGCTGCCAGGCTCGACAAGAAATTCCTGACTCTCGCTGT
The DNA here is from genome assembly GCA_001695595.3 of Plasmopara viticola. Classification (NCBI taxonomy): domain Eukaryota; phylum Oomycota; class Peronosporomycetes; order Peronosporales; family Peronosporaceae; genus Plasmopara; species Plasmopara viticola. The sequence continues at coordinate 74,627 of MBPM02000066.1, forward strand.
GGAAGAAAGGTTGTCATGATTGCCGCCCATCGTACGCCTTTAAAGTGGCTTTTTTGTCATTTTGTCCTGAAAAGATGTGCATCGCATGGCGATATCGTCATGTCATCAAAATATTGTATCAATGCTTGAAGAGCGTACTTTGCGATTGCAAAAGCTTATTCAAGTTTCGTGCTTTTTTTACATACAAGAGTTGAGTCGACGTCGCTGAAGACAGGTATTGCAGCATGACTGGGTCATATAAAGAGTCTAGAAAATGTGCGTAGTTATGACATAGCATAACAAGGCCTCAAGAACCAATATCATATAATAGCTCAGCATTTAAATAGTGCTGTATCTGCTGGCCTTCAAAATACATGGTCGTATATTTTGTAGATGGTATTGTTGTTGATTTTTGTAATAATGATTGACGCCTATTACAAGTATCAAGTGGGGTAGGCAAATATAACTGCTCCGTCGCGTTCCTTAACCCAAAAAATTAGAATGTATGAGGCATCGGCAGCAAACTTTGGGCTGGCTTTTATGATCCTGTCTGAGAGATTATCAGCACGCAAGTTCGATGACTTTTTCCAGCGTTTCTATAATGTTCATCTTGTCGTAGAACCACTCGGTCTCGTTATGCTTGACAGCAGCAGGAGTGTCCATTATACATTTTGACTGATCAATCTCTAGTGAAGCGGTTTACAAGATTAGTGTACATCTTAAAACCGATCTTCCAAGTTAGCGCTAATCGCTCCCGATCATCTGTGGTCAAATCAAATTGATTGGTTTTGTTTAAATTGAGTTGCAGGATAAAAAGGCATTAATTACTTTCAAATAATAACTGCGAGCGATTCTATACTAGCCAAAATTAGTGTACATCGCATTCTGCAAAAATTCCAAGCGAAAAGGATGCGAAGTTTTGGCTTCTCCAGACTGTGTTAACAGAAATCTAACAAATGCGTCATGACAGCCTGTCATCAAAAGAAATTATTTTTCATAAAAAAACTTTCCCGAATGTGGATATTACCGTGATAAGTTGTATTACACGGTCGTGACTTCGGGATATCAGCGCATTCCTTGACGAGGGTAATAACCCAATATCCATCGAGAGGAAGTGACCATGAAAAAGCCCTCTCAAAGAAAGCCGTGAGAAACAAGTTTGTTTGCAATGACTGCTACTTTTCTCAAGCAGCGGTCGTTACATTTATCACCTTGAAGCTGTCTATCCTGGATTCTCATCAGAGTCATCGTATCGCTGACCATCTATATGATAAAAGAGGCGACTAAGCATAGTGAAGTTCTTCGAGCTTAATTTAATCAGACTACAATTTTTTATTGTTGGACCAAGACACAGACCCTTTTGAGGTTTGTGCGGCTGTCTGTGGCAATCCAAAAGAACACTTTTATCTCTTTGAGTCATAAATACATGTCGTAAACTTCCATGATTTTCAAGCACGAGCATGAAAATACTATCGACTTAGAAAGCTGGTTTCAGTGTGCGGATAATGAAGAGCTTTTAAAAGTCTTTAAAAGAATCTTTGATTTGTTGACGTATGATTTATGATTAAAAATTATTTGGACTGACAAGTCAGACAATGTGATTAATTTAATATCGTTTTCTAAATTTTTGCACGTTGACCTATGTTTACTCTGTATTTAAATTAGTCGATTGCACAAGAGATCTAGTCAAAATTTTGTCGTACCCACGCAAGACGGCATACACCTCCCTTGATTCATTCGGGCCCGTGCACTTGCCATTTTTAGTGACCTAAGAAATTTTTGTGGCCTAAACTCGTACTTAAGCCTCAGTTTGATCGATCTTTCTCAATCTTTGCAAGGAGAGTGTATTGTGTCGAGCTTGGCCGCTTCAAGCTCCATTATTCCAGGCTAACATTTTAAGCAAAGAACTTATATAGCAAGCACGTTTTTTTGTTTAGCAGAACTGTCAAAATCTAGTTCTTACGTGTAGCTGTAAAGCGCTGTGAAAATTGAGGCATGTTTCTTTTTTTAATTTGTGGACTCCATTCACGTATGAAGAACGACTGTCATGTTTGCCTACCTTTCAAACGCCTTTGATTATCATTTTTTTAACGTTTGTCCTTAATATATGTGAGGTGTGTGGCAGCATTGTCATGCCATCAGATTATTGAAACACTGCCTAAGGAGCACACTTTGCGATTGCGGAAAGAAATTTAATTTCTGCGCACGTCATTAAGAGAGGCATAGCAAAAATCTGGCTGATTATTGGTGTAAAAGCCACAAGCTTTAAACATTACAAAGCCCCAAGAGTTTAGCGCAAAGGGATGACTTGGCTTCTTCCAGCCTCCAATCTATAATAAGCGTAGCAATCTCTTTCGTCTTCTTGGGATCAAATTAGCTGCTTCAACCGCCACCACAGTATCCATGACAAACTGTGAGTGCGGCAAGCAAGTTCGATTGCTCCGTCGGGCAGCGATACCCACTACTCTCCTGTTGAAAGTCACATTTGTAAGAGGTAAAAACAGCAAACTTAGCGCCGGCTTTCGAGGGCTTGTCGGTTAAGTCATCAATTGACGCTGTAAGCTTTTAATGATTCAGTGTACCGCACTCACTGAACTTTGCCAACATTACATATCTTATTTTCCTTTAAAGTAAGCCGCAATAAAAGATTATAGCGCGTCATCACACGATTATACCAGTCACGAAACAGTACGATATATAGTCATTTTGCATCGTCCAGCTTCTATGGCGTTGCATCTAAAACAAGTGGGACCGACATAAATTCAGAGAAGTAGCTTTTAACGCCGTAGTTCGAAAAAGTCAAGACCCTCCATGATGTTTGGTTTTTTCTCTGAAGATTTGGCACAACTTGAGAAATAATGCAAGCTTTGAGAGCCATGACGACTTCTTCTTCTGAAGTTAATTTATTGGCCAATTACTGTTAAAACTCGACGGCCTCAACAAATTCGACAGAAGCAAGAGTGTTTATTATCAAATCGGCATATACAACCCGTAAAGCGACTTGAAGGGTGATGATCTAGCTTTTGAACCGGCCTTCTTTGTAGGAGGGTGCGGGCGCCATGGACTACGGATCATTTGTGGTCAAGGCCAACTAAGTGGCTTTGAATCCATTTCAGTAGTCAGGTAATAATCGCCTTGACGACCTTAAGGATTAATAACGGTGTATGACACATATTAACTACAATCTAAAGCAAAAATCAACTTGACTACTTCCTACACAGTCTAAGTAAGAAGATGAATAGATCGGCTGAAATATATGCCCGTCAAAATTAGTGTCGGCCGCAATTTTCAAAGCTCTATAAAAAATGATGCATGGTCTGGGCCAGCCCAAATTGTGCCTACAAAATTTAGAAAAGTACGGTTACAATTGATCATCAATAAACCTGTTCTTCGTTAAAATACAGTTTGTCGCCGTATAAAGATAATACTTTAGCATAATGCTTAATATCATCGTGGCCGAGGTGAAACACAGACTTCTTGGGCTAGATTCGCAGCCTAATTATCATCGTATAATTCAAGAGCTGGGAAATTTTGTAATAAAAATGTGTTAAAGCTTAACGCCAAGCAACTCCATTCGCACCAAATACATCCATTTAGGACTGTCTTACGCCTTGAAGAGAGATCACCTTATTGTAATTACTTTCATTCAATTATAGCCACTAAGAAGAATGAAGTACTTCCTCTATAAATTATTATACGTATTTTATATAGTCAGATCAAACAGATAAATAAGATGTCTATTTGTCAATCTCTGCCACCTATCTTTCTTCATGAATAAGCTCTTCACGGCTATTATTTTTTAAAATTTTATGCCAATTCTCTTGATATACTCCAAAGCTGTAAAGTGTTTCCATAAAAAGAATTATGTTTGACTATACGTAATAGCTAATGCTTGAAAATCATAGTAATTTATGACGTCTGCGTCACGAACATTTAATTCAGAGAAAATAAAACGTCGTTTGGCTTGCCGCCAACGGCTGGCCAAAGCTTAAATAGGTTTATAAAAAGCTCGCTCTTTGACAGATTGTAGACTAAAAAATGTTGATTGCACGAGAGGTCGAGCGACAAATTTGTCGTGTTTATGCAAGACGTCTTGCATCTTTATTTTAAAGCGTGTATTCGTACATTCTCACCTGAAAGGCTGGGCGGAACGCTGGAAACTCAATTGTGAAGCCAATTTACTAAAGATTTTGCATCATGGTAACGAACACTTGTGCTTGTACTGAATTTGTTGAGGCCAAATTTACCGCTGGGTAATCAAAAGGATAACACTGGAAGAGACTCTCGAGTTCAAATTTCTGGCTCGAAATGCTTGTATTCTGTTTCTGGTGGTGGCAATTTATTTGAATTATCAATAAGGGGTTTCATTCATTCCGATTTTAATTGCTTTGACGTTAAGCTGATCTCATTTGTCTTTAGGGCAACGCCAGAAAGTAGACTATGAGAAGAGACTGAAGGCCAGGACTTGTTTGAGCGTGAGATACCATGTGATGATCGTACTATGCAGCTTCATCTGAGTGAAGAGAAGAAATATGCATGTGCTTCAGTGCTGGTAAGGTACAGAGAGTCCGGCACATTTGTTCGTAAGAACTTTAAGTCGACTGATCTCCTTAGATACAAGATCATAACAGTCTCGTCAAAATTTGCTGCTTTTGCTATCCACAGTGTAAAATCGTTCTGGCAAAGCGATTGTAAATGATTGCCGCTCTCAATGCTTGCTCTGGCAGTCGTATTTGTCGGTGGTGATTGTAGCAACTAATTCGATCCCAACTACGAAACAGATACCGGCGTTCTTGGAAGACCAGTAGGTCTTGACGCCGAAAGAGCGCCGAGTCATGTGCCATTCTTTTTAAATCATGGCCCTGTCATTTTTATACCTTGTGGCTGTTACAATTAGCATCACCCAGACTCTTTGTTTGCCCAATTACGTCTCTTCAACGGCAACTTAGCCAAAAAATCACAAACACAGATGCGCAAAGCATAGATAGAGCCAAACAGCTGCAAGAAATTATATATATTGGCATTTGTACATTACACGATGACTTGTTATGATGTCGCCACGCGGCACACATCTTCTAAAGCCGATCCAAAGATCGACTATTAGACGCGAACGAAATGCATGTCAAAAGTAAAGGCCTTTCTGCTTTCTTGAAAGTGCTTAACATAAAACCTTTTGCCTCAATATTTAGCACATTTCATAACAATGCGTGGAGTATCAACGTGAGCCTTATTGAAAAGAACATGCTTGAATCTATAACGCTCTGTTGAGGCAGCGAGTCTTTGTATGGGATCGGAGCGGCCACGCTCAGCAAGCATCATATGATTCTTCGGTATGGGTTGAGAAAGGTCGATCGAATCCGTGGCTTGGAAAGGAAACTGCCCGCACGAGGCTCTTATATCACTCGGATTTGACAAGATGCTCGTAGGATTTAGCCGCGACTGTCTACGCTGGTGAAGTACGTAAATAATCCTGGTGCGATACACCCAAATGCAGCAATTAAATTGTATGTCGTCACGCGTGAGCACGACAAAACGGTATCTCGAGCTTTTACACGATCGACTAATTCTAAATAACTAGCTTATAGAGCGAGCGGCTGTATAGCTGTTTTGATGATTAGCTACTGAAAGCAAACCGAGCAAATTCTCAGTTTTGTAGAGCAAGGATCTTAAGGCACATACGCCACGAGTCACTATGAATTTCAAGCTTGGGTGTTCAATTAAAAAAAATTGGCATGGAAGCTCATTCTGTTGTGCGGACAACAACGATTTTTTGAAGGTACAAGCATAATTTTGATAGCCTTGTAGAACTCACGGGTGCAGACAAATAGTTGGTAAGTCAGACGACGTGATTGGATACATTGCACTAAGTCGCGCAACGATCGATCCGTCTATGACGAGAATGGACTACATATTAAATCAACATCTCCTCAGGGTACCTTAGAGGTGCTGAATAATCTAAAACAGCCATGGTCTTAACCGTAAAGCCGGCCCCTTAAGAAATTTAAACCACGTAAATAAGTGCTGATATTTAATGGTTTGCTGACCACTAAATTAGGTATTTTTTATGTAAAGTGCGCTGTGAAGCAGAAACGGTTTCACAGGCGCCAATAGCTTCTTGTGAATATTTTTGTATTTTTTAAACATTCTCAGCCGCTGAATCGGCACCGGTAGGACTAGTTGAAAGCCGGTGCGAACTATGATCAGTAGCAACGAACGCTTCGAGTTTAGCCATGGTAATTTGACAGCACTTCGGAACAAATTGAAATTGATCTCATATCCATGTTTAATGCTCACGTTTCTAACGCTTGGTTTGTCAATATGTCGAAGCCAAGACATGTGACTGTCTCTGATCCACCAAGAAAGTAGTCTTTACTCTTGACTCACGAATTCAAAGACCCATGGCTCCGGCTGGCCCACAGTCTTATTTACTGCTTATAAATTATCATGACCAAGCCGTATTACTGAATAAAAGTCGAAAAGTGATGAGTTATACAAGTCTTTTTTTATTGTATGTAATTTGTAACAAAAATCATAGAACGACTCTTAGTGCACAATGGGTACCCATTGACACCTTAACCAGAAAGAAACGAAGTTCCTGCCATCATTACGTAAGCTAGTTTTGTCATCTATCAAGAGCTAGAGGTAAGAAATAATCACATAAATGAAATGTTTGACATATTTCGACGCTTCATTGTACACATCCTTTCTTAAAAGTGAACTAATGAGCAGTTGCTCGCCACATCAACTACTTATCTTCCTGCACGAGAAGGTGCTGTCAAATACTGGCGCATCCGCATTTGTAAATAGCTTAGGCATGTGCAAATTTATTTTATAAAATCGGCTACACAGCCTCGGTAACGGTCGTTTGCGTTAGTCTAGCCGGCGGCCATAGATGGTTAGTACCCTACGGTAAAAGATTTAGAGTAAAACTTACTCAAAAAAAGTTATCAAATCAAAGAATTACCGCCAGGCGCTCAATTTTTGGGTTTGAACGCTCACCCTAGTACTACGGAACTCATAGGTCATCTTTTTTGGCTTCTACTTGGCTGCAGTGACCGTTTGATGAGAAATTGCTCCAATCCTCAGAATAAACACCGTCTCCAACGAAAAAAACCATTTTGAGCTATACTCCTACAACCACCTATAATTCGTAAACAAATTTCGAAATCACTGAGAAAAAAATTTATGGGATAGTTATAGTTTGTGTGTTTCAATGCATATATGGGAGAACTAGCGCTTATCTACCGCAGCCTCTTCTGATCCTCCTAAACCGTAATGCAAATCTTTGACATCAGCATTTGGTTACGAATTCCCACAGGACGCGTTATTTTAGTACTGAAAACGAGCCATCTGCGTCCGTCAAATTGTCAATTTCTTCAAGAACGGCCTGATGGAGTCAAATATAGGCCTTTTAATGTCTTTTAAGTCGTTCATTCTGGGTAGTAGGGAAGCGTGAGAAATGTATAACGTGCAAAGTATGCAGAATTTAGACTTAGTGTGTATACGAAACAGGAGTACACTCTAGACATCTTTGCTTTTGGAGATTGGTGGTCACAACATTACAGCCACATTTTGCTTAAATATCTCACTACAGGCCAAGGGAAATGACCTAGATCAACGGTAGGTGCCCAAACCCAAAAAGTAAGCGCCTGGCAGAGGTTTCCGTAATCAATCATTTTTTTTTCTCAAAATCAAATGGGTTAACATGAGGCCATTTTTTCAGGCGTATACGCACAGCAGAGGTGCTTATTAAAGCGCGAAGTGGTTAGCCACTCGACCCAGGATCCGGAGGTACCTGGTTTGATAACCATAGGATGCAGCCGGAGATATGTCACTAAAGTGGACGAGCAATCACACCCGAGCGTGTGACTGCCCTGCCAACTCGCGCCCGATTGGGTGGCAATAGAGCTGGGTGGGCTAAACCCCATAGTGTAATGAGGGGTACGGAACCCGGTCCCAATATGGGTCGGACAGCTACCAGCATCCCGCGATAGAGACAGCTTAATCCTAGCGCCTGGATTCCGGTAGCGAACGAAACTCTCAATGGTGAGTTTGTTTCGTACAAAGCGCAGGATCAAGCGGCTAGTCTGTACCGCCAAGTTTCTCCATTCTAGCCAGGGTATGCCTCCTGATTACACATAGTAAAACTTTATCATGACCGAAAAAATCTTCCGTACATAATCTACAATCATAGGATGGGCAATTACTTAGCAAATGAAGACCATATAGTGCCACTGCTTTACAGCAACGGCAATCATTGGTTCGTACTGACACGAAGAATTGCCATGCGTCTCCTACGCGCCACGTTCCTGAGCGCCGTTGCTCTGCTTAAAGTCACTGTTGCTGCCCCCACCAAGGTCGCCTCCGACGTGCAGGGTCAGGTGGACAAGTATGACGCAGACGATTGGCACAATATTAAGAAGTTTGGACCGGGCGTTAAGGACGAGGAGAGGCTGCCTGTGTCGGGCGAAGTTGGTCCTCTTGAACATGCTATGTCTTCTGCCGTGGCTAGAGGTGTGACCGAAGGATTCGAGAATACTTTCGGCGTAGCCTCGACGTCCCTTGCTCGCAGCAGCGACGAAGTGACAAAGGTGGTGGCCAGCGCACCGGATCTGTTCTTTGTGAAGTGGAAAGAAAAAGAGGTAGAAGCTGCTCAGCGGATTCACGTGTGGCTAGAAGGCAAAAAAGATCCGGATGAAGTTTACAAAGACTTGAAGCTCGACTCGACCGGCAGTTCATTCACGGCTGTTACATTGGTTGACACCTACACGTGGCTAACGTACATCGATGAGTATATGCTTCATATTCAGCAGACAAAGACGATACCGATTTTATCAATCCATAATTTTTTTTCGCGCTTCTCCGACCAAATGATCAAGACGATTGCCATGCAAGCAGTTCCCTCGAGCGCTATCAATCGAATAGAAAGTTATCTCAAGTGCTACTGGCTCAACAGTTTTAAGACTAAAGACGACGTCACTGCGCTGCTGAAAGACTATAAGGGAAAAAATCTGTATGTTTCACGTCTAGAGGAAGCGTACGGAAACTATTTTGACAGCGTGAGCTCTCCTGAGGAGCTAAGGAGGATCATTTCGGAGTTCAAGATGAAGTGGAAAACAGACCATATGACTACACAGCCCTCTACTAGCACTAGGGGCAAGGCTCAGCTCAAGTACAAGCCTCAAAAGCTCGACAATGAGGTGTTCATTGCGTTCGACAAGTACGTCGACGCCTATAATTCAGCATACCCATCAGAGACACTGAATCTACTTCCTGTACTGGTCGCTTGTTTTGGCGAAGGTGGTGCTTTCTCAGTTATTTCAGCGGCGAAAGCGATTCCAGAAACTGCGGCGAAGGCCAAGCTTCTTGAAACAGAGCAGATTCAACATTGGGTAGCAGAGAAGTCTCCGGACACAGTTCTAAAGCTGATTGATTTCAATTCGCAAAGCCTGCAGTCCATTAGCACGTTGTTTCAGTTTTTTGACGAATTCTCAAAGCAACACTCAAAGCCGCCATTCGATCTACTTGCGACTTTGAGAATCAACTTGAGCGATGAGCAGCTGGCCAGGATTGTCATGGGAGAGCAGAAGAATCCGGATGCAGAACGATTAAAGAACTTGCTGTTCTTAGACTGGTTTAATAGCTTGAAGAGCGATGACGAAGTGTCGAAGCTGATTGGTTGTCGCGGGACAAGTTTCGCCAAGGTCGACTCTTGTAATGTGGCATTCAAGGAATTTCGCGAGGAGATGATTCACCCAAGCACTTTGAATTTACCCGAGGGTGGGCCTAGGAAGGTCACAGGCAAGACGGTTGGCCGCAACAGCGACTATGATAGCTCGATGCTCGCAGCGTACGAGACGTCCATCAGAAAGAACAACGAGAAGAATCCGAAGATGCCGCTGAGATTGCTTGCAGTCCTCACGGCTCGCTTTGGCGATTCTGAGCTGGCGGCGATGATTGACTCGGCCAAATTGTCATTGAAAAATGAAGAATTGGTCTCGCGACTTGAAAATGAGCAGATTCAGTACTGGGTGGACGCAGGAAAAAGTCCGGACGAAGTGTTTAGTCTATTGGATCCCACTCTTCAAGCTCGGCCTTTTATTGACAAGTGGATCAAGTTTTATGATGAGTTCATCAAGCGTCGTCCTGAGCACTCGTTTGATCCGATCGTAAGTTTGATGACACGATACAATGACAATGTCTTGGCCTCAATTGTATTGGAAGAGCTGCAAAATCCAAACAGTGGTTCGCGGCTAAAGGACTTGCTGTTCTTCAATTTGTTTGACAGGATGATTACACATGAGAAATTTTATACTTTGCTCAATCCTGCACGCGAAAAGAACACCAAATTTGATTCTCTGGTGAAGAATTACCAGCACTTTGTCGACGACATAGGTCCTCCTGCTATACTAGAACGAGTCAGAGAGTGGTGCAAGACGAAGAGTGAAGCGGTTGGACAACCTAGTGCTCGCACCGGGAATAAGGGTGGAGATCGGGACATATTTCTGTACGACGGCAAAGTGTTTGCTGCCTATGACAATTACATTCACTCTTACAACAAGGTGAAGCCATTTGCACGACTCAGGTTGCTCGCTGCACTCACTATTCGCTTCGGTGATCGCGATGCGTCGACCATGATTTTAGCAGCCAAAATGCACCCTGACACTGCAAAAGCTGCCGAGAGTGTTGAGGCTGAGCAGATTAAATACTGGGTGAAAGCCGGTAAAACTCCTGACCAAGTTTTTGAGCTGTTGAATGTCGACTTGCAAAGTCTGCCGTTAATCAACAAGTGGTTATCCTTTATTAGCGAATTTCGTCAAAGTCATCGAGAGGTTTTGTTTAATCCGATCGTGACATTGAGCAAGCGCTACGACATTAAGATGCTGGTGAGAACAATCGCAAAAGAAGGAAATTCGCACGGTGTTGAACAGTTGAAGGACTTTGTGATCCACGACTTGTTTAACAGTATGCAAAGCAATGAAAAGGTGTTGGAGCAGCTCGGTGAATACAATTTGAACGATAACACTGTCAAGTCTCTTTATACGTCGTATAAGCAATTTCGCAACAAGATGGCCAATTTGCCTGATTTAAAAATGCTGCAGGACGGCCCCAGTTTCGAGTTGCTCACACCAGATATGACTTACCGGCTTAAGTCGGAAGACAGCGCTCACGATGGCTTATTGCTCGATGCTTACGACACCTTTGTCAATGTCTACAACGAGCAAAATCCTACGAATCATTTGAGCTTGCTCGCGGTGCTTATCACTAGGTTCGGAGACCATGAGGTGCTGGCTATGATCGAGTCGGCAAAATCGAATTCGGTTGCTGCGGAAACCGCCAAACTTCTTGAAGTGAAACTTATCCAACACTGGGTGGGTTCTGAGTCGACTCCAGACGATTTCACCACGCAATTACTTTCCGGACGTGATGGCCATCAAAGAATTTTTACGTGGATTAAGTGTATTGATCGATTTATCCAGCTCAATCCAAAGCTTCATTTCGATCCCATTAAGTTGTTGAGGAAATACTTTACCGACAAGATGCTGGCCACGCTTGTTGTGACAGCAACGCCAGAATTCAAAAGAGATGCCGAACGAGTGCAAGACATGCTGCTGCTAGACTGGTTTAACTCAATGTTGACCAGTAACCAATTTGTAAAGCTGCTCAACATTCAAAAGGGGCAACGTAAATTTGCTCCTATTCTCAAGGCGTGGAAAGGCTTTCGTGCTAAACAAGCTGAGATTGGAGCAAAATTAATCTCATCGTCTGACGAAACGCTGTACGGCTCAACAATTGATACTTATGCCACAAACGTTCGCACTTATAACGAGAAGAACCCTACAAAGCAACTGAGCTTGCTCGCGCTACTCACGGCTGTCTTTGGGGATGGCAAATTGTTGGCCATGATTGACAAAGCCAAGTCATTTCCAAAGACTCTAGAGGTTGCCAAGCATCTTGAGTCTGAACAGATTCTTTTTTGGGTAAAAAGGGAAAAGAATCCAATCGATATCTATGAGCTGATGGGTTTTAATACCAAAAGCTTGCATTTTATCTACAAGTGGATAGAATTTTCGGCCATTTTCTGCAAGCACCACCCAAACCCTCCATTCGACCCAATCAACTTATTGAAAAAGCACTTTTCGGATCACGAGCTGGCCGCATTTCTTGTAGACGCAACGTCGAAAAGCTCAGACGATGCCAAACGGCTCGAACCTGTGCTGTTCACACACTGGTTTAACAATCTAATGACTCGTCAAAAACTTGAGGAGCTGCTTGGGCTGAACGAAGTGACGAAGCCTACTTTTGCTCACCTTTTGGATAAATTTGATGGATATGTGGAGAATTTAAGGCAAAAGACAGAGCTTGTTGTGCCAATTCCTCCCGCTGACAAGGTCCAAGATCACGGCAATTTGTTTTATCTTTACGATGCTTACGTCCGCTCGTATAACGAGCATAATCCTGCTACACAAGTGAGCTTGTTTGCGCTACTCCATGAACTTCATGGTGATAAAACTGTGGTCAAAATGGTCGACGAAGCCAAGTTAAACCCGTATACTCTTGCTTCTGCCGAGCTTGTTGAGGCCGAGCAGTTCAAGTTCTGGGAAGGAGCCAAGAAATCCCCAGCCAAAGTTGTTGATCTGTTGGACTTTAAGCCTAAAAGCCCATCTCTGGTTCACAAATTGGTCGAGTTTTTTGATAATTTCTACAAGCGTTACCCAGACTCATCATTTGATCCGATTGCATTACTGAAAAGGCTCTATACAGACGCCATGGTAGCCAAAATTGTTCTTGCAGCAACGTCGAAAAACTCCGACGATGCCAAGCGGTTGGAAATTGTGCTGTTTTCACACTGGTTTAATAATTTGATGTCTCGTAAAGCACTTGAAAAGCTGCTCGGAGTGAACGAAGCGTCGAAATCTACATTTGCTCCACTTTTGGATAAGTTCGATGGATTTGTCGAGAATTTGAAGCACAAGACAGCGCTTGTTGTGCCTTCAACGCCGAATCTAAATTACGGCAAATTGTTTTCTCTGTTTGATGGTCACGTCCACTTGTCTAACGAGCATAATCCTACTACACAAATGAGCTTGTTTGCATTACTCTATACACTGTATGGCGACAAAGCTGTGGTGAAAATGATTGACGAAGCCAAGTTGGTCCCGCACACTCTTGCTTCTGCCGAGCTTGTTGAGGTTGAGCAATTTCAACACTGGGTGAACGAAAAGAAAACGCTGGAAGAAGTCGTCGGGCTGTTATTTTCTGGCTCTAAGAGCTTGCGTTCCGTCACTAGTTGTGTCAAGTTCTTTGACATATACAGCAGACATCATCCAGGGTCTTTACTTTTTCCAACTACGGCGTTAAAAAATTACTTTTCTGACATTGAACTGATCACACTTGTCGTAGAGGCCACGCCAGAATATCTGGACGATGCCAAACGATTAGAGGCCATGCTGTTTCGGGACTGGTTTAATCGTATGATGACATGCGATGATCTTTTTAAGCGGCTTAATCTGGACGAAAACAAGAAACAGATATTTTCCTCTGTGCTGGCGAAGTACGGCGAGTACTACGACACATTGGTTCGTAAGGAGCTTTCATTGTCTACTGATGATCTCGAAGACAAGGTCTCGAAAGCCGAGTCAGAGTTTGCTGCTTTTGTTTCTCACATTCGCGACTTTAACGAAAAGAACCCGACAGAGCAGTTGAGCTTGCTTGCCGCACTGACTGCTTGTTATGGCGACCATAAGGCGTCGATGATGATTGAAGAAGCTAAATCGAGCCCAAGTACGAAAGATACGGCCACGTTTCTTGACGACCAGCAAGTTAAATTCTGGGTGGACGCTGGAAAAACGCCAAGCCATGTCTTTGCGCTTTTGGACATTCAATCCCAAGGCCTTGTTATGTTATACAAGTGGGTCAAGTTTTGTGGCATATACAACAAGCATCACCCAGACTCTTTGTTTGACCCAGTCTTGCTCCTGATGCCTCTTCTCAACAACGTCGACGTCGACTTAGCCGTGTATGCCACCAACAAAGATGTGCAAAATTTGGACAGTGCCAAAGAGTTGCAAGTCATGCTGTTTCGGCACTGGTACAGTAATCTAATGACTTATGACGATGTCGCCACGCGACTCAACCCTATTGAAGATTATAAGTCCAAAACGCGACTTTTAAGTGCATACACAAAATATATCAAGAATGACATGAAAAAGATTGGAAGGATTGAAACGAAGGATTTTGTCTCGATATTTAGAGAAATCTACAATGATGCGTGGAACATTGATCAGGACAACCCTACTAATCAAAAGAACGTGCTCGCTTTCCTCATCTTTCGCTTGGATAGTGATACTGCGTCCATGGTGCTCGAAGCGACCAAGCTCGACAAGGAATATTCGACTCTTGCTGTAAAGCTTGAGGAAGATCGATCAAAGCTGTGGCTCACCAACAAGAAAAGCCCGCACGACGTTCTCAAGTCGCTAGGACTCGACAAGATGCATGAAGAGCTTCAACCGCGACTATTTTCGTTGGTGAAGTACGTGGATGATTTTAGTGCTGCATACCCAAATGAAGCAGTGGAATTGTATGACGTCTTGCGTAAACACGACAAAACTGTGGCTCGAGCTTTCGTGCGATCGACTGACTTGGAATTGAAATCAGTCAAGGAACGAGTTCTTGGAGTGCTGTTTAAGGTTTGGTCAGCTGCTGGAAGCAAACCGAGCGAAGTTTTTAACATTTTAGAGTTGGATCTTCATGATGCAGACGTCATAAAGCGCTATGAGTTTCAAGCATGGGTGATAGACTGTAGTAAAAAAAAGTTCTCCATTTTTGAAGGTCCTAGCGTGCTGACAATTTTGATGAATTCTAAAAGTATAAGCATGAGTTCTTTAATCGAGAGCCTGAAGGAATTCACGCGTGGAGAGGAAAAGTTAGAGCCGGGAGACAAGTCAGGCATCGTGATTGATCTAGTAAAGGGTCTCGGTCTTGATCCAAATGTAGAAGAAGATCTTCTGATTAAATTATGGGTAGAGTACTTCACTATGCTGAGTCACCGATACCCTTTGGAGCCGGTCGGCGATAAAATGACTTTGCTGAGAACCATCTTCACTCAAAAAGAGTTGGCTAAGAAGCTCATACTGGCGGAGGACGATGAATGGGTGGAATCCTTGCGAACAGATTTGTTTAAATTTTGGTTTTCACATAGTGTTGTCCCAACCGTTTTCAAATATGCTTTTAAAATCGTTTTGGCTGACGACAACTACTGGTTTTTGGATCTTGTCAGTCAGTACGCTGCACATCCCGGGGTCGTGGAATTAAGCTTAACTGCATTAAGGGACAATCCGCGAGCGGCAGGAATTCTATCATGAAGAGAAAAAGGATGACTGATGACTAATTGTCAAGACGCAGTTAGCGTATATACATTCAATTGGCAATTCGGCTTGATGAGTGACCAGCCGCATTACGCTAGGTTTAAAGGGTTTTTTCTGCTCACACTTTCTTGTGCTTTGAAGAGGGAACTAAGTGAAGAGTGTGTTGCTTACCTTGCGCGTGAACTTGGCCAACCTCTTTCTTTATCAATAAGATCTTGTAGTTGCTAAACTTTGTAATTGATGTGTGTTGTATACCGAATGGCAGTTAATCGCGCAATAAGAAAAGTCGTAAAAGTTACGATACAATAACAAGAGTTTAAAGTATTAACTCGGCAACGAAGACTCGATAGTGGTATCTGGCGATATTTTTCACCCAACGAAGCTCGAACGCCTGAGACAAATAAACGGACGATGGCTGCGAAAGCGACTTTATACGATATTTGCAATAAGATACTGTGTCAGCGCGGTAAAGATACAATTCTGTTTCAAATCCAGTATTGATTTACATGCTTTTTTTCACGTGTCTCGTGCATCGTTGACACGATCTGTCGGTCATTTGGCGTCACTAGCTTACAATCCTTAGGCAAGTTCCAAAGATTACAGACGTTGAAGCTGCTGAGGAGCTCTTCATCAAAGTTCGGCAACCACTTATGGAGCAAGGCATAACGGATAGATGATGCAGATCGAACAGGTTTTGGACTGCTACATGTGTACGCTCTTATTCATGCGTATTCCAAAGCATAGAAGTAAGCTACCGCGAGGATCCGCTGAACAGCTTCTATTTATCTTTTTTTCCATTCACAAAAAAGACAACGGGGGCGCTGGCCACCACTTTGTCGCTTCATCGCTTTTGCGAACAAGAGACGTCGAGGCTAAGCCAAGATAAGTTTGGTCGCACCTCTAGCCATGGCAGAAGGCATAGCAACTTTAAGTGTACCGATTTCGATCAAAAGAGGCCTTCTCTTTTCGTCTTCAACATCAATCTTGAAAATCTTACTATCGTGCTAATCGTCTGCGTCGTACTTGTCCGTTGAACTTCGAACGTCGGAGGCGACTAAACAGCGGGGGCAGCATCAGTGAATTTCAGCAAAGCAACACCGCCCAGCAACGGCGCCGACCAACGTGGGGCTTAGGAGACGCATGGCAAATCTGATCGTCAGTACGAACCAATGATTGCCGTCGAGGTATTTGTATTGTATTACGTTATCGCGTTGCCAAGTTATGCACGTGCTAGGCTCTATGGCTAGTCCACGGCATAGAGTGGTGTCCGCATACGTCGGGTCTCGTTCGGCGGGCAGTGCAGCCAGCACCGAGGCCGTGAGGGTCTTCCATTATTTTGTGTGATTCTGACTTGGTAAGGGCCCAGTAGGCGCCCTAGTGCTGGAGACCGTCGCGTCGAGGGTGGGCCCTTCATTTTTCATCTAAGTATGATAGTAGATTACGTACCAAAAGTTTACGCCGTTTTAGTGTAGATAACAAAGTTGTAGTAGTTGAACAAATTTCATTACACTTTTATCCAGCAAATTGCCTAGCTACTGTTGTGGTATCTAAAAGTATACCAAAGTGGGTTTAAATTGTCAATCGAGGACGTCAGGCATACAAAATTTTAGTCGCATAGGGAGCCGAAGCATCATCCAGATTAAGCACACAATTCCGTTGTTTTCATAACGGGTTTTTTGGTGCAGTGGTTTAATTACATCTGCTCCAAGTCGGTATCGAATCCCAACGTGGACGAAAACTGACAGGTGATGCTATTTGGGGGAATTACAATTGGGGAGTCAAAAAGCTGATAGCTTGCGAAAAATGCCGAAGGCACTGTCGTGAGGGAGTCGTTACAACATAAAACGTCGGTATGCGAAGCCCCTGATTAGGGGTCGACAACACCTTGGCGAAGCCCAATGCAAATTGGGAGAGACGGTAATACTGGTAGGCGAGAAGCTGCAAGGATCGCTAACTTGACAGTAGTCCCACCGAAACGGTATGTAAGATGTGACGTAGATCGGGTTAACCCGTGACTTCAAACAGGCGCAATTAGCATATCGGCTACGACCAATTCCAGGAGACGAAAGGCCAAAAATGCCAAGTTGTTCAAAAGGTGCAAAGATGGAACAACGAAAGGCCGAAAGCAAGCTTAAAGACAGCATTTTCGTGTTGAGCCACTCATTTTTTGCAAAGGAGCTAAGAGGGTCATCCTTTCAGCTAGAATAGGACCCAATTGTGGCGGCTGCTAAAATGGGTCCAGGGTAACGTCGAGGGCACAATTAGCAATACTGCTCCGAGTTAATTTTCATCGTAAAGAGAACGTGCCGAAGCGTTATTTAGCTGCACTAAGTCTTCATTGAGAAATTTCAGCTGTAAATTGCTGGTGGATTTCAGTCTGGCTAGCAACTCAAGTAATTGCCGCAGTTTGCCACTGGAATGGCCTAGACTTTTGCAGCATAAGTCCCGATAGAAGTGTTGTATGTGAAGCACTATAACAGCCTCGACTTGAGCGATAACTTCGATGATGTTGGCTTGAATCTCATGAAAGCGAATATCATTCCTGTGCATCCACAAGCAACGTAGAACCATTACTCGAACAATGTGAAAAACCACAAATAAACTATAACCGTAACGTGACTTGGCATGGTCGGTTGGTTCAAGTGTTAAAGATAGAATTGACTCCCGTTCTAGTGGGACCCGAAAAAAGCCTCGAAAAGCATTGAGCCATTTAGACCAAACTTGAGTCGCAAAATTGCAATACCAAAACAAGTGTGGGGTAGTCTCCAGAATTCCACAACCATGATGGCAGGTTGAAACTGCAGCAGTGAGATGCTGAAGACGATAACCGAGAAATAAAGCGTTGTGCTGGAGCCGATAAAGAAGGTCGGAGTAGACTGGCAAGATAAGTCGACCCAGTTTGTAGTCACGGGCCCACAGAATCGTATCAGGTCTACCTGAGACTCCGAGTCGAGAAAGGGGCAATGCTGGTGAATTAAATTTCACTAAAAAACTTTCAAATTCTTGTCACACTTAGCTCGGATATTTCATAAGTATCAAAAGTCCAGGTGTGATGTGCGGCGTAAAATTTTGGCACTTGACTAGGCCCTATTGGATAATCTAGTGAACGCAGCAGAGAGCCGGCTTTGTCCAAGAAATTGTTGCATGACATCGCGCTGACAATCCGCCCCGAGCCAAATTGGTTAAAAAACGGGAAAGGTTTGTAGCCGTAATGGGTATTGGGCAAGCCTTGTGTAGTCGCGCCGGCCCGAACATTCCTTGGGCAGCAAGTAATTTTAATAATCTCAGTGGCCTTGTAGCCCCGGCTAGAGTTCTACCACAGTTGCCGTAGGTAATAGCCACATTATTAAGAATGGGCATGGTTAGCCTGTCAAATTTGACCTGACGCCTTGTAAGTTTTTTGCGAAATTGAGTATGCCATGTTAAAAGTACGAAGTGCCAATTCGACCCAAGACTTGTCCAGCGATGGAAACGGTGTGATACCACGTGGTCCGGGCCAATACAAATGGGGGCGTAAAGAATATCATAGTCTTGTCCCTAAGGCGAAATTGCTTCATCGAAAGGTCAAATAATTGGGTCCACCCTAGATGGTGAATTAGCCGGCCTCCTGCCAGCTGAAATCACTTTACATAGCATGTGAAGTTGAAGAATTTTAATGGAGTTTAAGATAGGTGTTAAGCCTAATCCACCTTGACTTTTAAGGAGGAACCACCACTCGCGGGCTAGAGCGTTGGAAGACTTAAAACGACACATGAAGCGTGGAATAAGTCGTGAAAGCTGATCTTAAAAGCCAGTGGACGGAATATAACAGACACTGGCCGTGTACCGTAGTACAGGTAGAATTATTTGTTGGAGAATAACAACTTGACCCCGTAAAGTCCTTGCGCGGTGAAGTCATAGCGAACACCGGTTTTTCATTTTCACGATAAGATGGTTAAGTCGATCAGCGTCCGAAAGAGTTGATCCGTAATAAATACCCAAAAGTTTGGTGCAGGCATTATTGTCTACCACAACAACTCCCAGTGATAGGTTTTGTCGTAATGGCTCATTTTCCGCAGTCCATAGCTGAAAGGGAAGAAATACTGCCTTAGCCGTATTTAGACTCGTCCCAGACGCCTCACAAAATTTTCCTACCAATCTTAAAAAGTAACTGGTATGGCGTAAATCATGAAGGAGTCCGGTGCAGTCATCAGCAAAGCTATTAACTGTATAGGTCGAATCATTGAGTGAGTCGGAGTCACAAATTAAGTGAGTACCACTAATTGAGTGAGTGGTCGATTGACTTCGAAGACCATAATTTTGAAGACGAACTCGAAGGAAATTAAGCAAAGGCTCAATAAAGAGCACAAATTATGCCGACGATAATGGGTCCCCTTGACGGACCCCCGCACCTAATTCAAATGGGTCAAGTGGTTGGCCATTGAACATCAGGGTAGTTAATGTACTCGGGAAGAGGATTCGTATCCAGCGGCGGAAGTGGTCCCCAAATCCATAGTGCATTAGAATCATATCGAGTGCGTCCCATACAACACTAATAAAGGCTTTAGCGTAATCTTGTAGAACGGCGCCAGCCGGGGAATTGCCACCCCCAAATAATTGGGTCAAAGCCTGAAACCGTAAATGTGCGTGGCGAATATCCCGGCCCGGTACAAATTCAAATTGGTCCGGGTGAATTAATTTTTCCAATGTGGAGCCGAGCCTATGGGCCGAATTTTGGGCCCGATTTTAGCGTCCACATTAAGTAATGAAATCGTTCGATAATTGCTGGGAAGTTTTCGATCGCCTTTTGGATAAAGAAGCGAGACTTGAACCCTCCGCTGACATTTAGTCAATTTTCCCCTTTGAAATTGAAGAGCATGTATAACTTCGAATATTCTGCTCCAGAGGGGTAGATTTGTCTTATAATATTCAACAGGAAGGCCGTCCGGTCCCGGAGTTTTTCCAATTGCCGTGTGTGTTAGCGCCATATAAGACTTAAAAGCTGTGAAGGGGCTGTCCAAATAAGCCTGATCCGTCAAGGTAAGTCGCGCTTTTAGTGTCTTGGAGAATTTGGACCAATTTTGAAGGATCCCATTTTGGTTTACTATGACCAAATTCCTTTGAAGGCGAACAGTAAATCCCAGACCAGTACGACAAAAAAGAGGAACAAGTCGACTCTAGGTCTTCGATTAAATCGACTGGGATGGGCGTCTTGTGAAGAATGACTGGCGGTCTGAAAAAAATCAAAGCAGCGCTCAGTGGATTCCAAGTCGGAGGTAAATTTCCGCATGGACAAATAGTAATTTTGTTCATTCAGCTTTTCTTTAAGCTGGGTTTTTGCAATAACAATACGGTCCGGATGGACACTAGATGATTCCTGAGCGTGCAGATGCTAGAGTTCGTTGACTTGAAGTGAAGATTTTCAAGCACTCGCATGCGTTCATTTTCTTTCTTCAGGAACAACTCACGCATCAAAAAGGAATCCCGGATTATAGGAATTCCAATTAGGAGCCCAAAAAGAGTCTGCTAACTCATTTAAGGTTTTGTGCAAATACTCTTGGGCTTCAGGCAACTGGATTACCCAAACTGGGCATTTCCATGGGGCCCTTTTTGACGGTCTGAAGATTGAACTTCCAAGTCGAAAAGCAATCCCAGTATAGTCGCCAATTCCTGCCAAGCTTTTAAAACCGTGGTGAATGTCTTGAAAATCCGTGTGAAAAAGTTAAGAGCTGACTAAAATATAGTTAAAGACTTGAACTTGAGTTGGGGTTTTAAGTCGCCAAGGGTCGACCAAACTGATTGAAATCATCCGGTCGAGCAAGTCATTGCGCCCTTGAAAATGATTTCGATTGCCGTGTCGTGTCTGATCTAGTTGACTGGAAATGACAGTATTAAGTCCTCCAGAACAATATGGTGACTGTTTCCTTCAAAATGACGTGGCAAATTTCCAAAAAAATTCAGCCCGGTGTCCCGTCTGAACTGGGGCGTATAGTGCGTGAATGTATGTTATAGTCGAGTCAATAGCTCCCCGGATTAGGAGATACCGGGAGAGGATAACCATAGAAGTGACGTGCCGGCGCGTAACGTCTTGAAGATTGCAAATAGGGCAAGTAGGTGTTAATAACGTACCAACACCAGCTTGACCTGTAAAAGTGTTCATATTATCGCGAGACTAAAAACTGGTGCTGAACTGGGAAGCTGTTTTCCAGTGAGATTGGGCTCTTTTAAAGCTTTTGTCACCCGTAAATTCTGTTTCTTGAATTCCCATCATGTGAAAATTGTTTGAGAAGTAATTTAGGGTTCGTTGTCATCAGTGTTTAATCCATTCGCATTAATTGAGTATCCCTTCAGAGTCCATTGTACTTTAGGGGTAAATGGAGACCTGGGGTCCACTAAAGTGGCCTACTTGCGCAGATACTCAAAAGTTTTGCGTAATTTATAGGGAAGTGGCCCAGCCAAAATTCTTTCCATCAAGGGAGAATTTATTATGGCTGACAGGGTTGAATTATCCCATAATAACCACAACGAGAGGGGCAGTGACGATGCTGCCTTCCCGAGAACCGCACTCAATTCAAGTGGGTCCATAAGATGCTAGCTGCAATAATTTGCAGAGCTAAATTGGCCTCAGCCAGTTTTAACTATAACCAAACTTGGGTCTGTTCAGGGCATAACTGACCTAAAAGTGACTGGAAGTCAAAGTCGGTCTGGTTTGGGTAAAGTGCTGAGACGCGGCCTGATGTTAACCCATCGGCTGACGAAAAGTAATCACGTGAGCCCAACTCTCGGAGGACCGCGTGACCAAAAGCCTTAGACCTCAGGTGGTGAAAATTGGCATCCAATTTCGAATCGAGTAAAACTCGGTGAAGGCTTGGTTGTGCTTATACCGTTGATAGTATTATGTTCGGGTCAGTATTTGAGTAAAAGATCCCAAGAATTCTTCAATCACCGCGCAGTTGAAAAAGGGTTAATTCTTCAACATTGCCTTGGTATACGGCCCCATTCAATATTACTTCGCTCACCCTCGAGACTGTTACAAAAGACGCCACAGACTGAGGTGAGTCCATATTTGTGTCCCAGGGAATGTTATTTTGGTCCGGCGTAATGGGTCCTTTCGAGCCTTCACGAAGCCATTCGTAAGCGTTTATAGAGATAATAGGCGGATATTCCCGTTGGGAGGGAGGTTAACGCCGCAAATCCACAGTCGGGGTGTCAACGGTACTAAAGACCAATTGTTTTGCCCGAAGAATGCGCGCAGGCGAAAAATCAGTCGCTATAATTAATCCCACCGGAAATTTTGGCTCGCCCTCATTCGGCCAGACTGATTTTGGTCTAGCCATAATTGTAGGCTCAATGTCTTCCATTGAGGAAACTGGACCGAGTTCTGAATCAGAGTGATCTCCACTATGCGGCTCGCATTCCAACCCAGAATCGTCATTCATTGCCGAATGGTCTCTTGAGTCACTCTCATCGTCATCCGCTGGTGGAATGCTCCTAGCAGCATCTGAATTGCGACTTAGTTCGTCAGGCTCAGATTTGCGAATTTTGGCTTTTTTCTCAATTCCTTAATAAAGGGAGGGACCACATTATTGTAGGCCCTGTTACGGTGGTGAACCACCGAAAAGCCGTGACCTGAAAACTGGATTTGTCGAAGCGGGGTCCGCTTATCCAGCATAACTGAGACCGGAGGCATTTTTTGGTTAAAATACACCCGGCGACTGCGTGAACGAAGACCACCAACAACATGAGCCGGTGTAATAAACACCGGACGTGTAACTTTTTGGGCAAATCAGTCATAAATGAGCCCATCCGATGCGTCATCTGGTAGGCACTAAAGGTCCACATAATACCAGTGACTGTACTTGGAATAAGGTTGAACTTTAAATTTGCGACCGCAAATGGTCACAGTTTCACCACCCAATTTTCTGCACACCTCCCGACCGGTGCACTGAAAACTAATTCCAGCATTGCGAATAGCCTTAAAGTCACGAAGATGGGCCAAATTAGACGACCACAACGGTGTCTGCGGCGTTAAACGGAGTGAGGTCATTATTTCCGTATCAGAAAAACTAGACGTGAGCTCTGTAGCCGGAATTCACGTTGCAAGGCATAGTTCGGGAGAGACCTGCTGGGGTACTCCAGCTATAACAGCGCAACGCTTATCTTGTGGGTCACGCTCCGGATCCATCAAAGCGGCTTCCGTTTTTTAAAAAAAAAGCGTCAGCCGGACGCGAAAATTCGGCTCTTGGTGCAGTATTTTGCCATGTCTGGCGCCATTTTGTCCCTTTGCTGACCCATCATGTTCTAACAGGTAAAAATTACCTTTTTGTGCTTGTTCTGTTTTATTTTAGTTTTGTCGTTCGGCAGAGTTGAACCTACAGTAAAATACCGTAAGCGCCTAACTGTCTAGTTGACGTAAACTTCGGTAACTGTTTAGCTCGGCACGACCTGTTAAACGGGGGGGGGCGGAGCAAGAGCGATTTGACGGCTGAAAAATTGGGTGAGCAAGCTTGGGCCTGTCTCTGTACACTTTCGGTGTAGCTGGCAATTTGCGGAATTACAAAGTTGTAGTAGCCGAGAGGCACGCGGGGCACGTTTGAGTTACGGGTATTTTTTTTCCAAAAGAAAATTTAGCTCTTAGAAAATTACCTTGACATAATTTTAATCGATAAATCCTGTGACGAGAGGAACTTATTTTACTCTTCCTCCTATTTTAAATGATAAACTGGATTTTCCTTTACTCTTTTTACAAATAGCCGTCGATTAAACGACTGAATTTTCCCAATCTTTAAATTTAATACAAGAATTTGGCTTCGTCATTAGGGCCAATAGGCAGTGAAGAAGAGAGTCGGTAAGCCGGATAATTTATCGATATGCAGCCCAGCATCCAGATAAATTGCTTCGGCTTTCAAATGTGCCTTTGCACCAATACCAGCGTCGAGCCAAAAGCTGCAAATGCCATGTAGGCGACGTTTGAAAGAAAGATGGCTCCTGCGCCGTGGGCAGCGAGCCAAAGTGGCCTTCACCACATAGAACAAGTCACGCTTATCTTTTTATATTGGTCGGTTGTCCGCAAGGATTTCTGCCTTCGGGTAACAAAAGGCCGAAGAGCACCGCAGGCTTTCCGGCGAACACTCGCCTTAATCTTCGTCATTAAGGCTGCAAGGAAGCATTGCTTAGAGACAGTGCTATCGGAAGATTCTCATTTTCGGGGGGGGGGGGTTGAGCCTTAATAGGTGTTGGACTTGTCGTCAAACTCACTGGCCATGCGAAAGGCATCACCCTTAATAACAATGATGGCCACAGACATGGAATGTTCCAACAAATAAGGTCACCAAAATTGGGCACTAGAAAGGTAAGGGTGATGTCAAAGCCGACAATCTCGGCAATTTTATCGGGACTTGATGACAACATCAAGGTTAAAGATGGATTGTGCAACTCGACCACCGCTGGGTTCTAAATAAAGTTACAGATCCGCGAAATGTCCATTCTCATTTGAGACAGCGGGTCTGTGGTGAGTTTAAGGCTCGGTCGATCGCTTGAAAAGCGCTAACAGCATGTCTCTTTTGTTGTGGCTTCTGATCATTCAAGCTTATCCTTATAGCTACCACGGAGGTGCCCAAGACACTTTCAGCCATCTATGGCTTCAGATACTAGCCCTTAAGAAAATTGAGCGTATGAACTACAATTTAAAAGCTGTTGGGCACCTCAGCAGCTCGAAGTTTTGAAGCCCGTGATGCCTTTTTTTAGTGACTTACGTGAAACGCAAGGTGTGTCGATATCATTCAATAAATGTGGTGTATGTCGATTCATGCTTATCCAAACTATAAAAGGCCCAATAGAACGTTAACTTAATTGATCCGATCTTACTTTTTCTGGTGGTAGATTTGAATTTTAGCGATACGATACTGTGACGAAGTGTCGATATCTAGTTTTGCTCTATTTTTGGATTAATCTAACCAATTTTTGAGAGATTTGGAGAAAGAATAGCTTTCAACGCTTATATTGAATCAAGGTGATTTGTTTCCCCTGTATGACGATACATCCACTCGTATAACGAGCATGACCCTGCGACACAAATGAGATAATTTTAATTATTCTATTCACTTTACGATGGCAAAGCTGTGGCTTAGATGACTGACAATGCCAAGTTGGCTCCGCAAACTGCTGCTTCTGCCGAGGTTGTTAAAAGATAGGTAGACATATATTTTTTATTTTAAAAATAGGTAAACAAAAAAGATAAAGTTGTAAAAGTTCGTTGGTCTGTAATTTTTTGGCTATCAAACCTTTAGTTTTATCTCTAGTTGTGCCAAATTCTTCGATATATACAACAAACAGCATCTAGGGTCTTTGCTTTTTTCAAATACGTTGAGAGACCACTTCCCAGACGCCAAGATGATTACAATCACTATTGAGGAAACGCCAAGAAATTTGGACAATGTCAAGCGACAAGAGGCCATACTATTTCGAGACTAATTCGAATGTTGGACGACAAATGATAATCTTTTTATGCGGCTAATCCGGACAAAGCAAAGACACACACTTTTCTTTTGTGTTGGCAACGTACGGTGAGTTTAACTAGACATGAGTTCTTAAAAAGCTAATATTGTCTGCTAGTTACCTCGAAGACAAGCCCAAAAGCCGGGTCAAAGTTTTCCGCGTTCATTTCCGACTTCGATGAAAAAAGGACGAAGCCTTCAAGCTTGCTTGCCGCACTAAATACTTGAAATGGCGACCTAGGGCGTCTTTGATGATTGAAACAAATAAATTGGTCCCGAGTACGAAAGACACGGCCACGCTCTTTGAAGACCAGCTTGTTAAGTACTGGCCGGACGTTAAAAGATCGCTGAGCCATGTCTTGCAATCTTAAGATTTAAATCTAAAATCCTTGCTATGTTGCATGTGCCTCTTTAAGGTTATTGTTACAAATGATCTTTACCGCTCATTCTGACGATTTGAGCTAGATTGATCGTAATCGCTCAATTGTAAAGCAGACCCCTTGCTCACTCATAGTGATGCAATTACGATCGCTTGCAAAAAAATCACACACAACTCTAACGTTTATGACTGCGATGAATAATCGCGTCAAGACTTGTTGAGTGGTCTTCGCTTTGCATGCCTGAAAAATGCTCTCATCAACTAATCTATAACCCTGATGTTGTAAGTCAATCGATTAACTGGTCTGCGCGAGTTCGCGTCGGTAAGAACATCGACGTTACCAGACTTTTAAGCGTGCAAGATATATTCTGCAGAAAACGGTACCGTTTTTGATACCACAGCAGCGTATTTATCGCCACTGTTCACGATGTATGGTCGATTCAAACCACGAAGAGATTAGAATCCAGAAGATGCACTCTAAATTTCATTCGAGGGTCCTTCATGGTAAATTGTCCCTCCCGTTAATAAAGCATCTACATTTAGAAGCCCTACTTCACTTATACTAGAGGTAGATGGCTCGCTTATGACCAGTTGTAGTATCACGCAGCCATCGGCGTACGTAAAGACGTCGCAAAATTGAGCCACTTGAATATGTTGTTGTCGAACACGGCATCCTTAAAAGTAGGATGAACAGACGTATGTTTAAACATTTTTGTACAATAGGAACCTAGATGTGCTGCCATTAAATTTTCCATGGTTTTTGTTCAGGAGCTGCTGCAGTCTTCAACAATTTATGAGCATGGATAATTTGCCACTTTATCTTTGGCTTTCTGCCACAGAAGTCGATGATGCGAGGAGAATTTTGACTCCCCCGTCATGTCATTCTTCAATGTTCAGCAAATAAAGCACTAATAAGGCCACACTGCTCCCGAGTCGATGGTCATTACAGTGCTTTGTTCCTGAACCGAGGTTAACTTCGCATCCCTGTCCTCTATTCAGTAGGGTCTGAGTGAGCCCGATAAAGAATGTCCCATAATTTTGTAGCTATAGCCCAGGAGCAACGAACGCTATTTTTGAATCTGAGACAAGATATTCTTGTTTATAACGAAAATTTAAATTGTACATAGGAAGCAGCTAATGAAGACCTACTTTTTGCTATGCATCCCTTATCCCCTCTCCTAAAGAATCAAATACTGTGATTGATGTGTACCCATTACCAATAAATCATGTGAAATACAGAGCCTTCAAAATACAAATCTCAGAGAATTAGCGCGAAGCTGGCAAACTGAGGCCATTATTAAGTCAGATTGTTTTATTATTCACTCATTTCAGACGAAAAGATGCACTCCCCACAAACGCCATAAGCTCGAGAAATTGCTCATTCACGTTTGATATGGGCATTCAGCAATTTATTGTGTAATTGATTGCGTAATCACTGTAGAATATCTGCACTTTATTATTTTTTAGTGTGGCAACGACCATAAGTAAGATGTGATGTAATTATAGTCACCGGCAAACATGCCGGTGACGGCTTTTACGCCATACAGAAAAATTAAAATCTTATATGATTTATACCATCTATTGGAATAAGTTAATTATAGACCAAAAGCGAGGTCCAATCGTCGCATAATTGTTGAATTTTAAGAGATCTTGTTGGGATAAGAAAATCAGGATATGTAAAAAGCCGGATGAAGAAAAGAAGGATGATGGCCTTCAAAATGGTTGTATTTGATAAAGAGCCATCATGTAGGCTGTAGTAGGAAAAGGACCCGTACGAGCTTCTCACTACACAATTTTTCAAATTTGCTTTCAGCAACTAAGAATCCTCCTTTGTCCCCGACTTCGCCCCGCTCGCCGCTTAAACCACGCCCGAAAACGACCTTTAAAGAATCTACCTCCCCGCCACATAGTAGCATTTGTCGAGTTGAGTTCAAGAGTTCAAGGCAAGGATGATTGTGGTCACATAGTAAGGAGCAATTCATCTTGTAGTTACTGGACGAGCCCTTAGTGGGTACTAAATTACAAAAGGTAGTCTGTGTAGCACGAAGTTAACGTTCTGTATTTAATTGGTGTGATTGCACACGAGGCTGGTACAAAACAATTATGGGGTAATCGATTCATCGTTTGGTCGAAATAATCTATAAAAAAGGCAATTCTCAGATGTCACGGCAGCCAAGAAACGTCTCGAAACAAAGACGATACTGAACGAAATATCGATTTCTACTTCTCCACCTTTGGCTAAACCTTACGGATTTATTGATAGAAGGAAGCAAAAGACGGATTCTAACACCTGTATAAAGGCAATTTGTTTTCTCCATATGACGTTTTTGCTCACTCGTATAACCGCATAACAAATGAGCTGATTTATATCGCTCCTTAAACTTTATAATGACAAAAATGCGGTTAAAAAGCTTGCCAAAGCCTGGTTGGTCCAGCACACTGTTGCTTTTGCCAAGCTTATTGAGGCCAGGCAGTTTCGATACTAGGTAAGCAAGAATTAAAAAGATGAAAAAATGTCGTTGGGCTGTTACTCGCTGACTATTAAACCTTGAGTTGTGTCGATAGTTGCGTCATATTCTATGACATCAGCTAAGCGACCAGAGGCTATGCTGTTTCAGAATTGGTGCAATCGTATGATGACACGTGGTGATCAATTTTAGCGGATGAGTTTGGACGAAGTAAAGAAGCACACTTTGTTTCAATGTTGGCAAAGTACGGCGAGTGCAACGACACATTGGTTCGCAAAAACTTACATTGCCTACTATTTTCCTCGAAGACAAGCTCAAAAGCCGGGTCAAAGTTTGCTGCGTTCATTTCCGACTTCGATGGAAAAATGACGAAACAGTCGAATTTGCTTGCCATACTGAATACTTGCAATGACGATCTTGGGCGTCGATGATGATTAAAGCAGATAAATTGATCCCGAGTAGCCACGCCCCATGGAGACCAGCAAGATAAGTACTGGCCGAGTTTTGGTAGATCGCTGAGCCATGTTTTTGCGCTTATGAGTTTCGAATCCCAAGGCCTAGCTATGTTGCATGTGCATCTTTGAGTTTATTGTACTTCTGACTATGTCGCTTATTCTAACGGCTTGAGCTTGCATGTGCCTCTTTAAGTTCATTGTACTTATGCCTTCGTCGCTTGTTCAAAGGCTTGGGGTAGATTTACCTTAACCACTCTATAGTAAAACAATCATAGTAATGCAACTACGATCGCTTGCAAAAAGACCACTCAACCTGAGCGTCTATTACTGCGATGATTAATCGCGCCAAGGGCTGTTGAGTGATATTCGCTTTGCATGCCTGGAAAACGCGTTTGTCAGTTTGTCTTTTAGTCCTGAAATTATGGGTCAGTTAGTTCTCTGGTTAGTGCGAGTTTGCGTCGGCAACTATATTGACGTTAATAGCCTTTCTTAAGCGTGCAAGTGATCTTTTGCAAAGAATGGTGCCATTTTTGATATCATTGCAGCGTAATTATCGCCACTGTTCAGTATGGTTGGTCGGATTAGATTACGAAGAGATTAGAACCTAGAAGATGCACTCTACATTTCCTCTAAGCGTCTTCCTTGGCAAGTTGTTCCTCCCGTAAACGAAGCATTCCAGTTCGGAAGCCCTAAATCTCAAGTATTGGAGCGAGATGACTTGCTCAAGACCAGTTGTAATAACGCGCAGCCATCGGTGTACGTAATTGCATCGCAAAATAGAGCCACTTGAATTTGTCGCGACCGAAAATACAGAACAGAGATCTTTTAAAACAGTCGCTGACGCTATAGACAGTATTCGTTGCGCCTGGGCATGAAGGTCCTTAATAGCTTCAAAGTTGTGCCTCCTCCTTTATCAATCAGACTCGGATTTAATTCTTACCCCTTCTGATAGGGAGCAGGAGTGCGAGATTGACCTCGGACCAGGAACAACGTAAGTTAATAAGCATTGACACGAAAGTATTGTGACCTTGTTAATGCCTTATTTGCTGTAAAAAATGATGACTCGATGGAGGAGCCAGAAATTCTGCACTGCAGGCAACTTATCTATGCTCCTAAGTTCTTAAACAGTGCAGCAGCTCCTGAACAAACACCCAGGACAATATTCACAACAGCATATCCAGTTGCACGTCGTATAGTACATGAAATTTATGTAGCTGGCTACTAGAAAATTTAAACTGGGAAGTCGGAGATCACTACATAGCGCGAAGTATGCTCAAAGACATTATTGGTGACGCTGCAAGGGCTATAAGGGCTCTAGCGACATTAAGCCGCCGGGTCACAAATCGTTCTGACCATTAAAGACTTCCCTTCATATGTCACTCATATTGCTTGACGGAGGTCAGTTAACTTCGACATCCATCTCGGTTATATAAGACAAGTTTTAATGCCATGAGGATCAAGAAATATTATGTCAATATTAACGAATATGTCTTTGCGGCAGAGAATAAAGGCGTCGGCTGCTTTGTACGCAGGCATATAGTCCAAACAGACCCCAAGAGCCACCTCGGCTAAACTAAACGATTTGTGCAAATGATCAGGTCTGGCGATATGTCTGCACAAATATAGTGATGGCCATGCGTGTCCGTAAGGCCTTTAGTGATTCAATAAAATAGGGCAACAAGTAGTGCTGGGATGTGAGATCATGCCACTTTAGCGAGCATGATCCGAGGCACCTTCGCCTTAAATCGAGGCCTTGAATATATATTGAAAGTCGCTAGTCGCGCTAATCGCCATTCACCTCCCTCCCCCTCTTTTTAAAGCACTACTGCTCAGGGATGTCTAAAAATGGGGGGGTGAAAAAACACCCATTTAAAATGAAATCTGCAATATGCATCTTTGGAAACACAAATCGTTGAGAACAAGCGTGAAATTGACAAAATGAGACCATAATTACACCAGAACTATTTTTTTACCGATTTACATTAGGCTTTCTAACAATTTCGAGAAATTGCACGGTCTGAGTATTCAGGTAATTGATGAAACATCTGCATTTTATTCAGAAGATACCGTATATAAATGAAGAAACAGTCGATCATCAATACCATTTCGACGGGGAAGCTGTGCCACATCGACAATCGTAGACAAAAGACGCCAAGCTCAATCTCCAGCTCATACGGGTTCGTATGTTCCATTCCTGTCGTCGATACGAAAGACCGTTGCGTGAATTTTTGCGCAAGTTAATAAAGATCAAGCATCTCCGCATCATCCGGTTAAATTCAAACCTCGACGCTCGCGTGTTACAACATTTTGCTTAATTTGTGCAGCTGCGAAAATCCGTGCACGCAAACAAATTACAAATGTTCAGCGCGTCGCTGATTGGAACGGTGGACGCATCCATGCGTGGCGCCGAAACATCTATCGGTGGAAGACACGATGGCGTCCAAGCGATGAGTACCTATAATTATCAGTCGGCGACGTGGTCCGTTCTTGAAACTCGATCAAATGTATTAATTTGCTTGGAGCATCGACAAGCACGAACGACGTGAGCGACGGAACTTCTAGCTTGTTCGTTACTCCTCTAAATTGATCCAATCTATACAGCGTGAGCACTAAAACTCATGTGAGCAGCACGTGGTAAAATGGAAAATTTGTCTTTTTCTCTAAACACCATCGGATGCGCTGCTTAATTACCGTACACGACGAAACATGTTTTCGACTTGCCATGGTGCATGGAAAGTTTCGCCACCCACACAGCCAGTAATTGAAGCCAAATTTTGCAATATAAACGAGCACCTCGTGCTGCTGATGATTCCTCGAGACGATCTTTCCAACACACGTAGACAATTGAGGGGGCTGTTCTCCCTTCCACATCGCTTTTCCCATCCAGCACGTCTAAGACTATGCGTGTTTTATTGGTCCTTAGGCCCCTAAACGATGTCCAAATGCCATGTGTTGGAGGGTCTTGACAGCCAGTAGCCCCATATCGAACGGCGTATGCAATGGTGCCCCTGCCAGGATTCCCGGCTTTATTTACAGTTAATGGGTGGGAGTGCCTGCGAAGTAGCGCTGCGTAGTACTAGAAAAGGCAGGTTCACAAAAGAGCTACACGTCACCTTTTCCAACTAGTACAAATTTTAAGCGCAAGCAAAGCGTAAGCAGATTGGGCGCGGCTGAACGACTAGTCACTCTCAAAATCAATTTGATAATATTCCGCATTTACAATGGCTACGCCTCACTTTGAATCCCTGCCACATCGTTTCTTTCTTTAGTATCAACTCCACGACCCAACATATACCTTAGCAATTCTCAAAAATCAAGTTCGGTCAGAATTGATACATTGAAAAGTCTCTTGAAACTCAGTTGGTTTTACATCCTGTGAAACTTAAAAGTCAAACAAGTCCGTTCGCTGCGAATGCATTGACACATCGTGCTTCGTATCATAAAGCGTCATAGCCAACTCTTAAAGAGTGTTGATGGTTCTCAACAAAGTCATCTTATCGCCAACCAGCTCCGGACACAAAGCATAGTACTTCACAAATTAATCAGACGACCTTCATCTTCATTCGGATCAAGACCCAGACCCTTTACTAGGTCTTTCACGTTGCTTGACTTGTCTACCCACTCCACCTTTTTCTCCTCATGCGTATACTCCTCCAGGCTATTGATCAGAGAATCCACGTTAATACTTTCAGAATTCTTTAAAATGTCAGCACACTGGGATGGAAAAGTTAGATTAACTACTGTCGATCGCCCAACTTGGTATTCATAACGATTTAAGACGTCTGCGTCACGTAGATTTAGCTTTAAGAAATCAAAAAACTTCGCTTGGTTTGCTTCCAGCATCTGACCAAACCTTAAGCAGCACTCCAAGAACTTGCCCCTTGACTGATTCTAATTCTAAATTAGACGAATGCACGAGAGCTCGCGCCACAGTTTTATCGTGCTTACGCAAGACACCATACAATTCTATCGCTTCGTTCGGGTATGCCGCACTAAAATCATCTACGTCCCTCGCCGACGTAAACAGTCGCGGCTGAAGCTCTTCATGAATCTTGTCGAGTCCTAGCGACTTAAAAACTTCGTGCGGGCTTTTCTTGTTCTCGAGCCACAGCTTTGATCGATCTTCCTCAAGCTTTACAGCGATATTCAAATACTTCTTGTCGAGCTTGGCCGCTTTAAGCACCATGGACGCAATATCACCTTTTGAGTTATGGGTGAGGAAAGTGAACACATTCTCTTGATTAGTAGGGTTGTTCTGATTAAACTTCTCAACATGTTCGAAAACCGCCGTAAATAGCGAGACATAATCCTTCGTTTTTAATTTTTTCGATCCATTTCTTGTCAGAAGAAAGGCCATCATTCTCAATACAAGTTGTGTATGCGTTCAAAAGTCGCTTTTTCTACTTGTGATTTTCAAAAGTTGTGAGCTGCGTCGTCATAAGTCATTGTACCAGTGCCGAAACAGCATGGCCTGCAATCGTTTGGCATTATTAAGGCATTGCGCATCTATGTTGGTGGCATATATAGCCAAGTCGACCTCATTGAAGAGGGGCATCAGTAGCGAGATCGGGTCAAACAAAGAGTCTAGATGATGCTTGTTGTAAATGCCACAAAAATTGACCCACTTGTACAACATAACGAGGCCTTGAGATTCAATGTCCAAAATGACTCGGCGATTATCTAGCGCCCAGCCAAAACTGAATTAGCTGGTCGCCAAGGAGCGTGACCATCTCTTTTGTACTCGGAATTGATTCAGCTGCTTGAATTAGCATCGACGCCTTATGGTCTCCATAACAAGCAGTCAGTGCGGCAAGCAAGCTCAACTGCTTCGCCGGTTTTTTTATTAGAGTCGCGAATGTGAGAGACAAAAGCAGCCAATTCTGACCCGGTTTTCGAGACCTTGTCTTCGAGATCATCAGTAGACAATGCAAGCTCCTTACGAATCAATGTGGCGTAGTACTTGCCGAACTTCGCCAGCAATGAAGTAAAAGTGTCTTTCTTTTCTACGTCCAAATGTTTCTAACGCCGGAATTCAAACTCTGGATGATGTTTGCTGTATATGTCAAAGAACTTGGCACAACTAGTGACGAAACGCAAGCTCTTAGAGCCAGAAAACAAGAGCTCAACGACTTCTCCCACCGTTTTCTTTTCGTTCACCCAATGTTGAAATTGCTCAACCTCAACAAGCTCGGCAGAAGCAAGAGTGTGCGGGACCAACATGGCTTCGTCAATCATTTTCACCACAGCTTTGTCGCCAAATATTGTATAGAGTAACGCAAACAAGCTCATTTTAGAAGTAGGGTTATGCACGTTATACGAGTGAACGTGACCATCAAACAGAGAAAACAATTTGCCGTAATTCAAATCAGACGTTGAAGGCACAACCAGCGCTGTCTTGTGCTTCATATTTTCGACAAATCTATCGAATTTATCCAAAAGTGGAGCAAAAGTGGAACTCGACGCTTCGTTCACTCCAAGCAGCTTTTCAAGTGCTTTACGAGTCATCAAATTATTGAACCAGTGTAATAACAGCATATCTTCCAGCCGCTTGGCATCGTCGGAGTTTTTCGACGTTGCTTCGAGAACAATTTTGGCTACCGTGGCGTCTGTATAGAGCCTTTTCAATAATGCAATCGGATCAAATGATGAGTCTGGGTAACGCTTGTAGAAATTTCCAAAAAACTCGACCAATTTGTGGACCAGAGATGGGCTTTTAGGCTTAAAGTCCAACAGATCAACAACTTTGGCTGGGAATTTCTTAGCATCTTCCCAGAACTTAAACTGCTCGGCCTCAACAAGCTCGGCAGAAGCAAGAGCGTCCGGGTTTAACTTGGCTTCGTCAATCATTTTGACCACAGTTTTATCACCATAAATTCTGTGCAGTAACGCAAACAAGCTTACTTGTGTAGCAGGATTATGCTCGTTATACGAGCGAACGTAAGCATCGTAAAGATAAAACAAATTGCCGTGATTCTGGATCTTGTTATCGGGAGTAAAAGGCACAACAAGTTCTGTCTTTTGCTTCAGTTTCTCGACATATCCATCAAATTTATCCAAAAGTTGAGCAAAAGTAGGTTCCGTCACTTCATTTAGCCCAAGCAGCTCCTCAAGTGCTTCACGAGTCATTAGATTATTAAACCAGTGTGTGAACAGCACAGGTTCGAGCCGTTTGGCATTGTCTGAGCTTTTCGACGTTGCGCCTACAAGAAATGCGGCCAGCTCGTGATCCGAAAAGTGCTTTTCCAATAAGTTGATTGGGTCGAATAAAGGGTTTGGGTGGTGCTTGCAGAAAACGCCCGAAAATTCTATCCACTTGTAGATAAAATGCAAGCTTTTGGTATTAAAACCCATCAGCTCATAGATATCGATTGGATTCTTTTCCCTTTTTACCCAAAAAAGAATCTGTTCAGACTCAAGATGCTTGGCAACCTCTAGAGTCTTTGGGAACGACTTGGCTTTGTCAATCATGGCCAACAATTTGCCATCCCCGAAGACGGCCGTGAGTAGCGCGAGCAAGCTCAATTGCTTTGTAGGGTTCTTCTCGTTGTAAGTGCGAACATACGGCATAAGCATCAATTACTGAACCGTACAGCGTTTCATCAGATTAACTTCGCTCTAATCTCAGTTTGTTGAGTATGAAAGTCTTTCCACGCCTTGAGAATAGGAGCAAATTTGCGTTGCCCCTTTTGAATATTGAGCAGCTTTACAAATTGATTACTGGTCAACATCGAGTTAAACCAGTCTAGCAGCAGCATGTCTTGCACTCGTTCGGCATCTCTTTTGTATTCTGGCGTTGCTGCTACAACAAGCGAGGCCAGCATCTCGTCGGTAAAGTATTTTTTCAACAATTTGATCGGATTAAAATGAAGCTTTGGATTGAGCTGAATAAATCGATCAACACACTTAACCCACGTAAAGATTCTTTGGTGGCCATCACGTCCGGAAAGTAATCGCTTGGTAAAATCGTCTGGAGTCGACTCAGAACCTACCCAGTGTTGGATTAGTTTAACTTCAAGAAGTTTTGCGGTTTTTGCAGCAACCGAATTCGATTTTGCCGACTCGATCATAGCCAGCACCTGATGGTCTCCGAACCTAGTGATAAGGACCGCGAGCAAGCTCAAATACTTCGTAGGATTCTGTTCATTGTAGACACTGACAAAGGTGTCGTAAGCATCGAGCAATAAGCCATCGTGAGCGCTATCGTCCGACTTAAGCCGGTAAGCCATATCTGGTGTGAGGGATTCGAAACTGGGGCCGTCCTGCAGCATTTTTAAATCAGGCAAATTGGCCATCTTGTTGCGAAATTGCTTATACGACGTATAAAGTGACTTGACAAAGTTATCGTTTAATCCGTAATCAATAAGCTGCTTCAATACTTTTTCATTGCTTTGCATACTGTTGAACAAGTCGTGAATTACAAAGTCCTTCAATGTTCAACACCGTGCGTATTTCCTTCTTTTGCGATTGTTCTCAATAGCATCTCGATGTCGTATCGCTTGCTCAAAGTCACGATTGGATTAAACATAAACTCTCGGTGACTTTGGCGAAATTTGTTAATAAAGTTTAACCACTTGTTGATCAACGGCAGGCTTCGAAAGTCGACATCCAACAGCTCAAAGACTTGGTCCGGCGTTTTACCGGATCTCACCCAATATTCAAACTGCTCAGCTTCAACATTCTCGGCAACTTTTGCAGTGTCGGGGTGCGTTTTGGCTGCTAAAATCATAGTCGACGCATCGCGATCACCAAAGCGAATAGTGAGTGCAGCGAGCAACCTTAGTCGTGCAAATGGCTTCAACTTGTTGTAAGAGCGAATGTAATTGTCATAGGCAGCAAACACTTTGCCGTCGTACAGGAACATGTCCCGATCTCCAGCCTTGTTCCCGGGGCGAGCAATAGGTTGTCTAACCGCTGTATTTTTTGTTTTGCACCACTCTCTGACTCGTTCTATTATAGCTGGGGGACCTATGTCGTCGACAAAGTGCTGATAATTCTTTACCAGAGAATCGAATTTGGTGTTCTCTTCAAGTTCAGGACTAAGCAAAGTATAAAATCTCTCATGTGTCATCATCCTGTCAAACAAATTCAAGAACAGCAAATCCTTCAGGCGCAAACCACTGTTCGAGTTTTGCAGCTCTTTCAATACAATTGAGGCCAAGACATTGTCATTGTATCGTGTCGTCAAGCGTACGATCGGATCAAACCAGTGCTCAGGGCGACGCATGATAAACATATCAAAAAACTTGATCCACTTGTCGATAAACGTCCGAGCTTGAAGAGTGGGATCCAATAGACTAAACACTTCGTCCGGACTTTTCCCTGCGTCCACCCAGTACTGAATCTGCTCATTTTCAAGTCGCGTGACCACTTCCACATTTTTCAATGATGATTTGGCCGAGTCAATCATCGCCGCCAGCTCAGAATCGCCGAAGCGAGCCGTGAGAACTGCAAGCAATCTCAGCGGCATGTTCGGATTCTTCTCGTTGTTCTTTCTGATGGACATCTCGTACGCAGCGAGCATCGAGCTATCATAGTCGCTGTTGCGGCCAACCGTCTTGCCTGTGGCCTTTTTAGGCACACCCTCGGGTAAATTTAAAGTGCTTGCGTGCCTCATCTCCTCGCGAAATTGCTTGAATGCCACATTACAAGAGTCGACCTTGGCGAAACTTGTCCCGCGACAACCAATCAGCTTCGACACTTCGTCATCGCTCTTCAAGCTATTAAACCAGTCTAAGAACAGCAAGTTCTTTAACCGTTCTGCATCCGAATTTTTCTGCTCCTCCAGGACAATCCTGGCCAGCTGCTTGTCGCCCAAGTTAATTTTCAAAATTGCAAGTAGATCGAACGGCGGCTTTAAGTGTTGCTTCGAGAATACGTCAAAATACTGAAACAACGTGCTTATGGACTGCAGGCTTTGCGAATTGAAATCAATAAGCTTCAACACTGTGTCCGGAGACTTCTCTGCTACCCAATGTTCAATCTGCTCCGTTCAAGGAGCTTGGCCTTCGCCGCAGTTACTGGGATCGCTTTTGCAGCTCTAATTACTGAGAAAGCACCACCTTCGCCAAAACAGGCGACGAGCACAGGTAAAAGATCCAGTGTCTCAAATGGGTATGCTGAATTATAGGCGTCGACGTACTTGTCGTAAGCAATAAACACCTCGTTGTCGTGCTTAAGAGGCTTGTACTTGAACTGAGCCTTGCCCTTAGTGCTAGTAGAAGGCTGTGTAGTCATATGGTCTGTTTTCCACTTCATCTTGAACTCCGCTATGATCCTCCTTAGCTCCTCAGGAGAGCTCACGCTGTCAAAGTAGTTCCCGTACGCTTCCTCTAGACGAGAAACATACAAGTTTTTTCCCTCATAGTTTTTCAGCAGCGCAGTGACGTCGTCTTTAGTCTTGAAATTGTTAAGCCAGTAGCATTTTAGATGAGTTTCTATTCGATTGATAGCGTTCGACGGAACTGCTTGCGTGGCAATCGTCTTGATCATTTGGTCGGAGAAGCGGGAGAAGAATTCATGAGTTGATAAAACTGGTGTCGTCTTTGACTGCTGGATATGACGCATATACTCATCGATGTACAGTAGCCACGTATAGGTATCAACTAGCGTAACAGCTGTGAATAAACTGCCGGTCGAATCGAGCTTCAATTCTTTGTAAACTTCATCCGGATGTTTGTTGCCTTCTAGCCACACGTGAATCCGCTGAGCAGCTTCTACCTCCTTTTCTTTCCATTTGACAAAGTACAGATCCGGTGCGCTGGCCACCAGCTTTGTCGCTTCGTCGCTGGTGCGAGCAAGGGACGTCGAGGCTACGCCGAATGTATTCTCGATATCTTCGATCACACCTCTAGCCACGGCAGAAGACATAGCATGTTTGAGGGCACCAACTTCGCCCGAGACAGGCATTCTCTCCTCGTCTTCAGCATCCATTTCAAACCTCTTACGATCGTGCCAATCGTTCGCGTCGTAATTGCCCGCCCGACTTTGGACGTCGGAGGCGACCTCAAGTGACTGAAGGACGGGGGCAGCATCAGCTACTTTCAGCAGAGCAACGGCGCCCAGTAACGTGGCGCGTAAAACACGCATGGCAAATCTTCGCGTCAGTAAGAACCAATGATTGCCGTCGTGGGATTACAGTCGGATATTATGCTCTGTATTTGCCATGCATCTTATGATAGTATATTACGTCCCAAAGGGTTTTTAGTCCTAATTTGCATAAGAGTTTTACCATGTAGCAGTCGAGAGGCATGCCCTGGCTATGGAACGCAGGATCCCTCGATCGATCGGCGGGGCAAAATTATACATGCTAGCCACTTAATTCTGCGCTGCGGTGAGTTATGTATCTGCATACGAACGGAGCCTGGGCAAGTAGACTCGATATTGTTATTTTATCCACTTTTCTTCGAAATAAATTGATGTTTGGGTAAAACCATTTGATGGAACCGTCTATACACCTCGAACAGCATTGACCAATGGGAACTTGTACGAAGTTATGCCCAGTCATAGGAAATGTATGCTATACTTCGTTGAGCTATTTGCGAATGTGGTACGCCAGTTAGTAACTTGGTCACTGGCATGCAGGGAGATATCTGATCTTCTGATCAGCGACTGATCGTTATCTTTAGAAAACGTGCAATAGAATGCAAACCAAAGACTGGTACATTAAAGTTCATCTTACCTCTAGTTCTTAAAAAGTGATCAATTTCGCTAACAAGATTGTGGCAGGAATGTATCCTTTTATGTATCTCGTGGGTGCCTATCGTGAACCAAGAGCCGTTATCTTTTTATGATCTGACACAAAAAGCATAGCTTTGCGTAAGAATCCTTCCCAGAAAAGACATTGTTTGCATCCGATAACAGAGAAGCCAGTATCGTCCATCACTCTTCGACTTTTATACAAAAATACGGCTTGGTCATAACAAGGGTTAATAGACACTAAAGAAGGCTACCAGTCAGCCGGGTCATCAATAATTTCAAAAAGATTACTTCGACATTTAAATGTGCCTCTGCACAATGATTTAACTCTGTGCAGAAGGCTGCGCCGACAGCAAAGACTGCGATTTC
This sequence comes from Plasmopara viticola, assembly GCA_001695595.3. NCBI lineage: Eukaryota > Oomycota > Peronosporomycetes > Peronosporales > Peronosporaceae > Plasmopara > Plasmopara viticola. Next base: position 114,815 of record MBPM02000066.1, read on the forward strand.
CACAAAGGCGACGTCTGCATAATGATTATGCCTGCGATGTGAGCGAAACGTCTACCGACATTCTTCTCGGTCGGTGGTCCGCAGATATTTCTGCCATCGAGCAGAAAATTGAAGAAGAGCGCCACGGAACATCTGACGAACATTTGCCTGCTTATTCGCTCGTAAAGCTACAAATAGGACTGAAATAAGCCAAAAAGCTATTAAAATAGTCTTAATGCAAAAAAGGTACGCCTACAAAGGGTTTGACTTGTCGACAGCCTCTCTGGTCATGCGGAAGTCATTATTCATAACGACCCTTTTTACTGAGGTCAACAATTTTGGGCGCCGGATGAGACAAAAGATGACAAACCTCGTTTTTTTGCTTAGCATCGTTGTCACCGTTCTATTGGGTGACAGATTTGCGTCGCGCCTGACACCGAGTACTGACGCAAGTCGCTCTTCCGTGAGAAATTAATTTACTTTTGAGAAAGAGGGTCTGACGATGGTGTGGTGATGCACAGATGAAAAATACCCGGCAGATGCAGGTAATGGAACCTAGTAGTACACTCATATGCCTATCGTGCTGTGACGACTTTTCGATTATCACTCTCGCGTAGTGTGGCGCGTACAAATCGATTAGGTCCGAAAAATTGCACCAGTCGCTATGTGCATCAAATATGCTAAGGATCTGATAGAAGAAAATATGCAAAAGTGGCTTGTTTCATTTTGTATTGAGATTACCTTAGATACTTCCTCGCCCTGTTAGCACGACCTAATTGGAAATTTATTTTGATATAAGTTGAACCTCTAGGGTTTTGAAGCCTAGAACCATCTACACTGTATGCAGGACTTCAAGCCCGCAAGCTTAAAATATAATTTCCTTTCCTGATAAACCAACTACAGTCGCAGGTTTTGGCTGCGATGGGAGCGTAAGCACCGAACATGAATATGAGGTCATTTAATATATGTTTGAATTTTACTTACGAAGCACTCGTTGCTTCTAAATCCAGATCGCACTGGCTATTAATTGGTCGAACTCGAGCCGCTTCGATGGCTATTTAGGATTCCAAGAATTAGAGTACTTTACAAGAAGCTATTGGCGCCCTTGAATTCCTCTTTTCTTCTCAGCGCACTTTTTATGGAAGAAACGCCTAATCTGGTGATGGAGAAATGATGCTCTTCTAACATCCTTTATACGGAAAGCAGCTTTCTGGGCGTTTGAACGTGCGCACTTGAGAATTCTTTTGGGGTCGGCTTTGGCTAGAAGGCGACGGCTACGTTTAGACAACCCATGATCCTAAGGTCCTTAAAAAGATAAAGTTTAAAGCTATGGGATATACGACTTACGAAGACGGATCGATCACTGCGCGTCTAAGTGCAATGTGTTCAATCCCGTCGTCTAATCTGTCTATACACCAACTATTTGTCTCCATGCGTAAATCTTAAGACTGTTGTTTGGATCATCAATGCGAATACCTCCGAAACTCATCTATGCTGTCCGTACGATGGGACCAGCTTTCACAATAGAAACCATTTTTATTCTGATCAATCACTCATGTTTAATATTCATGGTGATCTGTGGTGTATGCATCACGAAATTTTAGCTTTAGGAAATTTAATACTTCGCTCGGTTTACTTTCAGTAGCTGATTAGATCAAAAACAGCACCTTTGAACCTCGCTTATGAAGTTTGTATAGGTTCTCGTCAGTCGGTCGCGCAAAAGACTGAGCCACGATTGTTCCGCGCTCACGCGCGGCGTCATACAACTCTACTACGTTATTCGGGTATATCGCACAAGAATCACCCACGTACTTCACCAACGTTTACAGTCGTGGCTGAAGCTCATCATGCATCTTGTCTAATCCTAGCAAATTATGATCTTCGTGCGGGCTCAATTTGTTCTTGAGCCACAGATTTAGTCAACCTTCTTTCATCTTTATAGCGAGAGTCGAATGATGCTTGCTGAAGTGGACCACTTCAAGCCCCATAGTCGCAGTATAATTTACAAATAGAAGCGTATTGAAAGCAAGCAATACCCTTTTAATTGGGTTTTCCAGATCCAACCTTCACATATTATTGTAAATGTAGTAAATACCGAAAACAAGGTATTCACTACGCTCTCTTTCACGCAAGCAGAAAGGCCGTCTTCTTGACATACGTTTCTTTTGCGTTAAGAAGTTATTTTTATATTGGCTCGAAAAGACGTGATCCGCGTGGCGAGTTGTAATAAGTTATCAAATGATTGTACCAGTGTCCGCTTTTGTGATTTCTTGCGATTGTTTGACTCGAAGCATGCTGCTTACCGCATCAGATGTTTAAAATTTATAGGCAAGAAAGAAATGCGAGTTTTGTTTTGTCGTGGAAGCAACCGCTTCAGGTACAGGTTAAGGAAGATACAATGTGTTAAATATCTCTCAAAAACCTAAACCCATCCTGAACGGTGCCGGAAGATTTAAAGGAGATGCTAACGTGTTAAATCGAAGTCCCAGAAAACGGCGGTGTTTTCTTGTGCAGCTTCGTTTGTTGTATACGCAGCTGGACCGACGTCGCTGAAGAAAGGTATCAGTAGCGTTATTGGGACAAACAATAATTGGGTTGATACTTGTTGCAAGCGTTATACAGCTATAATACTTGTCTATCGTAGCAAGGCCTTGAGATTACGACATGGCTCGGCGTTTTCAAGCGTCCATTCATGCTAGTCTTTAAAAAAATGTGGATGGATTTGTTATCAATTTTGCTGCTTGAATCATCATCGACGCCTTATAGTCGCCATATTTAGGGGTGAGCGTGTCAAGCAAGCTCAAATGCTCCGTCGGGCTTTCTTTAAAAGTCACGAGTGTGAGAAGAAAAATCAGCGAAACCTGACCAGGCTTTTAGGATCTTGTCTTTGAGATCATCAGTCGACAATGCAAGCTTCTTTCAGAGCAATGTGTCGCACTTCTCTATAATTTGCCAGCACTTAAGCAAACTTGTGTTTCTTCCTTCATTAAGGATGAGCCGCATAATATGGTCAATATGCGTCATCATACAAATTACAAGACCCGATATAGCACAATTTTAGGTCATTTGGCATCGTCCAGAATTGCGGGAGTTGCTTTGATGGCAAGTAGCATATAATCAGCGTCAAAAAAGATATTTTTCAATGCCATTAACATAACAAATAAATGGTGCTTGCTGTATATGTCAAACGACTTTGCACAACTAAGATTAAATGCAAGCTTTCAAGGCCAGGACATTATAGATCAACAACTTTTTCCAGCGTTTTCTGTTCGCTCAACCAGTTTTTAAAGTACTCTACTTCAACAAGTTCGACAGAAGCAAGAGTGTTTGCGGCCAAGTGGCTTAGAAATATCTCTGTTAGAGTTTACTACGGATGAGTGTACGGCTTTTGACCCAGCCTTATTTGTAAGAGAGTACGAACGGAAAGTGCTTGTATCGTCTGCAATCACGGCAATTGAGTGGCGGTGTGATACAATTCGCCGGTCAAATTGAAATCATCACCACGACATATAATTTGTGGCAGTGTATGGCACATACCATTGACAAATCTTATCGCAGAAGATTTCTGTTCCTCAATATGTAAAATAATGAGTATGATTTTTCAGACATTATGTACACCAAGCAAAAAAATATTTCTACTACCTACACAGTCGTACTAAAAACGGTAAAATAGAGCTAAATAGTGACAAAGTTTCCTGTACCAGTCAAAAAATAGTGTACACCGCACTCCTTAGATACTATTGTAATGATGCGTGGTTACGGCCAATCCAGCATGTGCTCATCACTTCAATAACAAATGCGCCTAAGAAACTGGTCATAAAATCGACCTATCTTTCTGTATAATATTATTCCTGTCTCATGCAGATATTGCCTGGATAAGGTGTATATAATAGTCGTTGTCCGGAGGTGTAAAGCATATGTTTGGAAAGGTCCATCACGTAAAACGCGTCGGATAAAACAATAACGTTCGTAACATCATAAAAAAATTGTGAATGCCAAAAGTCGAACAAGTTCTCCTTGTTAAGCTTTTGGGCCTATTCTTTTGAATTTTATGGTTTTCATCAGAGTCGACGTATTTCGACCAGCTTAAAGAGTATTAGCGACTAACAAATCATAATAGTTCTTTTTTCTGATATGATTCGACGACCTAATTTTCCAGTCGGATCTAGTCATAGGCCCTTTTACTTGATCTATCACGTTGTTTTCTTATTTGTCACCTTTTTGTCTCCAAGCGTAAATTTTACAAGCTCTTGATCAGAGAGTTCGTGCTAATACCTTCAAAGCTCTTCAAAATTGTCAACATAATGAGACCAGCTTTCAATTTCGAACATTTTATTTCGTCAATCATCCATGCTTGATGCTCTAATAATTTGTGGCGCATGCGTCTCAAAAGATCTAAAGTTGCCATTTAGCTTTCAGTAACTGATCAGATCACAAACAGCTCACTAAGAGCTCGTGTTGTCAGTTAATTTAGCTGCAAATCGTCAATGGCACGAAAGCTTGAGCCTTACTTTTGTCGCGCGCACGCAAGATGGCATATAATTCTATCGCTTCGTTCGAATATGGCGCATTACAGATTTAACCAACGAAAACAGTCGTGACTGAAGCTCACGGTGCACCTTGTCAAAACCTAGTGACTCAAGAACTTCATATGTTTTTTTGCTAATGAGGCACAGCTATGATCGATTTTGAAAGCCCTTTAGCGAAAGGCTAATGTTTTAGTCAAGCTTAGCTGATCTAAGCACCATTCACTATCACCCTCCCATCAAAAAGAGAAATTAAAAAGCATATTATTTTGTTGAGCTGAGTTGGTCGGATCAAACTAAAACGTAGTTGATATCAGAAAATGAACTTTTATTTGACTTTCTCGATTGCTTTGATCTTTGACACATCCTTTATACGCGCTCGAAAGTCGCTTTTTCAGCGTTCTTCCTATACAATGAGCTGTGTAACAATATCGAAATGAGTCATCGATTTTTTGTAGCAGTGTCCGAAGAACTCTGTCTTGTAATTGGTTGGCAATCTTCAAGTATTACGTGTCTTTAGTTGTGGTACTAGAAGATCGGAAAAAAAAAAGCTCCCGGTACTGATAACACTCATCTAATGTCTATTACGGCATCAATCTAAAATTGTCGTATATTTTTGACTTGTATTCTTCAAAATCAGTGTATATGTATGTGTAAGGAGAGCTGTAAGATGAGGTTGCTGCACTTCATGAATGTACCAGAAAGTAGACTTTGGTGCGTCGAAGAAAAGATATTTCTGAGCCAGTGACACGTTATAAAGCAGCCCGATGACGTCACCAAATATTGACATGCTCTAGGATAATCGGAGTAGCACGATAGAGCGTAGCTTTCATAAAGAGTCGATGAAGTCTCGCGCTATTGCGAGCTCGGTAGGCATAACTTTCTTTCACAACCTCCCATAATCTTAAGACCTAGCAAATATCGAGACATAGCTTACTCATTTTGACCTGCTCAATCTCTTTCATGCAAAAAAAGGTCGTTATATTATCATACCTTTGGCATGCACTAAAAAGTCGATGTTTCGTCATTTTGCTTCTAAAAAGTGTAGCCTGGTAACAAATTTGTCATGGGTCATTATATTATTATATCGAAGTCCGAACATCATGACTTGTAATCGTGTGGCGCAAGTCAAGTTTCGAACAACTTTGTTTGTGACAAGACCTTAAGGCATAATAGTCAAAAGAGCAACCGGCTCCTTTCAATACTCGCTCGAATCTAGACCCGCTAAATTAAAGAGAGTATTGCCGTGTCGTTTAAAATCAATTCTTTTCTTATTTCGGCTCCGATCAGCTCTGATGTTATACGATCGCTAATTCAAGCAGAGAGTGTGGCAAAAAAGCTCAATTTCTCCGTCAAATTTTTCTTAGATGTAGCAAGTGTAGACGTAAAAGGGGGAAGCTCTGACCAGGCCTTTAGGATATTGTATTCAAGGTAATCATTCGACAATGTAAGCTTTTAATGGTCCAATGTGCCTTTAGTACTGTGTAGCTCTGAAGCAAGACTGTTTTCTTCCTCATCCCGATAAGCCGCATAAAAGATCATAACATGACAGTTCACAATTAAATTAGTTGAAAAACGCCATGTCTTTCAATTATCTGGCATTGTCCAGATTTCCCGGCGCTGCCTCCATGACAAGTTTGATCAGCTCAACGCCGAAAAAGCGATTTAACGACATCAAAAGTAAAAAAGTTATGACTCTGAAAGATTTTGCTAGATATGTCAAAAAAATTGATAAGACCAAAAGGTAAAGCACAATACATATGCGGCAAATTACGACGGTTCGGCGACTACTTTAGCATCTTTTTTTCGCTCACCTATTACTAAACTGCTCGACCCTAACGAGCTCAACAAAGGCAACAATGCCCCGGGTAAATTTGGCTGACACAAAATACTTCGGTGAAGTAGTGCCTTAGGTGAGTGTCCAGCTTTTGGCCCGGCTTCTTAGGTCGAAGAGCTCGAACGTCACGCGCACTTGATCGATTTAGGATAAAAGCCAATTGATCAGTTTCTCATCCATTCCAATGGCCGAATCGAAATTGACTTTGTGATACAAAACGCTAGATACAGCATTCCGTGCACATCCTTCACAAATTGTAGTAGGAAAAGCCATTTTTTCACTACGATGACACGTTAAGTACATTTAGCGTGAGCACCATGTTCGCTGATGCCACACAAAATATTGCCAAATTGACAACCAAAATGAATTCTTTGGTACAGCTATAATCAAGACAGCCTTTTAGTGACTGCATTCCCTACACAACTTGTATATTGGTGACCCAATTTTTACCAGAGAAAGATGTGTAGTCCGGGCGTGCTCAAAACCTTTTCAAAAGAAGAGCACTTAAATAAACTTTGTGGGAGCTAATATTCAAACAAGTCTTTTAGCAGTTTGTTTAACATCGCCTCCAATTGTATAGGCTTTTCAGCTAACATTCTTCTAAGTGTAGTTTTTGGCAGAGTCATTTCGTCGCCAACCATCTTCAATCAAAATTGGCGATTAATCATAGTGAAATATGTTTACCATCTTGTGCGGTCAAGTCGAGACTTAGCCCTTCAATAGACCAGTCACGTTCATGAAGTTTACTATTTACACCACCATTAGTCATCTTATCACCTGTTCTTGGAAAACGACTAAAATTGCTAGCGTGATTACAGCAACGGCATAGTTAGTAGTATCGTATGTGTGTGCCTGTCGTAAGAGCCGTCATCTTTTGCTAACTCTCGACACCTTTTTGAAACGACTTGAATTACACTTAATGGGGGAGGGATGAACACTCTATAATTTTTATATAAAAATTCGGCTTCGTCATTATTATGACCAATAGGCTGTAAAAAAATTGCCGGTTAGCTGGGTTACCTAAGTATGGCCAACTTAGCTTCCAAACAAGCTGTTTGTTTCGACTGCCGAAGATGTATCTGGACCAAAACTGGCCTTTGAGTAGAACGCTGCGTCTAAAACAAAGACTACAACTACCATGAAGGTGGCGTCAGCAAAAGACGATTGTGCTTGGGTTATGGGCAGCGAATCAGAGTAGCTCACCTTCGAGTGAGCCGCGCAGGCAAATAAGATTTTGGAAGTGTCTACATTAAGTAGAGTGTGTCGCGCTTATCGTTCTAGCTTGGTCGGTAGTTCGAAGACATTTCTGCCTTCAGGCAAAAAAAAGTACGAAAAGCACCACATGCGCTTTGGCGAAGTCCTCCTTACTTCTTTGGAGTTAAATTTTGAAAGACGCCTTACGGTTGCGGTAATGCTCTTAAAAAAGTCTCACCACCGTCGTAAGGTGTTGAACTTGTCGCTAGACTCATCGGCCACGCAAATTGCATCAGTACATTCCTCTATCAACGTCATTAACGCAGTGGGAGAGAGATTTTGCGACGGTACATTTCTGTATCGGAGTCATAAACGCAATGGGAGACAAATTTCGCGACTAGCCTACCTCCACGCACTAAGGCAAGTTGCCGGTTTGCAAGAGGTTAAGTCACTATCGGGACAGCGGGTCCGATGGCAAAGTGAAAGTCTTCTGTATTGCCGATGTAGGCCATATCGACAAGAAGCACTCTCATCTTCTTTGCGCGCTGTAGGGGCTTTCTAAAGACTACCCTTTGCGTAGTGTGGGCGGCTATGCGCGCACTTCTAGCACCGCATTGTCTCCGCTTGGAATTTCACTCGGCATTGATAGAAAACTAATGGCATGGGTGTATTGGACCCCAGCACTGATTCCATCACGGCTTTAAAAACTATTTTGTATCAAGTGAACTAATTGTGTCGAATATTGTGACCTTTGTTTGGCATTGGCATAACCCCAACCCAAGCGCCAAAAATGTAAGTACCGCGTATGAAGTCAGGAGAAGCTGTATTTTTAGATACCGAAGAGGTTGTGTGTGACCCTTTAGGTAATGAAGAAGCTATTCACGATCAGGACATGGAGCCAGAAAAGAAGCATCACGCAGGAACTCAGCCTATCGTGGGTTTGGATTTTGAGCGTGGCAGTAAACGACACTAGTGGAAGCAATCGCTCGAGATAGCTGCGCAAATTCCAACAGCAAAGAGGCCAAGTCGCAACCAATCGCTGGAGGAAATGTCTGCATCGGCCCAAGCTTTCGAAGCGGTCTTTGTTATGGATTCAGTGGGAGAAATGCCGACAACTTTCAAGTCGGCAATGGAATCCAGCAACGCGACCAAATGGGAGGAGGCGTGTGATGCTGAAGTGAGCTCTCTTCACGAGAACAAGACCTGGGACTTAGTACCTTTGCCTAAAGGTCGCAAGGCTATTGACTGTAGACATCTTCCGGATCAAGAAAATCAAGCCGGAGAGATTGAGCGGTTCAAGGCACGACTCGTGGTCAATGCCTTTTCTCAAAAGTATGGTGTCGACTACGAAGAGACTTTTGCATTAGTAACCAAGTTTACTTCGATCAGAATTTTACTAAGTCTGTCGGCCAAGCACAATTTGATATTGCATCAGATGGACGTCAAGACAGCCTTTCTTTTGCAAGAAATGGGATCTTTCGTCATCGATTCAAGCGTATCGCAAATATCTTGCGAAGCGCTTGTTGCTTCGATTACAGTTCGCAAAGGCTATTAATTAGCTAGACTGGGCCGATGCAACGGTTCCTAAGGGTTTAATAAGCAGAAAGTTTCACAAAAAAAGCCGCGGAAGCCGGTAGAAGCGTATTTTCTCCACCAAAGAAATTCAAGTTGAAGTAACATCTTCTTCTGTGGTCAAAGAGCGCGGGGAGAAGGATGCTCTCTGCACATTGTTAAATCGAAAAACAATCGAATCAACGCGCTTATGCATTCGCTTGGGATCGTTTCTTTTAGTTAGACCACATCTTCTATCAGACTATCCTGGATTATCGAAGTCCTTAAGGAGATGGACTTTATTCGATATGAGACGGATCAACCAATGCATGTCTTAAATGTATTTGAAATGGGCGGGTAGGTCGCTTCTCCGTATAGTAAGCTCCAGCCTCGATCGATCACTCAAACTGCGCTGACAGTGTATTAATTTGTTAGTGTTCTACAGGCTCAGCTAGTCACTCGAATTTTGCCCTATAGCCATTACACGGTAGCTGTAGACACTATCAGCCGCCCACGGCCATCCTTATTCGCCGTATAATAAATTAAGGGTAGAAACAAGAATATGAAACGGTGTTGGGCACTGCAGCAGTCTCAAATTGCGGAGGTCATAATGCCTAATTTACCCCCTGCGTGAAATGCTAGGATCGTCAGCATTGCTATGAAAAAATCGATGATGTATGCCTCTCCATGCTTTTCCAAACCGTGAAAGCTCCGATGAAAAAAGATTTTATGTGATCGTATCTACCGATCTTACCTCCTTGAGAGGTAGGCTTTTGAATTTAGCGATGCTGGATCCTATTTACTAAAAAAATTATCACTCATGTATCCCGAAAGTTGTTTTTGTAATATTTGGACGAATGCAATTGTATCTCTTGCTCTGCTGTCACACTATTCAAATTTTAAAAAAATGCTTCGGTGAGAAGGCTTGTCCCAAATAAGCGGCCTTGGAGATCTCTTCGCTACATGATTCATTCGTGCTTTTAAACGTAAGCAGAACTCAAAGGTATCTCGGACCGCTCAAACAAGAGCGTCGATCCCGTGTTATCAAAAGCCGCATTGTTTGGTGCAAACCAGATCTTTCGGTTCACAAGTGTGGCAACTTCGCGCACATACTCTCCGTGTGTTTTCTAGCACATTATTGTCCCTTTTCGCGGAGCCGTCTGCTAAAGAACGGCTTGCTGGAGACATCAGCGAGCAGGTTTTTAAAGCAGCGAGACAAAGAATGCAGCTTTTTTCTTATCTTTGCGACATTACTGTGTCCAGAAGGCCATGTTGTTAGAATTCCGTAGCCACAAACGGCCTTGCTGTTTGCTTCCAAATTATGCCGGATAGAGCAAGTGCCTAGAAGTTCTTTATTGCTTGAGGGTCACACTACCCGCGTTGCCAAGAGCGTCTGGTAAGCGAAAGGCAAAGTTTTTAGGAGCCCGCTTGTACTTGCAGACTTGATGTGTGAGCCGTAAGCTTGATCCTCTGGCAGCGGTCGCGAGTCCTCGCAAAATTGACATATGCGCATGTGAGGCCACTAAGGCTTTTATCGAGTTAAATTATCCTGTGCCTTTTGTAATTATGATATTTGTCGCTCAATAAATGGCTCAGGCTAGATCTACCAAATCCACTCCTTACTAAGGTAGATCGCCAACTGTCTCATAGCGAAGAAGCTACGATTGCGCGCGAGCATTAAGCGCTCAACTTTTGCATCGTTGTCTGCAATGAGGGATAGCACTAAAAGCTTCACTTTGGGATTCGTTTTGCATGCCTGGTAGATTCGATTGTCGATAAGTGTTCTAACCCTGCTGATATGGGCCGTTTTATAATTTGGTCTGCACAATATCGGGTCCGAAAGAACACTGAGTTTGCCAGACATATATTTAGCGTCTAAAGTATATTTAGCAAAAAACATTGTCATTCTTCAAGATCATTGTAGCATATTTATCGCCGCTCGAAAAAATTTACCGTCGTAATTAATCACGAAGGAATGAGAATCAAGAAGATGCACTCGAAATTTCACTTGAGCGTACTTTATGGCTTGTTGTAGCTAGATTGTTCCATTTCGAAAGCCCTAAGCTACTTATACTGAAGCGATATGACTCTCTTATGACCATCTTTATCGAGTTGAAGTAACGCCAACCATTGGCGAAGTTAAAAGCGTCGCAAATTGAAGCCACTGAATTTTCGTGCGTCCAAAAAGACTGAGCAGGTGTTTGCTTAAAGCATTCTAGTTGGTGCTACTAACAGCGCCTCACCACTTATTGTTCTTTCTAGATAGACTGTACAAAAGCTTTGCGGGGTCCGCGTTGCCAGCACTATACTGGTACAAATATATGGCTAGGCCCGATCACTTGCATAAAATCTTCGAGTCACGCCGAGCCGGAGTTTACTTTCTCGAAGTTCGCTTAAACACTATGGCTTACAAAGCAGCCGACGACTTTAATTTCCTCCACCGCATAACCGTTTGTCGATTCTGACTAGGATTAATTAGTCCTTCTAACCTCAAAATTCGACTAAAAAAGCCTAGGTGGGTGCCTGCAGTTGACTAATCTCATTCAAAGCGATATCATTTTGAAGTATGTCGCGACGAAAGCAATTATGGTCGAAACAGCTGCGGCCCATTGTCGCTGGGGCATTTATTGCCCTTGTGGCATCATAAACCTTACCGCCAGGCGTGCTTACAGCCGTGAAGAATGTACCCGACTATTTTGAATTTGACAATAGCCAGCTACAGAAATATTGTGCACTATACAACGTGCACCGAATACTGCTGCGTAAATTGTTCTTTCTCAGATAGGGCGTTTGTTCATGAAGTGTTGCACTTTTAAATTAATTATAAGCATGAGCTAGTCATCACTTTTGTTTGGTTTTCTAAAATAGAAAGTCGATATCAATTGCAGATAGTTCGACTCCACCGTGTCGTACATTGTCGTTTCAGCAAATAAGGCATTAATAGGTATAACTCCCATGACAATCGCCATTACAACTTCTTGTGCCTGGTATGTCTTGTGTCTGTCCAATAGAAAACCACTTATAAGTGTATTTGATAGAGATTGTGCAAGATTTAAGGATCCCTGGCAAAAACGCTGTCTATAAGGTTGGTCCAAATCTCCAGATCTCAACTGAAACTAATGGTTCAGTAAAGTAAGAGGTTACATCCAATTTAAAGTATTTTACACTGGATGACGCGTAGTTAATACCAAGTACAAAGCAACTAAATCTGCAGGTAAAAACTTCGAAGAAACCAAAAATTCTCGCATTCATTCAAGAAGCACGTCTTGAATGACGACCAACACGTATATCTAAACATAGTTCATAGATTGGGGTCTACTAGCGACAAAGTTCTCTGTAGAAGTCAGAACAGAGCACACTGCAATTTTCCAAAAATCTACAAACGTTTCATGCTCGAAGAAGTTCAACAAAAGCGATCGCGCGAAGTTAAAGTATATTGGTGCGGGTGCCCACATAGTAGTGCCGCGTAGTGCTTGTAGAGGCAAGATCACAAGCGAGCTACACATCGCATATTCCAATTAGTACAAATTTCGAAGCGCGAGCGGTCACTGAACAAATTTGATAATATTCGAAATTCACTATGGCTGCGCTTCAGAATTTAACTTCTGCCACTTCGGTTCTTTTGTAACTACTAAGTCCACGATCCCGGGATGATCAAGATTCTCCTTGGCAATTCTCAAATACCATTTCGGTCAGGCTCAGCAGTTCAGGAATCATCTCTGAAAACAGTTGGTCTTATATCATGTGAATTCCAAAAGTCGAACAAGTCCGTTCGCAACGATCGCACCGATGCCTCGTCATTCGCATCATAGAGCTTCTTAGCCAGCTCTTCTGGAGTGTAGATGGTTCTTAACAGGGTTATCTTATTGTCGACCAGCTCCGGAGAATATTGGCGACTAAGCATGGTGAAGTACTTCCCCCATAGATCAATCAGACGACCTTCAGCTTTTGCCGGATCAAGACCTAGACCCTTTACTAGATCAATCACGTTGCCCGACTTGTCTGTCCACTCCACCTTTTCCTCTCCGAGCGTCAATTTGTTTAGGCTCTTAATCAGAGCATTCACGCTAATACCTGTAGAAGTCCTTATAATTGTCAGCACACTGGGATCTTCCGCAATGGAAAAGTGTTTACTGCAGTAGATCACCCATGCTTGAAATTCATAGCGCTTTAAGACGTTTGCGTCACGAAGATTTAGCTCTAAGAAATGAAAAATTTCGTTCGGTTTGCTTCCAGCCGCTGTCCAAACCTTAAACAGCACTCCAAGTACTCGCCTTTTGACTGATTCCAATTCCAAATGAGACGATTGCACGAAAGCTCGAGCCACAGTTCTATCGTGCTTACGCAAGACGTCATACAACTTTACTGCTTCATTCGGATATGCTGCACTAAAATCATCTACGTACTTAACCAACGTAAACAGTCGCGGCTGAAGCTCTTCATGCATCTTGTCGAGTCCCAGCGACTTAAGAACTTCGTGCGGGCTTTTCTTGTTCTTGAGCCACACTTTAAAGCGATTTTTTTCAAGCTTTGCAGCAAGAGTCGAATATTTCTCGTCGAGCTTGGCCGCTTCAAGCACGTTGGACGCAGCATCAATTTCCAAGCGAAGGGTTAGGAAAGCGAGCACATTTTTTTGGTTGGTAGGGTTGTTCTGATTAAACTTCCGCACACATTCGTAAGCCGCAGGTAATATCGAGACATAATCATTCGCTTTGACCTTTTCAATCTTATCAACGTCGGAAGAAAGGCCATCATTTTTTATATAACTTTTGTACTCGTTTAAAAGCCGCTTTTTTGTCTTATTGTCTTCAAAAGTTGTGAGCCGCGTGGCGACATCGTCATAAGTCATAAGATTATTATACCAGTGCCGGAACAGCATATCTTGCAATTGTTTGGCGCTATCCAGGTATTGCGTATCTTTGTTGGTAGCATACGTTGCCAAGTTGACATCATTAAAGGGAGGCATCAGGAGCGAGATGGGGTCAAAGAAAGGCTTTGGGTGATGGTTGTTGTATATGTCACAAAACTTGACCCACTTGTACAACATAAGGTTTCGAGGTTTGATGCCCAGGAGCGCAAAGACTTGGCTCGGCGTTCTTCCAGCGTCCACCCAGAACTGAATTTGCTGGTCGTCAAGGAAAGTGGCCGTCTCTTTCGTACTTGAGATCGATTTAGCTTCTTCAATCATCGTCGACGCCTTACGGTCGCCATTACAAGCAGTCAGTGCGGCAAGCAAGCTCAACTGCTCCGTCGGGTTCTTTTCGTTTAAGTCGCGAATGTGAGAAACAAAAGCAGCAAAGTCTGACTCGGCTTTCAAGCCCTTGTCTCCGAGATCATCAGTAGACAATGTAAGCTCCTGAACCTATGTGTCGTAGTACTCGCCGTACTTCGTCAGCACAGAGGAAAAAAATTGCTTCTTCTCTTCGTCCAGATTAAGCCGCTTATAAAGTTTATCGCGTGTCATCATACGATTAAACCAGTCCCGAAACAGCATGGCCTCCAATCGCTTGGCATCGTTCAGATTTTCTGGAGTGGCCTCTACGACAAGTGTGATCAGTTCAACGTCAGAGAAGTAATTTTTTAACGCCGTAGTTGGAAAAAGTAAAGATCCTAGATGATGTTTGCTGTATATGTCAAAGAACTTGGCACAACGAGAGATAAAACGCAAGCTTTTAGAGCCAGAAAACAACAGCCCAACGATTTCATCCAGCGTATTCTTTTCGTTCACCCAATGTTGAAACTGCTCAATTTCAACAAGCTCGGCAGAAGCAAGAGTGTGCGGGACCAACTTGGCTTCGTCAATCATTTTCACCACAACTTTGTCGCCATACATTGTAAAGAGTAACGCATACAAGCTCATTTTAGAAGCAGGGTTATGCTCGTTATACGTGTTAACGTGACCATCAAACAGAGAAAACACATTGCCGTAATTCAAATTAGACGTCGAGGACACAACAAGCGCTGTCTTTTGCTTTAAATTCTCGACAAATCCATCAAATTTATCCAAAAGTGGAGCAAATGTAGATCCCGACGCTTCGTTCACTCCGAGCTGCTCTTCAAGTGCTTTACGAGTCATCAGTTTATTAAACCAGTGTGAAAACAGCACAGCTTCCAGCCGCTTGGCATCGTCGGAGTTTTTCGACGTTGCTTCGAGAACAATTTTGGCTACCGTGGCGTCTGTATAGAGCCTTTTCAATAATGCAATCGGATCAAACGATGAGTCTGGGTAATGTTTATAGAAATTATCAAAGAACTCAACTAGTTTGTGAGCCAGAGATGGGCTTTTAGACCCAGACTCTAACAGATCAACAACTTTGGCTGGGGATTTCTTAGCACCTTCCCAGAACTTAAACTGCTCGGCCTCAACAAGCTCGGCAGAAGCAAGAGTGTCCGGGTTTAACTTGGCTTCGTCAATCATTTTGACCAGAGTTTTATCACCATAAATTCTGTGCAGTAACGCAAACAAGCTCACTTGTGTAGCAGGACTATGCTCATTATACGAGCGAACGTAAGCATCGTAAAGATAAAACAAATTGCCGTGATTCTGGATCTTGTTAGCAGGAGTAAAAGGCACAACAAGTGCTGTCTTTTGCCTTAAATTCTCCACATATCCATCAAATGTATCCAATAGTTTAGCAAAAGTAGGCTCCGTCTTTTCGTTCAGCCCAAGCAGCTCCTCAAGTTTTCCACGAGTCATTACATTGTTGAACCAGTGTGTGAACAGCACAGGTTCGAGCCGTTTGGCATCGTCTAAGCTTTTCGACGTTGCGTCTACAAGAAATGCGGCCAGCTCGTGATCCGAAAAGTGCTTCTCCAACAAGTTGATTGGGTCGAATGAAGGGTTTGGGTGGTGCTTGCAGAAAACGCCCGAAAATTCTATCCACTTGTAGATAAAATGCAAGCTTTTGGCATTAAAACCCATCAGCTCATAGATATCGATTGGATTCTTTTCCCTTTTTACCCAAAAAAGAATCTGTTCAGACTCAAGATGCTTGGCAACCTCTAGAGTCTTGGGGAACGACTTGGCTTTGTCAATCATGGCCAACAATTTGCCATCCCCAAAGACAGCCGTGAGTAGCGCGAGCAAGCTCAGTTGCTTTGTAGGGTTTTTCTCATTATAAGTGCGAACATACGTGGCATAAGCATCAATCACCGAACCGTACAGCGTTTCATCGGACGATGAGATTAATTTCGCTCCAATCTCAGCTTGTTGAGTATGAAAGCCTTTCCACGCCTTAAGAATAGGAGCAAATTTGCGTTGCCCCTTTTGAATGTTGAGCAGCTTTACAAATTGATTACTGGTCAACATCGAGTTAAACCAGTCTAGCAACAGCATGTCTTGCACTTTTTCGGCATCTTTCTTGTATTCTGGCGTTGCTGCTACAACAAGCGAGGCCAGCAACTCGTCGGAAAAGTATTTTCTCAACAACTTGATGGGATCGAAATGAAGCTTTGGATTGAGCTGGATAAATCGATCAATACACTGAACCCACGTAAAAATTCTTTGATGGCCATCACGTCCGGAAAGTAGTCGCTTGGTAAAATCGTCTGGAGTCGACTCAGAGCCCACCCAGTGTTGAATAAGTTTCACTTCAAGGAGTTTGGCGGTCTCCGCAGCAACGGAATTCGATTTTGCCGACTCGATCATAGCCAGCACCTCATGGTCTCCGAACCTAGTGATAAGCACCGCGAGCAAGCTCAAATGATTCGTAGGATTTTGCTCGTTGTAGACACTGACAAAGGTGTCGTAAGCATCGAGCAATAAGCCATCGTGAGCGCTATCGTCCGACTTAAGCCGGTAAGCCATATCTGGTGTGAGGGATTTGAAACTGGGGCCGTCATGGAGCATATTCAAATCAGGCAAATTGGCCATCTTGTTGCGAATTTGCTTATACGACGTATGAAGTGACTTGACAAAGTTATCGTTTAATCCGTAATCAATAAGCTGCTTTAATACTTTGTCATTGCTTTGCATACTGTTGAACAAGTCGTGAATCACAAAGTCCTTCAATTGTTCAACACCGTGCGTATTTCCTTCTTTTGCGATTGTTCTTAATAGCATCTCGATGTCGTATCGCTTGCTCAAATTTACGGTTGGATTGAACATAAACTCTCGGTGACTTTGGCAAAATTTGCCAATAAAGTTTAACCACTTGTTGATCAACGGCAGGCTTCGAAAGTCGACATCCAGCAGCTCAAAGACTTGGTCCGGCGTTTTACCGGATCTCACCCAATATTCAAGCTGCTCAGCTTCAACATTCTCGGCAACTTTTGCGGTGTCGGGGTGCGTTTTGGCTGCTAAAATCATAGTCGACGCATCGCGATCACCAAAGCGAATAGTGAGTGCAGCGAGCAACCTTAGTCGTGCAAATGGCTTCAACTTGTTGTAAGAGCGAATGTAATTGTCATAGGCAGCAAACACTTTGCCGTCGTACAGGAACATGTCCCGATCTCCAGCCTTGATTTCGGTGCGAGCAATAAGTTGTCCCACCGCTTCATTTCTTGTCCTGCACCACTCTCTGACTCGTTTTAATATAGCTGGAGGACCTATGTCGTCAACAAAGTGCTGGTAATTTTTCACCACAGAATCAAATTTGGTGTTCTTTTCGCGTGCGGGATTGAGCAAAAAGAAAAATCTCTCATGTGTAATCATCCTGTCAAACAAATTAAAGAACAGCAAATCCTTTAGCCGCGATCCACTATTTGAGTTTTGCAGCTCTTCCAATACAATTGAGGCCAGGACATTGTCATTATATCGTGTCATCAACATTACGATCGGATCGAACGAGTGCTCAGGACGACGCTTGATGAACTCATCATAAAACTTGATCCACTTGTCAATAAACGTCCGAGCTTGAAGAGTGGGATCCAATAGACTAAACACTTCGTCCGGACTTTTCCCTGCGTCCACCCAGTACTGAATCTGCTCATTTTCAAGTCGCGTGACCACTTCTACATTTTTCAATGATAATTTGGCCGAGTCAATTATCGCCGCCAGCTCAGAATCGCCGAAGCGAGCCGTGAGAACTGCAAGCAATCTCAGCGGCATGTTCGGATTCTTCTCGTTGTTCTTTCTGATGGACATCTCGTACGCTGCGAGAATCGAGCTATCATAGTCGCTGTTGCGGCCAACCGTCTTGCCTGTGACCTTCCTAGGCACACCCTCGGGTAAATTCAAAGTGCTTGGGTGAATCATCTCCTCGCGAAATTGCTTAAACGTCACAATACAAGAGTCGACACTGGCAACGTTTGTCCCGCGACAGCCAGTCAGCTTCGACACTTCGTCATCGCTCTTCAAGTTATTAAACCAGTCTAAGAACAGCAAGTTCTTAAACCGTTTAGCATCCGGATTGTTCTGCTCTCCCATGGCAATCCTGGCCAGCTGATTGTCGCTCAAGTTGATTCTCAAAGTTGCAAGTAGATCGAACGGCGGCTTTAAGTGTTGCTTCGAGAATTCGTCAAAAAACTCAAACAACGTGCTAATGGACTGCAGGCTTTGCGAATTGAAATCAATCAGCTTTAGAACTGTGTCCGGAGACTTCTCTGCTACCCAATGTTGAATCTGCTCTGTTTCAAGAAGCTTGGCCTTCGCCGCAGTTTCTGGAATCGCTTTCGCCGCTGAAATAACTGAGAAAGCACCACCTTCGCCAAAACAAGCGACCAGTACAGGAAGTAGATTCAGTGTCTCTGATGGGTATGCTGAATTATAGGCGTCGACGTACTTGTCGAACGCAATGAACACCTCATTGTCGAGCTTTTGAGGCTTGTACTTGAGCTGAGCCTTACCCCTAGTGCTAGTAGAGGGCTGTGTAGTCATATGCTCTGATTTCCGCTTCATCTTGAACTCCGAAATGATCCTCCTTAGTTCCTCAGGAGAGCTCACGCTGTCAAAATAGTTTTTGTACGCTTCCTCTAGACGTGAAACATACAAATTTTTTCCCTCATAGTCTTTCAGCAGCGCAGTGACGTCGTCTTTAGTCTTAAAACTGTTGAGCCAGTAGCATTTTAGATGAGTTTCTATTCGATTGATAGCGTTCGACGGAACTGCTTGCATGGCAATCGTCTTGATCATTTGGTCGGAGAAGCGAGAGAAGAATTCATGAATTGATAAAACTGGTGTCGTCTTTGACTGCTGGATATGACGCGTATACTCATCGATGTACAGTAGCCACGTATAGGTATCAACTAACGTAACAGCTGTGAATGAACTGCCGGTCGAATCGAGCTTCAATTCTTTGTAAACTTCATCCGGATGTTTGTTGCCTTCTAGCCACACGTGAATCCGCTGAGCAGCTTCTACTTCTTTTTCTCTCCATTTGACAAAAAACAGATCCGGTGCGCTGGCCACGACCTTTGTCGCTTCGTCGCTGTTGCGAGTAAGGGACGGTGAGGCTACGCCAAAAGTACCCTCGATATCTTCGGCCACACCTCTAGCCACGGCGGAAGACATAGCATGCTCGAAATTACCGACTTCGTTCGAGACAGGCATCCTCTCCTCGTCTTCAGCATTCGTTTTAAACCTCTTCCTATCGTACCAATCGTCCGCATCGTACTTGTCGGGTAGACCTTGAACGTCGGAGGCGACCTCAAACAACTGAACGGCGGGGTCAACAACAGCGAATTTCAATAAAACAGCGGCGTTTAGCAACCTGGCGCGTGAGAGACGCATGGGGCAAATCTTCGTAACCAATGATTGCAGTCGTATAATAGTGGTATACTATGCTTTCCGTTTGCCATGTAATCGCTTATCCTATAGTAGTACATTAGATACCAAAGGTTTTTTCCGTCTTAGTGTAGATAACGAAGCATCATTATTTAGCAGTCGAGCCTGGCTAGAAATGCCGGATGATGAGTTATGCTCCTTCGGAAGGACGACGCTTGAAATAAAAATAGGTCGTTTTATTTATTTTCTTAGAATAAATTATCTCGAAATGTGATCAGCTCGAAGTCAAAGAAAGAGTTTTTTAACGCCGTAGCTGGGAAAAGTAAAGACCATGGATGACATTTGCTGTGTATGTTAAAGAACCTGGCACATTTTGAGGTAAAACGCAAGCTTTTATAGTCAGAGATTAACAGCCTAACGACTTCTTACAGCTCTTTTTTGTTTTGTTCACTCAGTGTGGAAATTTTTCGACCTCGATCAGCTCAGCAGTAACAACAGTGTGCGGGGTCAATTTGATTTTGCTAATTATTCTAACCACCATAAATTGTAAAGAGTAATGCAAACAAGCTCATTTGTGCTGCAGAATTATGCTCGTTGTTCGAGCGATTGTGATCGTCATATAAGATAACAGAATGCTGGGCTTCAATATAGAGATTGAAGGCTGTCTTTTGCTCCAATTTCTTGCCAAATCCATTAGACTTATCTAAAGGTATAGCAAAAGTAGACACCGATGCTTCAATCAGCCCAAGAAGCTTCTCAAGTGCTTTTCTACTCATTTTATTGTCAAACCAATGTGAAAACAGCACAGCTTCTAGCCGTTCAAAATCGTTTATATTTTTCGACGTTGCTTCGACGACAGTTTTGCTCCCATAGTGTCTAAAAGAAGCATTTTTAATGACATAATCATATCAAACAATGACTCTAGGTAAACCAATTGAATCTCTGTACCACACAAGCATGCAACCACACTAACTAAATACGGAACGTTAAGTTCGTGATGGAAAGACTACCTTTTGTAATCATGTGGCTCGTAACAATAATAATAAGATGACTAGCTTCTCAAAGTGTACATTTGCTTTGAGCTCTTGAACCTGACACGACAAGTGCTACTACGTAGAGCTGTCACGGAGGAAGCTTCTTTAAAAGTCGGTTGCGGACGAGGCTTGGGCAGCGAGCGGGCCGAAGTCGATGAAGGAGGCGTTTCAGTTGCTTAAAGCAAATTTGAAAAAGAAATCAAGTGGATAGCTCTTTCGAATTCTTAATGCCGCTCTCAGTCATTTACTGCTACCATTCAAAAAGCCACCATCCATCTGGCTTTTACACACCCTGAATTATTTTCAACCAATGAGATCACTTAATTCCCAATAACTAAAGAACATTTAGACCTTGCTTCATGTCTGAAGCCAGTATAATATTACGATGCATATGCGCTTTCGGTATATATATAGTAATGGCCGTTACCGGCAAACACGCTGGTAACGACAATTACATCGCATCTTACATATGTTCGTTGCAACGCTTTCTCATGATTGAAATGCTGCAATTGCACAATCATTCACAATCCAATTTGGTAGATGCTATACCGTACGTGAATGAGCGCCTTCTTGGAATTATAGCCTTGGCGGGAATTGCGTCTGATCGTCTAGAAAAAATCCATAGTTGAAGGTGGTTATGGTGTAATTATGGCTTCTTTTTGTCTATTCAAGCTAATTTGCAGCAATTCGTATTTTTAAAGGCTCCGTATCTTGTATAATTCTTTTTTATAATGAGAATCTACCAATCACAGCACAGGGTTAATCAAAGGGGAAGTGATGAATAGCAAAAGTGAGTGCTGACTAGCGGCTCTTTATTTAAATAAACGCTCCTTTGACACTAAAAGGCTCGGGTCAACCTTATAAGTATCGTTCATTGCGCCTAGGGCACAGATGTTCTAATAAACTCCAAAAATGTGGCAAATTCTTTATTAAACAGACTCAGATGAACACTTTAGTGATTTCCACACCCAGAAGACGACAAAGGTACGAGATCGACCCCAAACCAGGCACAAAATACTGCAATGACCATTGGCACTGGAGCAGCGAGAGCTTATCGATGCCTTATTTGCTAAAAAAAGAGGCATGGTGGGGTTCTTCGATTTCTGGGAAGAGAGCCGAAAAAAAGGCGACCAGTGCATACTATTGATTAAACAGTGCGAAAATTCCTGAACATCCAGAACAATTTTTCTAATAGCATATCCAGGTGCACATTGTATTGTAAAAGAGATTTATTTTGCTGGCAACCCTTCAATGGAAACTAGAAAATCGGATATACCTTTATGGCGGTGAGTACCTCTGGCGGCATTAATAGTGATGAGACAAGTGCCGAATTTGTCTTAGCAACATTTAGCCCCCGCCTACTGATCACACAATAATTTCGACCATTATAGCATTCCACCGCAACATAATTTGAAGACATATCGCTTTGAAGGAGGTCAGTTGGATTTGGACACCCATCAAGACTTTGTAAGGCAAGTTTTGAGGTTTTCACTAGGTCGACGTCGTTAAAGAGATGCATCAGTAGCGAGATTAGGCCAAACAATGGGTCTGGGTGATTCTTAATGTTAATACCACAAAACTTGACCCACTTGTACAACATAACGAGGCCTTAAGATTCAATGTCCAAAAGCGCAATGACACGACTCAACGATCTTCCAGCGTCCTTCCATCATTGAAACTGCTGGTTTGTCAGGAAAGTGGCCGTGACTTTCATACGTAGCATTAATTTATCTACTTTCATCATCATCGATGCCTTATGGTCGCTATGACAAGCAGTAAGTACGGCAAGCAAGCCAAAGTACTCCGTCGAATTCTTTTTATTAAAATCGCGAATGTGATAAAATAAAATGCAGTAAACTCTGATCCACCGTTCGAAATCTAAGGTCATCAGTAGACGATAAAAGCTTCTTGCGAGCCAATGTGGCGTAGTACTCGCCAGCACTGAAGCAAAAGGGTCTTATTTTTCCTGTTTCAGATTAAGCCGCATAAAAGAGCACCATGTGTCATCGTACGATTAAAGCAGTCCCAAAACAGCATGGCCTCCAATCTTTTGACATCTTCCAGGTTTTCTGGCATTGCCTCTACGACAACGATCTTTGACTTGCTTTGCTTATTAATTCTCCAAGACATTTACAAAATAAGGTGTGCCACGTCGGCATGCAGGAAAAGATTTGGTCTTCTGGTGAGCGACAGCTCATTAGTGTCGGTATGAAAATAAATTTGCAATAGAATGCAGGCTTGAGGCTGGTATATTTAATTACATATTAATGCCTTTCAATCTTACCCCCAGCTCTTGACAAGTGATCAAAGTCGCTGACGTAATTAGTGAATTTATTATGCATGACTGGCAATAGTATAAATGGTCGCTTGTCGTGCACCAATAACCATAATCATTTAAGATTCTTTAACAAAGTGTCAGCATTCAACACTAATGCATACCATTTTGTAACGGCCCGTTACATCCTTCCAGAAAAGTCGATTCTGCTTTCAATGGTGCCTTTGCACCAATGCCGGTATCTGTGCGGAGGGGTGCGTCGAAAGTAAAGGCTACAACTGCCAAGAAAGTGACGTCAGAAAAAAAAGATGCCGCCTACACAGTGGGCGACGAGCCAAAGTGTCATACCCGACACGAGCCGCGCAGCTTTCAAATGTGATCCCACCACGTAGGGTAAGTCGCGCTTATCGCTCTAGCCTGGTTTGTTGTTTGCAGACGTTTCTGCCTTTCGGCAAAGAAAAGGCCTTTCCGGCAAGCACTCGCCTGGTTCTCTGCCGTTAAGGCTACAAAAGAGCCTTAAATTAGTGATAATGTTATCCAAATAGCCTCATCTTTGGCAGGGTGATAGATTTGTCGTCAGACTCACACGTGATGCAAAAGACATCACCCAAAATCACAGTGATTGCAACGGTCCTTTGGAGACTTGGAATATCTTGACCGATGAGATCATCAAAATTGGTCACTATGGAGTCGAGTGAGTTCAAAGCCGACAACATCGGTTAACGCCTTGGGAGCTAAAGTCATCAAGTCATTATGGGAAAAAAATTTGCGACTCGACTAAAGCTGGGTTTTAATGCAGTTGCTGTTTTTCGAGACGTCCAATTTCCATTGGGACAGCGGGTCAGATGGTGAAAGGGTAATCTTCTATATCCGATGCAGGTAACGGCATCGAGAACTACGCTCATCTGCTTCGCGCGCCACGAGGGCTTTATAAAGGCCACATTTCGCGTAGGGTGGCGTGTAAAAAAATGAGCTTGTCTTTCCCACCTTTCTAAACGCACTAGAGCCTCAACTTAGCAGATGGTGACTTTTTGTAGCGGTAAGACATTTTACGGCCTTTGCTTTCTACTACACACACAAAAGAGCCATAAAATCCTATACAGTATTCCTTTTGAAGCTTTGAGACGTTGTAATCTCACCGATCAGACCTTACTACCTTTGATTAAAAACATTTTTCCAGTGCGACCTTCTGGCAGCTATGCGCAAATTTCTAGCACCGCAACGAATCCGCTTAAGATTCCAATCAGCGCTAAAAATGACAAAAGGCACAGGTGTCTTGGAAAACCCCCAGCCCTGTTACTACCACGACTTAATTGGAAAACAGTTTTGATGTTAAAAAAAGCTTAATAGTCCTGAACCCTGTAACCCATTTACATTGGACGAAGTGCTTTACGTCTGTCAGCTTAAAGTACAGCCTACTCAGTTGTTGGTCATAAAACCATCACCAATAATATGCGAATGCCATACAGGGTCTTTACTTCCCAACTACGGCGATAAAAAATTACTTCGCTGACGTTGAGCTGATCACAGTTGTCGCAGAGGCAACGCTAGAAAATCTGGAAGATGTCAAAAGAGTAGAGGATATGCTGTTTCGGGACCGCTTTAGACACATGATGCTCTTACTATGTGGCTTAATCTGGGATAAGATAAGAAATACCCTTTTGCTTCTGTGCTTACGAGATAAGACGAGTACTACACCACATTGGCTCACAAGAAGCTTGTATTGTTTACTAATGACCTCAAATACAAGATTGCGAAATATGGGTCAGAGCTTACAGCTTTTGTTTCTCACAATCGCGCTTTTGATGAAAAGTACCCGACAAAATAGTTCGGCTTGCTTGCCGCACTCACCGCTCGCAATAGCGACCATAACAAATCGATGGTAAAAGCAGCTAAATTAATCCCAAGTATGAAAGACACGGCCACGTTCCTTAAAGATCAGTAGTTTCAGTAATGGAAGTACGCTGGAAGACCGTTGAGCCATGTCATTGCGCTTTTGGACATTGTATCTCAAGGCCTTCTCATGTTGTACAAGTGGATCGAGTTTTGTGGTATTTGTACTAACAATCACCCATACACTTGTTTGACCCAAATTCGATGCCTCTCTTTAACGTCGTCGACTTAGTGGATATAACAAATGCAAAAGGCATTTTTTGCGTAAGTGGCAAACGAAGACCATTTTTCCCGTGCTGTCATCGACAACTAGCAGGCGAAAGACAAAGTCGAGGTATATGAGCTTTTGAGGGGTCCGCCCGTACTTGCAGGCTCGATGTGAGAACTGCGACTCGGCCAGGCAAAGCAGGTCCTTACCTCCTGTACGATTGCACATCTGAGGCCACCAATACGCTGTGAGGACTTAGAAAAATCTAAGCCTCAATCACAGCTAATTTGAGCATCATTTACCCCTTGAAGCTCTTTTTACTGATAATCTTCGTCGTTCGTACAAAGCGCTATACCCGACTTACTCTATAGTGAACCAGATCGCTTGCTCAATCTTAGCGATACAACTACGATCGCTTACAAAAGATTAGCCACTCAAATTTCTAGTTTTGCCTACGATGACGAATCGCACTAAGAGCTCAAGATCGACATTCGCTCTGCTTACCTTTAGAACGCGGTTGTCGATCGATCTGTATGCTCTGCTGTAACGGTCAATTTATATTTTGGATTGCGCGAAATAGCATCGGCAAGAACATTAACATTACCAGACCTGGCTTTGTGAAAAGCGCATGGCCAACACTATACGTGTGCAAGCACATGGCTAGGCCTGATCACTTGCACAATTTTTAAGGTTTTGCCGAGACGGTTTCTTGAGGTCTACTTAAATCCGATGATTGCTTACAAAACAGTCGACGTCTTTTATCTCCTCCGCCGCAAGGTCACATTCGTCGATCTTGACACAGCGTTTGTTGGTCCTCATAACCCAAATCTTGCCTTACAAAGTCTGATGGGTGTCCAAATCTATTTGACGTCTTTCAAAGCGATATGCTGTTATAATAATTCGCGGAGGAAGGCTATAATGGCCGAATTTTTTGTGTGATCCGGCGACTAAATGTCGCTGGGGCAATAGCCCTTGATACATCACTAACAATGCCACTAGACGTACTCACCGCCATAACGATATAGACGGCTTCCCGATTCGCACTTGATAGAAGCCAGCTGCGTAAATCTTGTGCACTATACAACTTGCAGCTTTATAGAAATTTGTCCTGAATGTTTGTTCAGGAATTGTTGCACTGTATAAACAACAGTATGGAAGAACTAGTTGTCACATTTTTTACGGCTTCTTACAACAGAAGTCGATGATAAGTGCAAATAGTTTTAATCCGCCATGGCTTTGCTTTTATTTTTAGCAAAAAAAGCATTAATCAGCTCTCGCTGCTCCCGTGTCAATGATCATTACAGTATTTTGCGTTTTGTGTGGGGTCAATCTTGTGCTTTTGTCGTCCTATCGGTGAGGAGATCACTGAAATGCACATCTGAGTCTGTTAAATAAAGAATTGCCGCATTTTTGGAGTTTTCAAGAATCTCTGCGCCACAACGCTTATAAGTGAAATTCGAGATATTTTAGTCTCAAATGAAGGCTTAATAAATATAGGGAGCCACTTGTTACTTCTCACTTACGCTTTTCATCACCCCCCTAATAATGAATCTTGTGCTGTGATTGGTGTGGACTTATATGTAATAAACGGAACCTTAAAAAATCAAATTGCTGATAACTCGCGTGATTATGACAAAAGAAGTCATAAGTACACCAAACCACCTTCAATTATGGATTTTTTCTAGACGAGCAAATGCAATCTCCGCCAACGCTATAATCCCGAGAAAGTGTTTATCAACGTGCGGTAAAGCCTTTAACAACTTGATGTGTGAATGATTGCGTAATTGATGTGAACTATCTGTATTTTATTCATGAGATCGCCCATATGGACGATGTAACGTAAATGTCGTCACCGGCGTGTTTGCCGGTGGCGGCCATACATATGCAATGTTACTTTGTTCAGGAAAAGGCTGGCCTCAAACAAGAAGCAAGGTCCAAATTTCACATAATATTCGGGAGTTAAGTGACATTGTTGGTTTAAAATAAGCCAGGATGTGTAAACAGTCCGATGGAGTAAAGAAGAATGATGGCTGTTAGAATGGTAGCACTAGATGACTGCGAGCGGCTGTAGTAAAACAATAAATATGTAAGAGCTTTCCACTTGGTATCGTTTCCAAATAAGCTTTGAGCAACAAACACTCTTCCTTCACCGACTTCGCGCCGCTCGCTGCCCAAGCCTCGTCCGCAACCGACCTTCAAAGAAGCTTCCTCAACGACTGTGCTACATAGTATAACTTGTCGTGTCAAGTCTAAACGTTCAAGGCTGATGTGCATACTGAGAAGCTAGTCATCATGTAAGTATTGGTACAAGCCATATAGTGGGAAGTACCAAATTACAAACGGTAGCCTTTTCAGCACGAACACAACGTTTCGTTTACAATTAGCGTGATTGCACGCTTGTGAGGTACAACATTCAACAAGTGTACCCAGAGGTATCGTTTGATACGATTACACTATTAAAGAGGCTATTTTAAGACGCAATGGTAGCAGAAACTGTCGTCGAAGTAACGTCGAAAAATATCAACGATGCTTAACGGCTAGAAGCTATGCTGTTTTCACACTAGTTCGACAACTAAATGAGTCGAGAAGCACATGTAAAGCTTTTGGACTGATTGAAGCACCGATATCTACTTTTTCTCTACCTTTAAATAAAATGAATGGCTTTGACGAGAAATTGAAGCAAAAAGCAGCCTTCAACGCTTATATTTAAGTACGGCAATTTGTTATCGTATATGACGATCACGTTCACTCAATACCGAGCATAATCCTGCAACATAAATGAGCTTACTTGCATTACACTATTTACTTCGTTGTGACAAAACTGTGGTTAGAATGATTGACAAGCCAAATTGTTTTTGTTTGCCCTGCACACCGTTGCATTTTACAAGCTTATTGAGGTCTAGAAATTCCAACACTGAGTGAACAAAACGAAGTAGCTGGATGAAGTCATTTAGCTGTTGACTTCTGGCTCTAAAAGCTTGCGTTTTATCTCTAGATGTGCCAAGTTCTTTAACATGTTTAGCAAGTGTCATCCAGGATCCTTACTTTTTCCAACTACGGCGTTAAAAACTACTTCTGTGGCGTTGAGCTGAACACACTTGTTGTAGAGGCAACGCTAGAAAATCTGGGAGATGTCAAAAGATTGGAGGCCATGCTGTTTCAGGACTGCTTTGATCGTATGATGATCTTATGATGTGGCATAATCCGGTTTGAGATAAGAACTACCCTTTTGCTTCAGTGCTGGCGAAGGACGGCAAGTACTACGCCACATTGGCTCGCAAGAAGCTTGGCTTGTTTACGAATGATCTCGAAGACAAGACTTCGAAAGCTGGTTAAGACTTTACTGCTTTTGTTTCTTACATTCGCGATTTTGATGAAGAGAAACCGACGGAGTAGCTAAGCTTGCTTGCCGCAATCATTATGGAATGCTTGTAATAGCGACCATAATGCATCGATGATGATTATAGCAGCCAAATGAATCCAATCATGAAAGACACGACCACGTTCCTTAAAGACCAGCAGATTCAGTAAAAGAAGGACGCTGAAAGATCGTTCAGCCTTGTCATTATGCTTTCAAACATTGAATTTTAAGGCCTTGTTATGTTGCACAAGTGAATTATTTTTTTGATTTTACATTAAGAATCACCCAGACTCTTTGTTTGACCCAATTTCGCTGCTGATGCCTCGATTCATCGACGTGGACATAGTGGATAGAGCAGGTGCAAAAAACATTTTTTCGCTTAAGCGTCAAACGAAAACCACTTTTCCCGCGACGTCGTCGACGTTTGGCAGGCGAAAGCCAAAGTCGAGGCACATGAACCTTTAAGGGGTTAACCTGTACTTGCAGGATCGATGTGTGACCTGCGGCCAAGTATAGCAGCTCCTCACATACGATACAATTGTACATGTGAGGACGCCAATATGTTGTGAAGACTGAATTTTTCTTAAGTCTAAACCGCCGCTAATTTGAGTTTCATGTGCCTTGTAAAGCTATTTGTACTTATGATCTTCGTCGCTCGTAAAAATGGCTTAAGCTAGATTTCCCGTACTCACTCATAGTAAAGCAGATCGCTTTGGTCACTTTTAGCGATGCAACTATGATCGCTTGCAAGAGATTAGCCTACCAAATTTCTTTCTTTGCCTGCGATGACGAATCGCACTAAGAGCTCAAGATCGACATTCGCTTTGCATACCTAGAGAACGCGTATGTCAATCGATCTTTTGATCCTGCTTTCGATCAAAAGATCGATTGACAAACGCGTTAGACTTGGCTTTGCGGAATCTTTATGGCAAACACTATAATTGTGCAAACGTATGGCTAGGCCTGATCACTTGCACGAACCTTTTAGATTTTGCCGAGACATCTTTCACTTTCTTGAGGTCTGCTCGATTTTTTCGACCACATACAAAACAGCCGACGTCTTTTGTCTCCTCCGCCGTAAGGACACATTCGTCGATCTTGACATAGCGTTTATTGGTCCTCATGACCTTAAAACTTGCCTTTCAAAGTCTTGATGGGTGTCCAAATTAATTGACCCCCTTAAAGAGATATGCTGTCATGATATTTTGCGGAGGAAGGCTATTAAGGCCGAAATCATTGAGTGACCCGGCGACTAAATGTCGTTAGGGCAATTATAGCACTTGCGACATCACTAACAATGCCACTAGACGTACTCACCACCATAAAGTTATATCCTGCGTTAATCTCGTTCACTATACAACGAGCAACTGGAGATGCTGTCAAAGAAAAATTGCGCTGGGTGTTTGTTCAGGAATTGTTGCACTGTATAACCAGTAGTACTCAAAAACTAGTCGCCACTATTTTTTCGGCTTTTTTTTAACAGAAGTCGATAATGAGTACAGAAATTTCATATCTTACCATGGTTTTTTTTGTTTTTTAGCAAATAAGGCTTTAATAAGCTCTCGCTGCTCCCATGTCAATGGTCATCACAGCATTTTGTGCCTGGTATGGGGTCAATCTTGTACCTTTGACGTCTTTTCGGTATGGAGATCATCTGAGTCTGATTAATAAAGAATGTGAAACATTCTGGAGCTAATTAGAATCTCTGTGCCACGATGCCTATAAGGCTGATCTGAGACATTTTAGTCTCGAAGGAGTGCTTTTAAGATAGGGAGCCGCTAGTCACCTCCACTTTCGCTATTAGTCACTCCCCTCTTTAAATGATCGACTTATTAGAAGGATCATGTATTATACGGAGACCTTTAAAAATACAAATTGCTAAAACTAGCGTGATTATGACAAAAGAAGCCATTATTACACCAAAACCCCGACAACAATAGGTGTCCTTGTCCGTAAAATGCAGTAGTTTGCATGGTCGGTGAGTCTGACGTCAAGTCTGACATGTACGTTTGGGTGATGACTTTGTTTTGTTAGTGTTGCCGCCAAAATTGGGATTCTTTGGAGTCTTAGGAGCGAAGCGAGTGTTTGTCAAATCTATCGCCCGACGACGGAGGTGTCTTTTAATTACCAAGCGGTAAATTTTAATCGGAATGCGTTTCCCGCCGCGATGGAGTGATAAGTACTGCCACTACCTTCCTTGCTCAACGATCTTCCTGCATGACGTCGCGCTGCGTGAGAATACCAAGATTCCTAGATTGTCCTTGACTATGAATTGAGCTTTATTCAGAATCTTAATTTAAGATATACCCCTGTGAAGCGATTGATTTTAAAAGTACTTTAGTATTAATTAATCTAAGGCGGAAGGCACGCGATGAGGCTGCGAAAGTTGCCACCGACAAATCTTCATTGAAGATGGGGTGCAGATGATGCGCGGTTTAGATACGTGATTGGTTCATTTCTGAGGCAAAAGAACGATTATGATTTAGGAGAAAGTTTGTATTGGCCTAATGTTATCAAGATCTAAAGATTCCCAATATACCTCACCACCGTTTCGTTAAGTGTCAGTTGTATTAGGAACCAGGCGAGAACGCGTCATTTGCCTCTATCGTACATTTACTTGGCAACAGCTTCTGTTTCTATCCAGTGAGCCTATTTGCTTTACGCTCTTCGTGCAAAAAGCTGATCATGATGGACTTAACGGAATTCTCGATGGCGTTGACACAGCAGCAGCGCCGTCGTGCGAGCACCAACGCCCATAACCACTCGGTGAGGGACGATGAAATCCAAAAAGCCACCAGCGAGCTCCACGTCAGTACCGGCAGTCTCATAATTGGTCGTCAGTGCTTCTCGAGTCGCAAAAGCACAGGCTTTGACAATGACGTCGACGACGCTCATGTACCGCTTGCTATCAAATACTTGGAACAGGTGACCCTCGAGTTGTTCATGACCAAAAAACACACGGACGTGCGGTACCTCATGCTAGTGCGACATCACGACCTTAATGTAATGTGGCATCGTGCGAGGACTTTTGACGAGTACCGCAAGTTGCGGCAGCGACTGCTCAAGAAGCTACAGCACGGTCATTTCTGCAACGCCAATTGTCCGTGGCTGTACAGTTTCTTGAAGAGTTATTTTCCTAAAAAGCGTGTGTTTACATTCTCGAGCACCCGAATGATCGAGCTACGCAAACAGACACTTGAAAGGTTCTTTGCGGCACTTTACAAGTTCTTGACCGACCGCAAGAACTTTGGATGCTCTATAATTATGAATGTGTTTGCTGACGAAGTCGTCGACTTCATTTATTGCGACGGATTGCGGCAGCATGGACTAACAAATTTTCTGCAGTCGCCATTTGAGCCCACGGAGCTGCGATTAAGTGAAAGTTTTACTTTTAAGTCTGATGTGCTGGAATCGTCCCAAAAGTTGCAGCTAATCCAACAAGATTCAGACCGAAAACTTAGAACACAATTGTCGTTGACTTCTTCTCTTGAAGAATCGACGATAGACGACGTCATCGTGAATAATGATCATTGCGACATCTGCACGATTTGTGGCTTAACGCTCAGTGATGTTGCTGAAGGGGAATCGGGGTTGTCGACGGCTGTTGTCAACGACCGAAATAGGCTTGGAAACAGCAATAGAATGCCGTGCAATAGCGGGCCAGGGAGTGTTAAGGCACATGGCAGCGGCAATACTGCAAGAAGATCTCACCGAAGGGATAACGCTAGACGGCGACGAGCTGTGGCGTATTACTTGACGACGCTAAGTTGTGGTCATCAATTCCACGACGAATGCATTGTGCCGAAACTTAACGAGTCGTTGAAATGCCCTACGTGTGGACGCATACCAAGCAACGATTAATTTGTTTCAGATTTCTACATTGCAGCACAGATTGGACTCAAAGCGAAAAGCTAGGGTTCCTGTTAATAATTGTGAAAAATAGCATGAAATTTTAAGCTTTAAATGCATACCCTTTATAATATCGTTGTGCCATACTAACTAGTACAAGGGATATACAAGCAGTCTATCGTCGTGCTAAGTTTTTGAAGCTTAATCAAAAGCATAAGTAAAACATTTCAAATCCTTAGTCCCACATGCGCTCAATCAATGCTGCCTTTAGACGTAGATTCGACTCAAATTTTAGAGAGGATCTCGCCACTAAAAAATTACATTTACGACGCTAATTTTACAAGGCAATTGAACAGTTACTGTCTCATAGCCATTTTACATCATAGTTCGCTCAAAGATCGTAAAATTCGGTGACACATGTCCCGTTACCCGTAATTCTGGACGAATTATGCCACAATTGGAGTCGAAATCATGTTCAAAGTTGCTACAAAATCTCGTGCGTTTCGCCTACTTTTATTTTAGCAATTAAGGAATAGTTTGCAGGTGTAGACGATGCCAACGCTTAAAACGTCGTCATACCTGATGGAAAGTCACAGTTCTCTGCGTCAATTGCATCAGCAACTAGGGGGTTTGACGTTGGCTGGTCGTGCGATGGTTGGCGTGGTTCGAACGAATTGTGCACAGGGGAGTCGAAACAATACATTAAATTGGGATCTATCGAATCCACGTGCCCAGCCTCCGCTACCGTCGCTTCCACAGTGGACCACTAGCTCCAGGCAATCGATGGAAGAAGAAGGGAATAATGATACTGAAGATTCAATTAGTGTACATAAAGCTGGAGGATGGAAGAGACCTAGGTCATATTTCTTGTCGACGAAGCAATCCGCTACCAATAATCCAGATGAGATTGAAAATCAGACTTATCAAGAAATAGACGAGATAGAAGTGCCGCACCAACAAATTGATAACGAGCACGAGCTGAATGCCAGTCAAAGGGAAAGTTTGACGACACCAGCAAAATTGCGAGTAGATTCGGGCTCGTCACTTGATGCCGCAACGATGTCCAAGCTGAACGAAGAGGAGGAAATCACTAGTAGTGGAAGCAGTAGTGAAACGAATCAGCAGGAGGAGACTTGTCTGTCCCCCATTCGTGGTCAATTTTTTCGACCCTGGAAGAAAGATGCACATTTGCAAGACGATGTTGGCAACAATAGCGAAGACTGGTCATTGCCTGCCTCGAACAAATGGAAGAACCGTGCAATTATGGACCCGTTTGCCAAGCGGCGAGCAAGAGATAGATATATGCAGTCCTCTTCAAGAGCACCAGTTGTTTTACCTACTCCTACTCCCGCTCGAACACCCGAGCTACCTCGAGTCCATTCGCCTTTGCAACGTTCAAAAAGGATGGTCGGAAGCACTCCGACTTCATCAGTCTCTCCTCGAACAAAACCTGCAGCACTTGCTCCGCTCAATCCATTACGATTATCCTCAGCTGACAGAATTCGAGAAGCGAGATTTCACTCGGCGACTCCGTTGTCAGCTCCGTGTTCTCCTCGTCCTTTGCCTTTGTTTTCAGTGCAAGGCAAAAATCGTGAACTGACACATGATGTTTTAAGTGACAATCAAGATATCGAACGTCACGATACCGCCAAGCTCACTGCACCAATCCATTCTCGTCAAATGAAGGAGATAATCCAGCATCGAAAACAGACAACAAGGAGTGCTTTGAATGAGATCAAACGCAAACGAGAGGCTCGCCGGGCTCAGCACGCAGTGGAAAAGCAGCGTGTGGAGAAAGAAATACGTGAGCACGGTGATGACGCAGGCTACAAGTTTCGACGACTGATCCAACAATTTCGCGACGCTCTTTCTCCCACGCAACAGCAACAGCATTCACGTCAACACCTGCCTCGACTGGTACGTCAAGATTCCATTCAACCACCACCTACTCCAGCACTTGTAGTAGATGCCGCAGAGACCCCTCGCCTATCTGTTTATATTCGAAAGCGTCCTCTTGCAAAAAAAGAGTTGAAGGCAAAGGGATACGACATCATTTCGTGTTTATTTGCATCAGAGAAGCCCGATCCTGATAGCGAGAACAGGACACTCCTTTTACGACGTGATCTTGTATGTCACGAACCGAAACTCCGCGTCGACTGCTCGGAAACGCTGGAAAATCATCATTTTCACTTTGACGGGGTGTTTGACGAGTGGCAAGAAAACACGGGAATCTACGAGGCCACAGTGGGGCCGATGGTCCCGTATCTCGTGTCGGAAGCGACTGCTTGTGGGAATACGCCCAGTCTCACGGTGTTTGCGTACGGACAAACTGGGTCCGGCAAAACGTTCACTATGAAATCGATTTATCGCCAGGCTGCAGTGGCTTTATTTCAACAAATCGATGCGTTAAAGAAGCCAACGCGTCGCCGTCAAGCTCTTGTGTTTGTGGGGGTAAGCTTTTATGAGATTTACATGAATAACGTCAACGACTTGTTGAATGGACGATCCCGCATGCAACTGATGGAGGACGGGGACGGTGCAGTGCAATTACCGGGTTTGAAAGAGTTACGAGTGAGTAATGCCGATGAATTGCTTAAACTCGTACAGCTCGGTGAGCAGGCACGTGCTACAAGTGCCAATGCTGTGCATGACGATTCCTCTCGCTCTCATGCGCTGCTTCGGGTGACGTTGTATGGTGAAGACAATAGCGTTGCATTGGCGAGACTCTCCATGGTCGACCTTGCTGGTAGTGAGCGGGCAAGTGATACTCAGACTGACAAGAAGAACACGCGAATGGAAGGAGCCGAGATTAACAAAAGCTTGTTGGCATTGAAAGAGTGCATTCGTGCGCTGGATCGTGGGGCGTCACACATCCCGTTTCGGCAGAGCAAACTTACGCAACTTCTTCGCGATAGCTTTCTCTCGCGAGACTCTAAAACAATCATGATCGCCACTGTCTCGCCTTGTTCCGAGAGTTGCAACCACACACTTAACACATTACGATATGCCGATAGGCTGAAAGAGATTGGTGCGGCAAACTGATTGTTATCTGTGAGAATGGTACTTGTACTCTATTCGCCGTTACGTTTGTTGCCATTTGCGTAGTAGCTATATGAAAAAAAAGTTGGTGGCGTCATCGTTTGGGGACGTTATATCTGGCTTTCTGAAGTAGAACTTTCTGGTCGATTCCTTTGTGTTTTTACTCCGACAAAAGTCAAGATGTCAAAGCGTGTATCTACCTGTAAACTCTATGTGTTGGACATGGCGTTGACGTTAAATGGTTAGTTAAACGTTCGTTAAGGCGACACAAGGTTAATGTTTGCTTCGCAAGTTCCAATGCCAATTTTTATCTCCAGCACTAGGCTCGATAGGTTACAACACTCACGCAGTCGACGAGAATCGTATTATTGTCGAGAGTAACCGCTGAAAAGCTTTAATAATCGCGCGCGACAAGATAGCGATCCAGGTGTTGCCGGAGACCTCACCATTCGTACGAAGGCATCACCATGTCAATGTCACTCTCGTCTACAGATGTGCTTGTGGGTGACATCAATGATATTTTATGGAGAGTGGACGCGTCAGATATGTAAGAGAAGCGTTTTGCTTTCCTGATGCAACAGCGTTCGTACGCAGTAAGCTTGCGTAGCCTTTTTAACCTAAAGAATACTTAGAAGACAAGCATTTCGATCGTGTAAAACGGTTGCCAGAGCCGCTAGCGCAGGTGCATTCGCACACGTATGTCGATTCTACTACAGGGCGCTTGTTCGAACTAAACAATGTGAAAGAATTTGACTGACGTAAGTGTAGAAAGTCAAAACTCTGAAGCGTTTATCGCCGCTGTCGATGAGTCGCAATTACCCCGTAAATCCTAGGCGTGAATCGACTTAAACTTTAACGACGGGTAGTTATGCCGATTTACATGCTGTTACGATTTAGTGCATGACCATTTTTTAAACAAAGCATGCGGCAAGCATATTAATAATGTCTATGCTCAAAGTTACAACAACTTTAACATTTCTCGGCAGTAGGAGCCATACTAATGACAAACACGAAATGGTGGCTTTCTCTCAGTAATGCATGTTGACAACACGGATGTTCAGGTCTCAAAGATTAAATATCAGTTGATCATTGAGAAAGTTTAATCAGCAGCGTACAATTCTAAAGCTACGTCTAGTACCCAAAAAGTAGTGTTCCCATCAACAGATATGCGTCCACAGTATCGACCCGAGCGCCTCGCTTCGAAAAGCATTGATGACCCCCCAGGCCTGATTCACGGATCTCAAACTTAAATAATCATTGGGTGCACAATCTAAGAATGTTAAAGAATTTTAAAGTGGTCTCGACTTGGCCAAAGTCCCAATGCGAGCTGACTGGCGTCGAGAGTTTGGCTTTATTACACGTCTTTTTACGTAAAAAAAACATTTTTTTTTTCTGATGCAGGAAAATATCTATGAAATCCCTAAATCTCCCTTTACAATACAAACATCAAATTAAAAGAATACAGTGACTTGCAGCCGCACGCATTCCCCATCCACAAAGGCCAAGCGAGTCCTGGATCATGATCTCCACCGTTACCAAGAGCCTGGTTGCACACGGCAGGCGCTCAATGAGCACAATCCGCTATTCGGAATTTGGGAACCCGCTTTCTGTCCTCAAGTATGTTGCAATTGCTGTGGCTCTATTGGCCATTATCTTCTTGTGGCACTTATCACACGTCATTTATTGGTAGGACGGAATCGGACGACAAGGAGACAGCTCCGGCCAAGAATCAAGTGGTGCTTAAATTTCTTGCTGCACCAATTAATGTAGCCGACTTGTCGCAAATTCAAGGTACCTACGCCATCAAGCCCACGTTCCCGGCCGTAGCTGGCAATGAAGGCGTCGCTGTTGTCACAGCCGTGGGTGCTGATGTCAAGAATGTCAAGGTGAATGACCGTGTGATTCCTACGTATACGGCTTTTGGTGCGTGCTGGCTATCGATCATAAAATGAGGTTTGACTCTGAGGTCTAGTAATGCAGGCACATGGCGCAACAAGGCCGTGGCAGACAGTTCACAAGTGATGAAGATCTCGGACAAGATTTCGGTCGAGGATGCTGCCACATTGGCCGTGAATCCGTCTACCGCCTATCGCATGTTGGCTGATTTCACGTCGCTACAAAAAGGTGATGTGGTGGTTCAAAACGGTGCTAACAGCGCCGTGGGTCAGGCTGTTATCCAACTGGCCGCCCTGCGTGGCATCAAGACCATCAACATTATCCGCGATGACGGTGACTACAACGTTACTGTGGAACATTTAAAGAATTTGGGTGCTACCATTGTGTGCACAACCGACTATGTTGGCTCAGCCAAGTTTAAGGAACTCATTTCGGACTTGCCGGCTCCTAAGCTGGCACTTAATTGTGTGGGTGGCAAGACTAGCCTTGAGATGGCACGAATTCTTGCCAAAAAGGGGGTCCACGTGACGTATGGAGGCATGGGTAAGGAGGCTGTTGCTGTTGGCACGGGCTCGCTCATCTTTCACGACATTACGCTAAAGGGCTTCTGGCTCAGCCAGTGGGTCCAGGATTCGACCGCTGAGGAACGTGCTGCCATGCTCTCGGAGCTTTCGAGTCTTGTGGAAAAGGGCAAGCTACGCACATGGATTCAAACATATAAGTTTGTAGACTTTGACGATGCTTTGCAAGCTGCCATCAATCGCACAACGAAGCGCAAAATTGTGTTACTCATGGAGTAAGTAAATCAAATGCTCTTCGAATCCCGATAATATTGGTGGCAGGTGGCGACTGCCGTTGCCAGAAAGGAGTGGTTAGCTCTCTGTTTAGTGCAACAAGTGGCAGAGTCGAATACAGAAGAAAATATGACGCGAATTTCGAGTAATACTTCGTCTAATGGTAAAGCAACGTAAGCTGATCATAACTAACAGTCGCAGCGTTTTTCTCTTTTGCCAGTAGTCGAGGCAATTCACGCTGCACTTCTTGGCCGTCAATTGTCACGTTTCCCTTTGTAAATAGTTCCAATGCTTGGCTCAAAGCTTCTACCGCTTCATAAGTACCAGACAAATTTCGACCGGGTTTGTACCCCTTGGCCAGCAGTAGATGCGTTCGTGGCCACTGCTCCACATAGATCAAATGCAGAAACGCACTCAGCCATGGATCCTTGACTTCCCAGGATGGATCAGCTAGTGGCAGCTTGGCTACGTCCGCTTCCTGATCATCATGACCGTTAAGATTACTATAGAAAACGTTAAGACCGTTTTCTTTGGCGTACGGCAAGTGCACGGCCGCTACGATCGTGAGATGCTGGACGTCAGCGCGACTCAAAGCAGAGACAAGAGCGTCGGCTAACTCCCAGTTTTGCGTGGCCTGCAACTCAAAAGTATTTACTACAAATACTACTGCTTGATTGTCTGGCCACTGGAAGATTTGTACGAAAGGACTTAGCTCCGAAGGTAGAAGCGTATCGACAATGGTTTGGGGCAATGGGAGAGCTCGAGCGCCTTTAATCTTGGCAAAATGTAGGACATCTACAAGAAAACGAGAAGATATGAAAAACGTCAGCAAGATAGAGGGTGTAAAGCATACTAAGAGGACGCACGCTTGCCGGCCCGTGACAAGTCGTCAAAAGTGAGGTACACGCGCGGCGCCAGGGGCGATGGCTGATGCATACTTTGTAATAATGTGGTCGACAAAAGTGCTACATTTGGCCATTTCCTTAATACTACCTAGTCTTAGATTTAGCTTACTTTCAACTATATAAAGGAAATGATACCGGGCAGGCACTTTTCGCTAACAGGCAGGCACTGATGTTTATATGAATTAAATTGATTGGCATTGCTTCTCTGTGATTGGCTGAAGGGTTAATTCTCAGTCGTGATATCAATTCTCATATGCTACACCAATCTCAGATGCAACTTATCCCAAAACTGCTTTTCGACGTTAAAACCGCGGCTTTCCACGCAACTTTGACGTATTCTTCCGCAGTAACATCACCATGAACACCCTGCAAACTCTTAAACCCCTCATCTCCTAGCTCCGTGTTTATAGCTTTGCGTGCGTCCCCTCATCTCCTAGCTCCGGATTTATAGCTTTGTGCGTCCTCGTGAGAGCTGAAGACACGCCGGCCAAGCGTTTGCAGGGTGTTCTGGTGTTCTTGGTGATGTTACTGCGGAAGAATACGTCAAAGTTGCGTGGAAAGTCGCGGTTTTAACGTCGAAAAGCAGTTTTGGGATAAGTTGCATCTGAGATTGGTGTAGCATATGAGAATTGATATCACGACTGAGAATTAACCCTTCAGCCAATCACAGAGAAGAAATGCCAATCAATTTAATTCATATTAACATCAGTGCCTGCCCATTAGCAAAAAGTGCCTGCCCGGTCATTTCCCTAAATATATAAAAGCATAACATGAATGGGAGCATGAAGATAACGGGATGACTGCACTAGACAATAGAATTATGACGTACTGTGTGCGATAGGCATTCAATGATTCCGCCCAAGTCAGAAGCTATTGCAGTTTTCTAAGCATTTCACTAAGCTTAGCTTCTAGCCGGTCTCTCATTCAAGACATCTCCGTCGTTTAATAAGGCGGAGGGCCACTCCGAAGTACTTTTGACGCTCCTTAAGAGCCTCGTGTCAACGAATGGAGATATCCTGACGTATCTGTGGAAGGCTAACTGCCGTTACGCATCCCCCAAACTTTTAGCGCTTTCTTAGCCTTTTTGGCTCTATGATGGGCGATCATCTTTTTAACCAGTCATTATTAGATGACATGGCTATGGAAATCACGTTGTCGGACTATTCTCCTCAATTGGAGCCGTTAAGGATATGGGAGAGAAGATGACATAAGATATAGATTTTTACAGTCTCAATAAGTCCACGAACACACATCATTCATGTTGTGACATTTCCTGCATAAAATGTACGAATTCTTTTGCCAACTAGCGTGTCTAAAATCACAAT
The DNA here is from genome assembly GCA_001695595.3 of Plasmopara viticola. NCBI lineage: Eukaryota > Oomycota > Peronosporomycetes > Peronosporales > Peronosporaceae > Plasmopara > Plasmopara viticola. Next base: position 155,144 of record MBPM02000066.1, read on the forward strand.
CGCCAGAGAAGAAATTCGCATTAATTTACCACACTTGCCCCTGTTGTTATGTTCTCCAATTATGCAACACCGAGCAAGAATGGCCTCGGTCTATCGTGCGCTCGCACGACTGCGATGTGCAAGCAATCGCTCCGGTGCCGCCACCAGACTGTCTGGCTGGACTTCCTGAGTGCCTATGTGAGCTTATGACAGAGCTGATTTTCATGTTTGTTTCAAAGGATGGACCTTGGCTATAGCTACATCTACTAACAAGGGCAAGCTTATAATTTTTTTGCAATAAGAGGGCGATATGATCTGATTGCTTAAATGTTTGAAGGAGGAAACCAATTGATTATAAGAAGAACTTGAGGCTGTAACTATCTATATGTCTGTCGCGCATTGGTAAGGAGCTACATTCTGGCTGCATGTCATGAATTCTCTTGTTACGTATTTGTATGACAGCAATATCTTCCATAATTAATATATATTGTGCTGTAGCTGTAAACCAACCTGCCTTAACGACTCTTTCAGACAAACATTTTCATTCTTCAGACAAAGGATTAACTATAGGACGCGTAAGCTTTCTTCGTTGCATTGCAAAAGACGGACGGACGGACACATCGGCTTAGAAAAAGCTGGTTAGAGGGCAAAGCACAAATGTATTAATGAGTACACAATAAGCAACATCGCGGCAACATGATATAATGATGCATTAAGACGATGTTTTAATATAGCAACACATCGAGCAACATTGGCAATATTTAGGAGAGCAATTATAAAAGTAAATCGTGGTCATTCCCAAGAAATAACCAATAAATGCCTCGAAATCTCGGAATCTTTTTAAACTTTAGACTAATATCGTTTCCAACGCCTTTTGGGCTCATGCACGAAGTATCTGTCGGTCCTACAGCGTCTTGGCGCTCCGGAAGAATGGTCAAACACATTTCGTCGGCATCAGTTTTATAACAAAACAAGACAATATAGCTTCTCGTAACGTTGTTTGATTCATCGCATTGCGTTATTTGGCTGCAAAATTCTCAATTGAATAACGTCGAGCGCTGATTGGTCTTGGACTCGGACCCGAGAAATTAGAAAATCGAGGCCATAGAGCATGGCTATATTGCCTCAAGCTCACGAGCATTAAAAGGCTACAGCGTGGTAGTGACTCTAAACGCTTATACAAATTTAATAATTTGGATAAAAGATAGCCTTAGACCAAACTTTATTTTCGTGAACCCATCTCTAGTAAAATGTAAAAACACTGGATCGAAACAGTCAATGCAATAAGCTCTGATATGTCAAAGCTAGACACTAAAGGTAGGGAGGACATAATTTTGGGATTGTTAATTGCAGGTGATGCGTGGGGTAGCACGTAACCTACTGAGCATTTACTAGCACTTGCAGCATACCATGAGTGGCATGAACTATACATTTCGAGCGCAGCCCCACCAAGGCGCTTGATGGACACATAAGCCGCGGAGCGATATCGGAGGAGACATCACTTGCTGAATGTCGATAACGGCGAGGCTGGCGATCGATTAAGGCATCAAGAGCACGTGTCTTGATCGATATAAACTGAGAAGCGTTCGTCTTGTAGTGTTTGCGCAGAAATTTGCCGGCGACGAAGTAAGATTAAAGGGTTTATGAAGAGTGCCCAGACTGTCCACTTGTGCATTGCACACGGTGGTGGCAAGCCTTGCAATGTAGAAGGATAATTCAAAACGACACAGTCACGAGGTTCAGATTTATGCAAACAGCACGGAGGTGGCGTGCGGTGTCGTGTGCGCAAACGAGAATAAGTAAGTAAAGTTATCTGGCACGACAGCAACGAGATTATTTTCTAGCAAGGCAAGCAGTACGACAAAAGGGGCAATTTATGTACCCACCAAAATGGACAATTGTGTATTTGCGACCTAATTAGATGAAACAATTATTTTCGGCAACAAGTTGCGACACCGTCGCGCTACCGTTATAAGCGATGACCTTAGTACTTCAATCATTTAAGCCACTCCTCCCCTCTTTGCGCTTCAAATTGAGAATCAGCCAAGAAAGTCACGGGCATGAGATTCGTGTGGGCAAAATGAAGCTAACAAAGCGGTCTTATGTGTCGATTGGGAAGGCTGTCTGACGAGGGGCGATCAAGGATCTGGATCGAGCTGTAACGACAAGACAATTCTAAAAGACCAAAAAGATCTCCAGCCTGTACGAAGATGAGCTATCTGGCACAAAGCAGTCAATACCACCTACGAGCAAGACAAGTTAATTCGAGCTTACTTGTTTATTGTGTCGTTCGATATATAGGCGGACAGCTAAGATGACGGCAATACCATCATTTTCAGTCCTAACGATTTAGTCGTTATCGAGAATACAAGTCGTGCTGCATAACATGTCGAAATTCACGAGGCCAGACGGGTGGTAAGTGATACAAGGAAGGCAATTAAAAGTATAGGCTTACCGCCTTCAATGCTAAATGTGGGTTAATATATACTATTTGACAAGCTTAAGCTTAGTGGAAGGCTCTAGAAGGCAAAAGAAAACCGCTCCCTCCACAAGAGCATCCGCTGAATGTATACCGTACATTCTGTGAGTTTGATCGAAAAGCTATACTGCGCTCAATGCTTTCTCCTCTAGGCATCTCCGGGAGCGATAAATGGCCTTAACACAGGCGTGTCACAAAAATGACCCTTGGCCAGTCTCCAAGTGCTTTACATTTACATTATTGGTCTTAAAGTTGAAAGGCAAATAGCATTCGACTTCGTATCATCAATGCCAAGTTAGCCGCGTTTCCTCGATTCGCTCCAGTAGGAGGCAAGACGGTCCGACCCATTGTGGAGACGACGAGGGTGATTAAAGCGGTTGAGGGGCCCGCCAAAGCATGTAAGATCAGCCGAGTTGAACAAGAAGGGATCTTCTACCTCGCAATTTACGGAAATAGTATTTAGAAGCTCGTCGGGAATCGTCGGCCTGTATGGCTAGTCAGGTGCGTCTGTGTAGTACCTTCAATTCGGTTCTCCGAAGCAAGCTTTGTAAAATGTGGACTGGATTTTCTTTAAACCATCTGATTTTAGACCGAGGAGACTGTTCTTGGCGAAACACATCTCTACGCTAAAGGCATGAGCTTTTATCCAGACTGAATGGGACGGCAGTCTCCGTGCCAATCAGTGTGTTTATAAAAACAAAGCGGTTTAAGGTGCTCAGATTCACGAAAATTCGCTGGTGAGCTATAAAAAAAATTGCTCATCTTATATGATCTACCTATAGATAATACGGGTCAAGCTTTGTCTTCTTTCTTTCGTAGCGATAAGATGCGGAATGCGGCATACTGAGCACCGCTCGTCGTAGGAAGCGTTAGTTGTATGTTATGCGAGAGATGATCTGTCCATCATCAAGACATTAGATGGCCAATTTGCTTTGGTGAGAGCTGAATGACACATGGTTGTTTAGGCGAATTTTTGCAGAGCGTTGCTCATAAATCGACTTCGGCATGAACGTCAGCGCAAATTTGTCTCTTGAGTTGCGATGCACAAGCCGTAGACCTCTACAAGTAAGAAAGGATCGTATGGCGCTAGTTAAATTGTACGGGTCGTCTCATTTTGTGCGACGATGGTCTTGTTTCGACATATAGATCAACGACTGTGGCGCTTGGCTGTGTACTCACATGAAATGGGGTGATCGGTATGGTCAAGAGTACGATAGAAATCTCAAAATTTTATGTCGTGGATGCTATGCTCGAGAAAGAAAAAATATCCATGTTGGAGCTCAAAGAGGCCTATACGGTAGACGAAGAGGCAATTAAAAGAAAAATTTGAGATCGACGCCTCATTTTTATTAGACTATACAATCTTGAAAATGTGTAGTACATAAGGCGGATCCTCAATCTTGAAGGATATAACGTATTTCTTGCTTGGTTATGGCAAGCCAAAACGATATCTCACCTTCGAAGTTACCACCTGATCAAAGTGTACACCATCGAACTGACCTGGCCAAGTCTCGTAGTACGGCAGTGAATAAGCAAACAATGTGACGACACTGACGCATTTTTGCGCGCAAGCATATATGATTCGAAAAATTAATTCTGGATCCACGCCAGCTTGGACAAGTGGCCCATTGTAACAAGCCTGACGCGAATACGTTCTCAATATCGCTGAAAAAGAAATTGCTGCATAAAAGTGGTGTGGTGCACAGTGTGGAGTTTGAACTGGACGATGATCATTATCTTCTCCTCATGAGCGATAGTGGGCGACCCTTGACTACTGCCAGATGTTAGCCGACAAAGTTCAAGAAAAATAGAATGCATCTGCAAGTTCAAATTGTCGGCCGCAGTCGTTCAGGCCCCATAGAGTGTATGCACGGACATACTTAAGGCAACCTAGTCCGCAGTTGTGCATAGCTTGGTCAGTAGGATGTTAGTCTGCTTTTAATTACTCCTCACCTGTGTTCAAAAATACGAGAAAGAACGACAAATCTTTTTTTAGCTTATGCAAACGACAAATATTTGGCACAGAATAAATCGCTTTCATGGGTGCTTTATTAGGAAACATGGCCTCCGAGCTGATTCGAACAAGGTAATGACGATCGAACCCAAACCAAATTCTATAAACTGAAAGCATTCATGAAAATATATAGTTCTTGTCGATTGCTTACATAAGTACAGCTTAGAGTACGCGAAAAAAATTAAGTTTCGTAACAAGGAATAATGTTGATGACATCAAGGGAAAATTGACAAGTGTTGCAAGTATCGATTTTCATGCGAGACTAGAAGGGTCAATTATAATGGAATTAACTCTCATTAATAGTGCAACACTTCAAGATGACGTCAAAGGACGGTCTCAAGTGATCAAAGTAAAATATTGACAGCCAAATGCTGCCAATAAGATAAACTCTCTGTAACAACAAGCTACAAGCAATGGAACATGTGTTCTCATCAAGATCACAGTTCACCTATTGGGCCTTGTGCTATTCCTGATCGATGGGTCGCTACGCACCTTGGCGCAATCTACAGTAAATAGTCCGATGACGTTCTTTTTCGAAAATTTCTAAGTATACAAAAAAAAATAAAGTGAGTGACGCGTTATCGATTTTTCTAATTTGAGCGAGATAAGATCGCCACAATAACGTATGTCACCGCAACAGATTCAATCTGCGTAGCGTATGCGCAATTAGACATGCCTATACTCAAGACTGTGAAGATCATTGCGCTTTTAGAATTAAGCAAAAACTTGATAGTACGATTAATTTTGAGGCTGCATTGACTCTTGATGATAGCCTGATTGCTATATGACAGCACAAGAAAAAAAAATTTCCATGTGTTGTGGTATTTCATGATATCGACTTAAGTGGCTTTGAAGCTTCTAATACAATACTAGGCCTTTATCTTCGTCGAGGAAAAAGTTTATGTTCGGTAAGCACCCTTTTTTTTGTGGTCCATGCAGCATAAATGGGTGCTTTTTCTAAATGCGCCGAGTTGAACACTCGCAAATGCGGCTAAGCATTGGCAAGTCCGGCTGTGGTATTTCGCTTTTAGCAGTATAACATTATGCTTTTGTGTTTGGCCTTCCAAAAATGAATTTCGAGACAGCACGAGTGATGTGGTCTTTGCCGACCTGCTGTGTAGAGCAGCCAGTGTCAACGTTTTCATCATTTGTATCGATTGTGCCTTTAGCCGACATGCGCTTTCAAATAGCATTGTCTCCGATAAAAATTGCCGTCTTACATATGAGTAGGAAGGACGTTAAGACGTGCTACGCGAGTTTGCGCAGGTAAACCAAGAAGAAAAATCAATATACTCCTGTTTATTAAGCTCGAAGCAAACAATGCCATTTAATTTTTGCCGTTCAATGTGTTCGTGAATATAAACGTGGTGTCAAGCTGGTTCAATTACTTTCACGATGCGTAAGCAAGTCGAAGACTGTACGCGTGAACGACAAAATTGCATTGGCGCATTTCTTAACGTCTCCTACAATTCCTTAACCAGTAAAGAATTATGCGACTTGATTACTTACTGTTCAACGATGTGTACGCGACAAAATTGCAGATGATACGAGGAACATAAGGACAAGCCAGGAAACGTTAGCCAAAAACGAAAAGAGCGATTGTTATGCTAAGTTATTTGTAGATACAGCCATTGTTGTTCCCCAGACAAATGTGCATCCACGCCTTATTGGACAACTTAAGATCAAAGCTAAAAGTGGTGAGCGTGCACGTTTAACATTGCAAAAAATGCCAACAAACTTACATCACACTTGGGATTGCTAAAGCCGTAATACGGATTATGGCCGTTGCACTGGTGCCGGCCGAGTCATACGAACCCCACAAGCACCTAAAACTCAGCCGATCAAAGACACAAAAAGGATTCTGGGCACCACCGTTTCCATATGAGCCCTTGGCTAAACGTTTTGCTCGTGGAGCAATTTGACAACGTGCTCAAATATAAAGGCAGATTGGCTTAACTCTAACTGTCTTAAAGTCACGACGCTGAGTGCACGTGCTATTAATTGTATCGTCGGCGTTTTATTTACAGCTGAATATTGCGTCCGCCAAAAGCCATTCACGAGCCCCATTACTCTTAAAGACATTGAGAAGTGTAGCATGACGATTAATCATCGTCCCTTTCCCCATCTCATCAAGTTTTTGGGCATACACCAATGAGCATAAAAAGTGATTTAAACTGACTTCGTCACCAGGATAAAAGAGATACATCTTGTACAGTGAAGGCTATATTTACAAGTATGAGATTTATCTTTGGCAATTTAGTTAATGTCGTGAAGTCGTATACGCTTTTGGTCCTGAGATTAAGCTTTTCGGACTGCCTTCACTTCTAACGGCTATTTTCGTCAAACGCGAGGCCACAATCATAGATCATCTCGTGGTTCCTTGTGATAGATACTTAGCGTACAAGTCGCAAGACGATGGCTTGCTGGCAGTCGACGAAGATAATTTAGCCAAACAAACTCGATCTGAAGGTACTGTTGCTCTCAATCTGTGCACCGAGTATAGATCGTATGCATGCGATGTTCAGTGAAACTATTCCGTTGTGGACGATAAATTACAGCGAAATGTGCTGTAAGAAATTCTCGAAACGTCGTAGCAAATGCGTCCAGCAAAAGCCTTCTCTTCTTTTGGATCCTCCAAAATAAATGTTGATCATTAGGTATGATTAACACCGGTACCGTCCACATAATTGGCCCTGAAAGCTCGCTTGATAATGCTTGTGGCCGCATTTGGTGGAAGCTTTCTGCTGACTTGGAATTCCGACTCTAAATTTGGCGTGTACTGAATGTAATGTCTCCTTCAAAGCCACGATGCCAGCTTACACCACAAAAGATCGGCTTAGTAAAAGAACCAAGTACATCTCCCCCACTAAGACTTGAATTACATCCAGATGACTATCATCATCAGCCCTTTAGCTCTCGCATAGTTCAATGATATCTCGACCAAACAGGTAGCAAAGAAGGCTGCTCAATGATCGCATTACCAAGCCACCTCTAACGAAGTTTGCCGTAGTTTTTGATACTAGACCAGGATTGACCGCTGTGTCTATAGCTGTGCAGATAACAAAGACAACACCTGCAAGGCTGTGTCTATATCGTGGGCAGCGAGCCGTAGAGAAAGCTTTCACAAGAGATATGTTCAGGCAAGAATTTCTTTGGAAAACCTTATTTTATATCGGAGCGTAGAGCGTTCCCTGTCGCTCGACCTCACCAGACACATTCGCTTTCGATAGATATGAGATAGGGGCCATGGACGCTTCTTCAAGCACTTGCGGGGCTCTTTGCTGTTTCAGCTAGCACTACCAACGCATCCTCAAACGCTGAAGGGACGTTCCAAATGGTGGAGACTTGACGTCAGCTCGCCGGCCATGCAAAAGGCCCTACTCAAAAAAAGAAGCGTATGTTCCTTTGAGACACAATCTGTGGTGTCTTAATGGTGATTTTACCGAAAGCGAAAACAAGTAGAAGGAGGTATTGTCACTGGATGTGAGAGCCAATATTACTAATGTAAGGAGCAAGGGTCTTTTTCGTCGAATACTGATGAAGATCGCCGTCACGTTAACAATGTCCTTACTCTCTTGACGGCGGGCAACAAAGATATGTGCCTTATGCATGCAATGGCGCTAAGCAGTATGCTTATCTCCTTTGTGCACCTTGAGGGCTTTCGAGAGGCCACTTCTCGCGTTGAGTTCATTTTGTACCAGATTTTTATGCCTAAGAGTGACCTTACGGTGACCATGCGAGTGCTTCCAACAGAACATTAAACTTTGCTGATCGATTTCACTCTGTGTTGCAGGAAGTCAGGAGACATGAGTGGCTCTTACTCGCTAATGAGACCCCTGTTTGATTCTTGAGCCTCTTTTGGGATCGGATGATTTTATATGGTGTTATTACAACTCACACCTCTACGGCATTCAACGACGTGCTTTACGTCCGTGAGCTTAAAATTTTTTTTGCTCATTTAGCTTTTCATACGAAACTCACCTCTGGGAAGTCTCGACTACGGCTTAATAACATAATTGTGCTGAAAGCATGAGCACCAAGCGTAAATAAGATTGCTCCAACATATCTCAACGGGCGGCCAAAAATTGCGCGCAACATACAACAATCTCACCGTTTCTGTAGACTGTAAATGTCTTTAGAAAGCTGAGCTGGAGCCGTTTCGAACAGGCCTCACGAGCTCTATAAAATGGAAATACGCGCCACTTTTCAAGATGCTATAGCCGCCCATGAGGGCATGGAGCAATTTCTCCTGCACGACCATGTGGCCACGCTCGAAGTCGCTCACGGAGTCGCCCTGGTGGTGAGGCCACTGCGTCATCGCGGCAGCCGTGCGCCCTTGTCACGCTTAAATCGTATAAGACTGCTTCCGTGTGTCGAACGAGCTCCGCAGTCGAGCTGACTGTCATGAGTCTAAGCGTGCAATTTTTAATTTATGGCTCACTTCGGATTTAGCTCTAGGCTCGGCCGACCGCTCAAGGCGCACACCTTCATGGGTATGTAACGCCTAAACCTACGATCAATACGGTGGTGATTATGGGCACTAATTGCACCGTATGAAAACCCTTACTTGCGTTACCTGCAGGTTTTCGCGCAGGAGCAATGCTGCAAAAAATAAGGGGGGCACCACAAGACTTATACGAGGCTCGGTGTTGGTGTCTTGAAAATCACAACACCCCTTGAGATGCTCAGTAAAGAAGAGTGAGTGAGTCAAAAAGATTTTTTTAAACATACATGCTGTGCACCAACGACCATGCCTTTTCCATCATACTGAAAGGTCCGGTAAACTGTTACATTACTCTATTCAAATTCTTGACTTACCCTTTTTAGCGCTAAGGTTTAGCTATCCAGCAATATGTTATTTCCATCTTATGGAGGTAAAGTAATCTTCTCTCCCATGTCGAGAACTTATACCTTGGGCGGATGTAATGCATGCCTTGCTCCGCTGATTCCGTCCAGCCATTGTTTACAAAGTCAGATAAGTATGATCAAAACTCAAAGACCTGGAACAAAAGCCTAGCCCCCATATATGTTCGGACCATGCGCGCTTCGAAAACTCTAGGGTACATCAGTCTGTCTAAACAAGAAATCGATAAGAAATTATAGATGTGTGAAGTGCATTGGTGTGTACAGACTTATCCATTCTACACCTACACTAAATACACCAGATGCCAAACATGCCGTCTTGCTTAGGCAAGACACGGACAATACTGTGCCAATGTGGCCAGTAAACTCTCGTCTTAATTCGTATTGGTTGAGAACAATGTATACTCACAAGCCACAGCCACATAGATCTCGTGGCAAAACAAATTCTTTTTCATATACCGGGTTGTTCATATAGCAATCCTGAGCTTTTTGGACAGGAGAGGTAAAATTCGACTACGGTTTTTATCATCGAAAACAGTTACACGCGGTCGATTGCATAGTCGAAGCGCTGTAAACGACGCTAAACGACGTTGCCGCACCCGGCAAAGCTAGAGAGGTTCTTGCTGAAGGCATTTCTTGATGTTGTTGTGCAAATTTTCGTGCTACAACACTCAATGTCCTTTTTCGAAAGATTGTACGAAGAGCCTATAGCCATACTTGTGCGAATATTTAGCGAGGACTAACCGTCCCCTCAAATTCTTTTTGGAACGTAACGTCGGCTCAGCCGATTCGGCTTCTACTTTTTTAGGGAGTCTGGTCGAACCTCATGGCTACGTATACAGCAACCAAAGACTTCAATTGTCTCTGACATTTGCCGATATTGACGTAAAGTTTTTTGGCAATCGTGACCTGAAAGACTAGCCTCAGGTAGCTTAAATGGTCCTCCAAAGCCGACCGTTCTTCTAAAATGTGTCCGAGTGAAAGCCCGATATGGTTGCAACAATATTGTAATCATTTGTATTGACAATTAAAAGTCGCCAGGGCGTCGGATAACCGTTGTGGTCCTCACATAGCACGACGCTAAGTACCTTAATTGTTGTGAGTATGATGGAAGGCATCTGCCGAATATGGTAAACTGTACAGATTAGACTAGCAACACATCCAATCTTATAATGGATCTCTGTGAGGTACCGCCTTACCGTTCAGCTCGCAATAAGCATAAGCTGGCTACCAGATTCTGTTCAATTTTTGTAGAGATACAATTGCGGAGATTTTGACTCGTAAACTATTCCACTTCTGCCCTTTCAAAGGTCGCACTGCTTTCGTAACAAGGGCATTGCCTTTTGGCACAGTACTTCTTGCTCAGCACGAGATTAATCTTATGCCTCACTTACCTCACCAGAGAGAGTTTTGATTGTTGGTGCATCTAAATATTCGTTTGATAAGAATACAACGTCCTTTCATATCCTAGATTTGAGGCGCAACCTACACTTCCAATATAACGGACCCAAGACATCGAAGTCTGAAACATACGATGTATTTATAACCACAAGAGGGATTCATCATTCAAAGCTCCACGTCTAAAATATTTTAGGCTCCAAGAAGTCAGTAGATCCATGTTCTTTAAGGTGTAGTGACTTTGACACCTGGTAGCGCATCAAGTGGAGCGCACTTGTAGTGAAACAACGATCATTTGAGCTGTCAATTATCCCTGTGGAATTGGTTTCTTAGTCGATCACAAGATTATTTGTGACGCACAAAAATCGAGGCCCTTAGCTACCTCATTCCCTTTATGCGGATTTGTTATACTCATTTTGTAGGTGCAACTGTCATTTTCGGTCTATAATTGTGACTCGCGAACCTGTCTTACCGCTTGCAAAACTTTATTACCTGCAGTTGTTGTCTACCTATGCTAACCGTTTGTGAAGGTTTTTTTATTGGCTCTATAATTCCCACCTCCAGAGCTATACAACCACAGTGAATTTTTTTTAAAAACTGAATCTGCTGGTTATCTGCTTAAAATTGCTTTGAGGACGTCGTTACGTCTGCCGACCGGAAAAGCTTAATGCACTACCTTTATCTCGATTCTGTACTTATCTAGACTTCCATTCACAGGAAGCTGTACGATTAACGCGGGTGAAGTAGAATCTGATGCGACGGATTTGGGAGGCTGGCACCTAAGGCCTTTTGTCGCCGATTGATCTAACGCTCGTGTTTTGCTAATCACATCATATCAAGATCAACTCATACTTGTCCATGTCTCGAAAAACGTCTAAGCGCAGCCAAAAAAAAATACATTCTATAGCCATTATTCATTTCGACCGCGCTGCTCATCTACGATCATCGATCAATCGTTTTGGGTTAGCCAACATTGCTCGCCAGCGCGCGGCTCATGTTGAAAATGAATTTTTATACTGTTGTACACAAGTACGTTCAACCAGAAGACCAACGCATTTGGCCCTACCTTCTAAGCGTGACAGGTCTCAAGAGTCCAATGGGTTGCTGCGCCCTCAGATCCTACAGAGCGCCCTCAGATCCTACAGAATGCTGATATTCAAGGGTAAAGCTAGGTTTTGTGAAATACGCGCCATAAATACGCAAATTTATATGCAAGCTTCAAGGGAGAAGTTACCAGTAGCAATGAGGCTATGGCGACACATGCAAGTGTACGAGATGTCATAATTTCTTTGCGTCCAAGCTGTTTCATTTGTAAAAAGAAACCTCGTGCGTTAGCTTTAAAACCAAGTCGTGAAGAAAAATAGTTTAAGATGCTCTATGCATGCGGAACAAATCGGGTTCAGTACGAATAGCTGCCTTACCGACACTACAATTCATTCTGATTTCAGATGTTGACAAGAATGATCTAATACAAACACGCCGTAACTAAAAGCACGAGCAGTACATCTATTGGCGCGGCGGGGATGTAGACGCCCGCCTCCCGCTTTTTTTTCTCTTTGTAAGACTCTGGTGAGTTATGTTCTCACCCACTTTTGTGTACTCCCTCTCCAAAAAAATAGTAATCTTGTTTTATAAGTTATTGTATGTGTTTATGGCTTTTTGTATTTTAAATTTCAAGTGCTCGTTAAGCCTTATGTCATGTCTGTATACAATAAAGACCGCGTATACAATAAAATTTGCCGTCCCTTATTTATAATGGCTTTCATTTCGAAATTGTACAGTTGTAAAGTGCTCGTAGCCTTCATGCCCATCAATCACTCTTATACATCCTATTATCACGTTATTGCGCGCAATACACATCACAAGACATAACAAGATCCAAAACTTAGCCTGGCGACTGGTGGAATGTCGCTGAAAAATGCTTTGTTGCGGTGGCCGGCACTAACGTGTTGTTAAATGAATCGCGTAAGCCATAAACGTGCAATACGCTGAAATTTTTGACGCAATGAATAATCTCACTTGCCGCATCCAGCCCTCGCGCGATGCTATATAGTGCATCATCGCTGTCTCTAACAGTGTCTAGGGGTACTCTCGCTGCTTTTTTATGCACAGGTTGAGCGGACGAGGAGCGGACAAAAGTGGCGCTGTTAGTGCTCTTAATATGCGAAGAAAAGAGATGAAAATAACAATTCAGAGTACGACTGAATCGCTAAATGTTTTAGGCGTGCGCGTTCAGCACGGTGCCACTCAACATGTGCAGCGATTGCACCAGGAGATCGGAATCGTTTTCTGCAACGCGGATACGGGCATTGTAAGTCAATCTCGTCTTCCGATGACGATCCTGAATCTTGATATAAGACCATCTCCAAATCTGTCTAGTTCAGAGTGAAACCTGGAAGCACATCACCGCCATCGAGATCTCTCCACGCAGTGGCATTGTCGCAATCCACTCCTCCGTCAGCATTGATCTTGTACTCGGACATAATCTGATGGTCCGGGCGTGGGTCAATTAGCCATCCCAATTGAACACCGTGCTGTCGAGTGCGCGGCGTCGGGAACCTTGACCAGCAAGTTTATCGATTTCGACTACGAATGATGGGGCAAATGGCTCACCACGATACGTCCAACTTTGCTGGGCTGTTAGATTTCTGTCAGCATCTCGCGGCGTGTACGCGACATCGGGCATTCGGACTGTCGGTCGCCTTGGACGCTGCTCGAGAACGAAAGCTCATTGTGAAGTTGTCACTCTTCCTCCTTCATCTGAGCATTTTGCCCAGTTACGTACTTGTGCAGCTATCTCAGCCGCCACTTTCTCATTGCCATACACAACCATTCGATATGGCGTGAAGTGGCCTTCGTCGATGAAGAACGCAGGTTGCTCACCGAAAACAGGGTTGGCAAGCGGACCGTGCTTCGCCACGTACTGATTGAGTTCGTCAAGAGTGATACCTGGGTAGTCTCGAACGCAGCACAAACTCTTTTTCGTTTCCAAGTCACGCACAAGCTGCGCGAGACGCTTCTGCTGGTCTTACTTCATGTCCATCTTCTCTATGCATTAGGGAAGGTTCGGCAATGCCATGAATTTATTATTTGATTGGACAAAAATGATGAATTCATGAGACCTATGTGAAACCATAAATTCATGATTTGATTGGACAAAAATAAGGAAACTATGAGACTTATATGAACCACCATAGATTCATGATAAGATTGGACAAAAACAATCATGAACTAATGAACGACACTACCCGCGTAAAACCGGTATTGTACCGACAAAAAAAAGACGACCACCTTCATTTTAGTTATCAGAATCAACGATATCAGTTATGGAACACTTCTAATGTTATGAAATTCAAATGTTATGATTTTTAGATAAATGCGGACCAGGTGTCCATGTCCAGCGTGGGAAAAAATCCATTCTAGAATTACATGATTTTTCTATTTACCCCCTATACCCCCTTTTACTTATTATAATATTCTTTAAGAAACTGAAGAAAAGATAGAAACCTGGACACTGAGATATATAGAAAAATCGAGAGTAGCTATCGCTGCTTTTTATAGAAAGAAAGATGGACATAATAGTTGGATGCAAGCCGGACACAATGCCGCTCACAACAATGAGCTCGGCATCTAAGTGTATCGAAACATAGCAATACCCCACTGTTTCGATAAAGGATACAAAATGATTTACACATGGACACTTCGATATTGTCGGTTCCGCTAATGTGTCGTACTCCTCCAAAATTTAGCGAAGACACTATAAACTGATGAGTCCGCTAATGTGTCGTCTGCTGAAAATTCCTGAGTACGACATGGTAAGAAAATTTATGAGTCCATCTCGTGGTATATAAAGAGGATCAAAGTTCGGAATATGAATTGAATGATTCAAATGATCACACAGAAGAGATCGCACAGGCGGAAAACGAGTTCTTCTTCGAGCAGTACATCGAAACGGGCAAAGTAAAGTAGTTCGACGTAAAAGAAAATTCCTTAGACCCCATGGATGTTATTGGAGCGTTTAACGAATACATTGCCAGCAAGAACCTGGATATTAAAGCATCGGAAATGATTGACAGCAATGCGTACTTTGGTGAATATCGCTAATGCTTTTACATTCAAAACAACAACAAAATGCTAAGACATTTCTATTGTAAGAGCAAACAGATGATGATCAACATACCAATCATTATTGACGAGCTGAATGTTGCTCAATACTGTGTTTCAAAGAAGAACTAAGATCATCGTCTATACGACCTGTGTTGTTTGATGAAGTGGTCATGGTTCAATGACAACAATAATACTTGGAATTTGGCGGTTATGCTATATAAAAAACAACACGTCGATCTTGGTCCGATGCGTAAAACTTATTTGTGTATTCGACAAACAATAACAGATCGTTTGATCAAGCTGCGGCATTGAGAGTGTTTAACGATTGGGAAACGTGCAAGTATCATCATAAATTGACTGAGTCTCATATCAAATTTATTGCTGGTGGAACTAATCCAGTTGAAAACAACAAGTGGAAAGCAGAATACGAACTAAAGCGGATCAAGGAAAAGAAAGATAAGAAAGGTGATGACCTTGCTGTTCCTCATTTTTCGAAGTTTAATATCTACTCCAAAAGGGAGAATTGCGGCCAATCTTTGATTGTAAGAACACAGAAACGTATAAAACAAAAACACTGTTGTAATAGAGAGACTCTACTAGTTTATCAAGAACAACATTGCTTACATCTTGCAAGGTGGAAATGGATACTACTTGACTAAGAATCGGGATGCATTCGGAGAAATTGATTACGTGGTTGTCAAAAATATCAAACAGTTTGGTATGATGTTTGACATCAACAATGCGATCGAATTTGACGATGATGGACAAATCATGACTGATAACACAGAATTTGATACAGATAGCATCATGCGTTTGCCATCTCGCGATGTAATCTACCACTATCGTGATGATAACACATACGGTAAGGTTCATTTTATGCCATACAATGCCAAGACAGGAGCTTGCGACAGTCAATTGAACAGATCCGATTGGGACTCGAACGAAGTCTTTAACGAATTCAATGGATTCGTTCATACCTACGATGAAACGAAGTTCAACTGCTTTACAGAGCATATCAAACACATTTGGGGTGGTTGTCGTGAAGATTTCCTGAGCTACAATATGAAGTTGTTTGCATGGTATGTTCAAAGACCATACGAAACGTCAGGGGCATGTGTTGTGCTTGAGGGAGAAGAGGGGTGCGGGAAAACACAATTTACGAGATTCTCTTCAATCATGTATTTGGAAAGAAGTATTGCTTGGAAACGACCAAGTTTAAAATCTTGACTGGTCGATTCAACGCGTCGCGCGAGCATGAGATTATTACTGTCCTTAACGAAGCAGCTAACGTTGAGCAATCTTCGCATGAAGACCAAGATGAGCTCAAGGATTGCATTACTGAGCCGACATGTATGATTGAGAGAAAAGGTATCGACCCATATCGAATCAAAGACTGCAACAATATTGTAATTGCGTCTAATAATTCATACAGCGTGAAAGCGTCGAACCAAATGCGTCGATTCGTGTATTTACTTTGCAAAAGTGATCGTATCGGGGAAACAGCCTACTTCGATCAGATCCGCAAACAGTTTAACGAAGCCGACGGCGGTATTCATCTTATCATTATCTCATGAGCATTGACCTGGAAGGATTTCACCCACAGAATAATGCACCAATGACTATAGAGAAGTCTGACATGCAACAGTCAGCTATTAAAAACCGATTCAATGGCTTATTGGAGGTGTAGCGAATGGAACCAGTAGCAGTATTTTCAGCACTGCTCAGTTAAATCAAACACCAAGTACTTTAGAGTTCGTATCCATTGATAATATGCTCACAAAATTTACTCAGTGAATGATCGAGGAATCAAGAGATACATCATCATGTACACGAGATCGTGTCTCGAAGACTCTGACTAAGATTCTTGGATCTAACTATAAAAAGTATGTCGATCGAGTGCGTCGAAGAGGATACGACCTATCCGTTGATTCTCTCAGAGAAATGATTATCGAACACACTCGACGAACTGACTTGTTCGATGATAAGCAGCAATCAATCGAAAGTTAGGATCACTATTTTTTTTATAGATGCGATGTATGAAAAACAAATCTTGGAACCCAACCCTCATGTTGAGTTTCCATCCATCTAATATGCTTTTGAGATTTGAAGTGAAATGTTCTACCTCTATATTGATAACGACCGCCGCATTCACAGATAACCTTCTCAACAAGTCTGGCATTATTGAGCTCATTGTATTGCTTGCATCTCTTGGTGAGCACCTCTTTATTGGCTTCCCAGTATTTCTTTGTATTCACTTTTCGTTTTTGTCTTTTTAACAGTCCAAACGGAGGAACTTTATTCACGCAAGTTTTTTTTTATTGATCCGTAAAGTTTCATAAGTGTGCAGCTGATACCTATCGGCACCTTCATACTGCTTGATCAACATAATCTTAAATTCGTATGGACCATACTTTTGGAAGTATGGATAAATTGCGATTTCGCTTGCTGTTTTACCTACATCCCAACGCTTGAACTGAGACCGATGTCCAATCATACGATGCTTGAGTTGATTAAATGTACTACCAGCGTAGCAACTGTCGCTTTGGCTACAAAGGATTTATAAATTGAACCGATCATGACCATAGTTATATATACCTTAAGAACTCATACATCAAGATCAAACATAACTGGAGTCATCCCAATCAAAAGCTCCCGCCCTTAACGCGACGACGAGTCATGGGAGGAGTTATTCCTACTCTGCTCACATCCTTCACTAAACCACGCAATGGAGCAGTTTCAAGTCCAGCCGCGGTAGCAATTCCGTCCAGAAGGCCGGAAGTGGTTGGCTTTCAATTTGACTTGAGGAAAGTCCATGCAGTCTAGCACCCTTCTTAATACCATTCCAGAGATTACCCCAGAAGCCAGAGCCACTAAGACCTGATTGATGAGTACGTAAAACTTCGCCTTGAGACATATGCAATGTTGTTCCTTTTCCAGATTCATAAGCCTTTACAAGTTTCTTGTAATTCTCAGGATGGATATAATGCGAATGGCCTTTGTTCAACTGGGAGTGGCTCAAACGAACGGGGTGCCACGTACGACTTTGACAGCCTGCGCATGACTCAAATCGACGGCAAATTCCTTGTACATCTAAATTGAAAATCTGGATTCCTTATATAGAGCGAGAGACAAAAATGTCAAAGGTTTATAAATCCAAAACACTCAGTCTGGATGAAAGTAAAATATTATCACTCGTGATATTAGAATGGGAAGCGAGTACAATAACTTGTCCGACACTACGGTAAATCTATAAATAAGACATTTGATCAAGCTTTACATAGCCGGCGTTGCGAGACAGCAATGGTACTCTAATGAGTTCAATTCCAATATTCACAATCCAAACAAGTACGACGATGCTTCAATTCAGAAGACATTCAAGTGTCAAAACTCAAGTATCATTGCGCTTCTGATGAGCATCTATACAGGCAAAGAGAATCTCATATTAACACTGAATACCATGTGCAAAATGGTCAAGAACAGAATTCGTGATGCATTTGCATCCTACTAATACGATTCGAAAGGAACTGAGCAAGCAAAACAAAGCTGAAAGCTGGACAACGAACTCACACCAGAGGAAGAGAAAAAGTATATCAGCTATGAAGAGCTAATATCCGTTCTAGGTAAAATTGCAAAGGTTCTCGCCGACACGTATGGTAAAGTTTTTCTATCTCGAGTCGAGTTTGAGCAGCTAGCCAAAGCAAAGAGGAGTGAAACTTAAAGCTTGTGTGTGATTATACCACGTTGTGGCTAAACGTGCATTAATCACTTCGTTCGGTATGGCCGAGCGTTCTTCTCAGTCCAGAAAAAGATGCAAATCACCTCTAAGGAGACCTTTTACATCTCAATGATTTCAAGAATGTTCGTCTCATGGGACCACAAACGATTCAGTTGGATAGCACCACGATGCGCTTGATTATGTCCTACCTCGGCTTCTTGGCTAAAACGCTGGGAGAGCAGCCTAGTAAGCTACTATGGCGCATTTCCAATCGACAGCCAGGTGAGTATGATTATACGAATTCAAGCAATAGCTTTAGTCAGTATCTATCGAAGCTCTTTCTAAAGTACAATGGAAAGCCAATGTCAATGAATATGATCCGGCACATTGCTGAGTCTCGTTTGATCCAATCGCCAGCTTATGCTAAACTTACCAATCGCGAGAAGAACGATCTACACGCCAAACTACTACGCAGCACCATGGCTGCTAACACGAGCTACAACAAAAATTGCAAACCGAGCAAATGCTTACGAAGTATCATTTGAATCAGACGATTCATACGACCACTCTCCCGAGCCTCCTGCAAAAGTCCACTGCAATACCCGTGAGCAAATCTAAAGACCGTCGGGAGCGCATATTCCATGGTGCTTACACACCTACTGGCAGTGACAATAGGCTTGAGATTGACATCTTTGAGAAATAATTTATTTGATATAAGCTACAAAGCATTCATGGAGCAAAAACAAAAGAGACCATACCGAAAAGCTGGTCCATTCCATGTGGAATTTCATGGACTTCAAGCTTGCTTAAGAAGCGACAAATCTCAAGTTAATATAAAGACAATGCTAGTATCTCAGGCATTCGTTGATCTCTGGCGAATGATCGAAGAGGATAAAAGCTTTGACAAGGCTTTGTTTGACCATCTCGATGAGCCTGAGCGCGGTTTTATGAAATACTGCTTAAACAAATGCTAAATTACTTCACGCGGGTTCGAAAGTGCGTATAATCAACTTTCTCGAAGGTGCGAAAAACATTGGAGATAGATTTCCACTGATAAAAACGGAAATGAAGTCAATCCTTGACAAATTATACGAAAAAAAAGTATTTTCGGCATCATACTACAGCCAATTCAAGCGTCTGATGAAGCTTTAGATCTCTTTGCTCTATCGAATGTTAGTAGCTTCGACGTATCAATGTATTTTGGGGCTTTCTTCTTTTCTTGTTCCTTAGCGAGATGACTAACACTGATCTTCTGAAGCTGATTGGACAATGTTTCAATATTTGTCGAGCCGTAGTCATTTCTGGATGGCGCTACAGGTTTCAAGTGATCCACCTCCCCTGATCCATCGATCCCCATTGCCTGAGGCATTAATTGTCGTCCAATTCTCTTTCGTCGATGCATTTTTCTTTCTTTTGGATAGTATATACAAGTAGATAAAATGAGCTTTCCAATTCTGTTAAATCTGAACAATTAAGTGGCTACTCACCAGTTTTGATATCGTTTCTCGCAGCCAATTGACTTCAGTCAGTATGAAATTGCACGAGGATCAATATCTATCTACTACTAGTGGCGAGAAATTACTGCCCAGCGTCAGAATAACATCCTCATGATCATACGGCCGACAGCTTCTACTACAACTACTTATTCAATCACACTCCCTGATGGCACATATTCAGCAAGCGACATCAACAACTACCTCCAATACTTTTGCATTCAGAACAATCTTAATCTGATCATAACACGACTGGACAGTACTACGAATTCATCTCATGTGCCGAGAATCCGTCCAGTTATGCTCTACAGTTTAGTTTGCAGCCAGTGAAGAATATCACTGGATACACTGCTGCTAGCGGATTTCCAACGATGCCAGCTACTGCATACACGCCTCAGCTCCAAGTAGATAATGCTTCTTTCGGAACTATCATCGAATTCAGCCCAGCTACATATCCAGCGGCGCAAACGACTAGTGTCTATGCGTTTAATAGCACTTTGGTGCCTCAGATATACCCGACAGCCGCTGTTGTTATTACTTGTTCAAATCTCTACAATCCAATCGCAAACAACAATCAAGTACTACACACATTCACGTCTGCTGGGGTTGAATATGGCATTCTTATCACAACGTCTTAAGGACAAGGATTAGCGTATTGTCCAATGCAAGGAACCAAATCAGAACTGACGCTATCATTTCTCGATCAGAATATGATTCCTCTTGGTTTCATTGATAACAACGTATGCATTCGTTTGTTGATTCGACCTAAAAAAATGCAACAGTGAATAATAACTGACAACTGACTAACTAGCTTCTTTTTTTTTGCAAATCGCAAATCGATTCGATAACGTTTTTATAAATCTTTCGATTGATCATATCCATTAGCATCGTGCTCATTTTCTCTAATGTTGTTCATTTGTATAGATCGATGAAGGTTTTAATTGGTATGTCAGTAGGGAAGTCGCGGCATATGATCCCAAGATCTCTCTGTGTTAGGTCTCGACCGAGTATCACATATTGAGAGTTGATTCGAATGTCTTTGGAATACCAAAGCAGCTCTGTGAAATGTAGATCATACTGAAGCCTTGCTTACGTCCTCGGATGAAGTATTGTCCAATAGACATCTGCGTCCTCTTTGTTTCCATGACCAAGTCATCAAAGATTATCAACTTGCTAGTTTCAGAATCGTATTCACTCATTGCTGGGACCATCCCTTCCTCGATCACCTGGAAGTTGTCGATGGTGTCTTTGAGGTGATCATACAGCTGCTCGATGGTCTTTGTACAAATGACGATTTTGGTAAAGCATTTGCTCAGAAGCGCTATTATATACAGCACGGTGTTTGACTTCCCCGATCCACTAAACAATGTAACGCACATTCTAAATGGCAGCTCGGAGTGTGGATTCTTTGGAAACTCCTTGAATTTAGACTTCAGTATTGATTCGTAGAAGTTTTGCATTGTATAGTATAGTGATTAAATATGTCTCTTCCTCCAATTGTCAATTCTCCTCTGCTCAATAACTCTTACTTTCATACATCTAATGGGTATCTAACTATTACTACTGGCGATCAAAGATACTTGCGGCTTGGTGGTGTTGAAACGTCATCTGTATTGAGCGTGATCTGCAATCTTGATTGCGGTTCTCTGACGCTTGGTGGTTCTACGCTTGATTTGAGTGGATTCTCATATAGTTCAGGTATAACTGCTGGAACCGCCCAAGCTTCAAAGGCTCTGGTATTAGATCCCGGTAAGGCTATCACGGGTATTGCCTCTATATAATCTACAAGTATTACCGGAACACTCACTGCTGGGGGACAATCAAATATTACATCGCTTGGGACTCTAACTAGTATCCTTTCTGTTTCGACAACTGCAAATAATGGAGTATCAATCTCAGATAGTTCTGCTGCTGCCCAAGCCAATATAAAATCTACAAGCAATCTTTATGCTGGGGAAATTGGAGTTAGAGATAGTTCAGCAAGCAATCCAAATACAATGTATTTCTACCATAACGGAGCTTTTCGAATGTTCATCGATTCAACTGGAAACATCGGCATTGGAACTCTACCATATTATCAATTGGATTTAGGTAGGTCTGGAACTGGAATTAACACTGGATCGCTAAAACTCAATGAAACTACTTTTGATCAATCATTGTACTTGTCGATTATTCAAGGTAGTGCTGCTGCTTCGAAGGCGGTGGTGCTGAATTCAACTCTTGATTATAGTGGAATCGATAATTTAGGATGCTCCATCCTTACTGCTTCAATGAGTATGGCTTCACTTGCTATCCCAGTCGATACGATCGATACCTCTGCTGGTCTAAATTTTAATTACACGAATTTGAATCTCAACGGATCGGCAATGACATCTACTGCTGCTAAGCTCAATTAAAACGATATTACAACGCTCGGGACGTTTCAAGTATCTGAAACAGTGACATTGGATAGTTCTGGTGTAGGCTTGATGCCTTTGGGCACGTCGAGTACCAAGTGTTTGCGTTTTTAAGGAAATACAGCTGTTCGTGAAGCAATGAACATTTATCGAGTATCTGATACAGATGGATTGGTCATTGCATCGAGAACAACATCAGCATCAAACAACAAAACATATCCGGTGTTGATTTTAATATCTACTGATGATTCTAGCTCATTCGTAGGCGGTGTTTCAGCTACAAGTGTGGATTTATTCAATATCAATTGGAATGACAAGCCATCCGTGGGTTTTACGTCGTAAACGCATATATTTTGTTTCAATGTTGGCAATAGTCAGCCGTACAAAAGTGTTTTCCCTCATACATACACCCTGACTACCTCAGCGGATGCGTATTATAAAAATCCTTCCGGATCGTCTCCTTCACCGTCAAGTGGTTATCTTTACCTTGTTTCTGCCACTGTTAATAAAATGATATTTAACACCAACACGCCATACACTAGATCATTTGGGACTGCTCCTCTCACACTAAACTCTGGTAGTGTTTATATTAAAGCATCTAATGCACTCAATGATTGAACTGCTAACTACGATATGCCGATTTTCATGAAATCATCAAATGCACGCCCATTGGTTTTGGATTACAATTGAGCAACGCCACAAATGCAACCTCGACAACTAGCGCATACTTTGGAACTACGACTACCAATGATTTAGTTATGATGACTGCAAACACACGAAGACCTACAATAACCTTGGCGGGTAGAATTGGTAACGGGATTGGATCTCCCTCAGCGTTTTTGCACGTATCAGGATCAATTTCATACACAGTTGGTGTTGGTGGAACATCAAATTGTTATCAATACAACGTGCAAGGAAATATTTGGAGTAATCTTGGTTTAGGCCCAGTCAGTATTACAGTGTCTGCCATCTTTTCTTCTTCAATATTTTGCTCGCAATCTATTTACACAAGCTCTGACAGACGACTCAAAGAGAATATTACGCCAATCTCAATTACATTGGAGCATTACGATCAGTTACAGCCGGTTATCTACTCATGGAAAGGAGAAAGCAAGCCTAAGCTTGGTCTGATCGCACAAGACGCAATGAAAGTGTGTGGAGAAATGGTTAGCATTATGCCAAACGAAAATATGAAAGTAGAAGGCGACAATGATTTGGAGGGATATCAATACACCCTTGATTACTCTCATTTGGCGCATTGAATGCTGCTGCTATCAAACTTCTAATTAAAAAAGGTAATGAGTAAGAAAAAAATTACGCAAACAACGTTCAGTTCAGATAAAAATTCCATCGAGCCAGCATTTTAATTCTGCTTTGTACTGTTTCATAGCATCTCGCTTCATTTGATGCTTGTTTGGCGGTTTAGGAGCATTGTCTTCAAAATTTACTTTGCCTTTGCGTGCCTCAACAGCTTCGCCAAAACTGTGTCGAATACTTTCGTACAAATTATATGAAAATGAGCTTTTGTAGCTGTTGATATCGTCAGTATATACTTTTTTTATCCCAGCATTCATCTTGCGTAATCTCTTCTCTTCCTTTATTTCTTCGTCATCACTGCTTTCAACATCCGAGTCTTGAAAGAGTTGTCGAGTAATCGAAGGTTCTTCCTCAGCTCGTTTAGCAGCTTTTTTTTGTTGCTCGTTTGTCCGTGGAAGATTTATTTAAGGGAGTTGCGGTTCGTTTTCGTCTCAGAAATTTTTCTGATTCTTTAATGACTTCATCAGCAAATTTATCAGCCATTCCTTGACGCCTTCGCAATGAGTCCTCTCTTTTAAACTCTCTATGTTTGTTAAGATGATTTCGAACGTGGTCGTCCACCACCTGTTTCAAAGTTTTTTTCCTTAAATATATGCTCGAGTATTGATGGTCTTTGGGCAACGTCATGTATGCCGCTATAGAATATGTCGGATGAATCTTTAGGTGCAGTGGACTCTTCCATATTGAAGTCTGCGTCAGTTGATTGTGGAACGTAAGTATGCTTCTTTTTACTTGCTTTAGGAGCCTCATGTGCTTCACCTTTAATGATTTCAGGGGGGCCTATGGGACCTTTGAGCAGTTTTTTGTGATTTGATCATACTCATAATCACGATCCTTTGCCATCACTTGCTGAAACAAATTCGCAAGTGAATCAGCACTTGCATCATCCAACGACTCGTTTTGAATTAGAGTCTTCTGCTTTTTGCTTTAAACGAAATCGCTCTTTGCCATGGCATTGTAATAGCGATCAAATGCCTTTTGCTTGGTCTGATTGTCGGAGAAAAGCCACTCATGATCGATTTTAATTAGCCACGTATATTGAAGATTAATGGTTAAATACAATTACATTACGATGTTGTCAAGATCAGCCTTGAACAGGACCTTGAGAAACCGTACCCATAGCCGTATCGACTGTTGCTACAACCTCACGCAATACGTGGTAATAAATGATTAGAGCGTAGTTGCAGTTGGAAGTTCCAGACACGATAATACTCTTGCTCGCCTCATCTTCACTTGGAAGACGACGACCAATATCAACAGCAACAAATCGATAAATTGATTCCCATTGACGCTGAGGTAGCAAAGTGGCCGAGACAACATCATCAAGACCACCATCACAGCCTGACTTTGACATCTCTTGCACGAACAAATCATATCCGGAATTCCCGGGGTTGTTCCAGATAGGGACGTTTCCAACTGTGATCTGATGATTTTTAATGCAGCAAATGGACTCGTCGTAGCAGGTACAGTCGAAAATAGGCTACGGAAGGGATTAATCATATCTGATACAGTGGCACCTGCGGTTGGATTGGTAATAACAGGTTGCATAATGAAACGCTTTGGATTAGCAATACAATTACTGACCGTCCAAGTGAAGGAAGTGCCTGGATCAACAGTAAATTTATTTGTAATTCGCTCAAAGTAGCGGAAGGTTTTCTTCTGAGCCAATGCATAATCGGCGCTGGGATTAGGCGAGTAGGTTGGAACGAGAAGACTCGAGAACGATTGCGAAGGAGTGATACCAGTTCCTGCAGTTGGAGTTCCATTGACGTCGGCGATAAAAGTAAGCGTGGTCGCAGATGCAGGAAGCGCAAGGCCACCGGCCAAAGCAGTTGTCGTTGCACTGCTTAAATTCCAAAGGACTGGGCAGGTGTTGCCAAAGTCCATATTATTGCTCAAACTAGCAATAGTTGTAGGCGCAACAATGCCAGCAGTACCAGTTGTAATCAAAGCAGTAGATGAACTGTTGTAATTGAGGTAAATGGAGCAGCGCGTTTTCTTCTGCATTATGCATTTCTTGAAATAGTCAGAAATATCCCGCAACTTAATGCAAGCCAAGTAATGCGCGACGCAAAATGGCGAACCAGCTGCAACGGCACCAGCAGGTGCTACATAGATTAGAGGTTTCGATACGGCTTGAAGATTTGCGCTACCTCCCATCACATCGAATGCAAGCTTCGTGCTTTGTTGATCTAGAGCTATAAAAAGCGATCGTTCGGCGGCTCCACGGTTCGAGTAGGTGTTAGCCAATCCAAACTCACCGATGCTGCTAGTAGCGGTCATAAACGACGAAGTAGCCAAGTTTTCGAGTGATTGAGCTGCTCCAGATCCTTGGATCGTTGATGTAGAATATTCATACAAGACAAAATTGCTAGTTGGACCATGTTTGACATAAGTATTATAATCCGTTTCAGTGATAGCCTTGAACGTTGTATTCACATCCTCATGAACTTGATTCGTTTGGACAGTGGTATCAATAACGACTTGGACACTGTTAATGAATTGCCATGCTCCGGCCTTTGGTACCAATTGATCAATAGTACAGGCAGCAGTCGAAGTGACCGAACCAGCACCACCATTAAGAATTTGAAGCTTTGCTGGAAGCTCGATGACGACTTCTTCCCAATTTACGAAGGCGGCTTGCGAAGAGATGGTCGAAAGATTAAATTGAATTCGACCGGCATATTGACCGGTGTTAGACGTTAAGTCCTGAATATGCGTCCATTTCTTATCACAGAAGAGCGTCTCAGCTGGAGCTGGTTCGACGGAATGTTCGAAAGCTGAAACATCAGAAGCAGAAGAAATAGTTTATGCGATTATATTGATGACGGTTATATGATAATCGCCGAAAAAATAAATTACCATGAGTGAATTCTTTTTTGTTAAATTGTCTTGAACGACAGACGATCAACTGATGAAACTTGCCAATTCTCTTGGTGTCAAAGTAGATCAAATTGATTTCAAACAGCATTTGAATAGACACAAGGACTACTGTATTCTAAACATGGGAACGCCTCAGATCGGAGGAACGCCTTGATTAGCAGTCTCAAACAAAGACAAAGCCTATTTCGACCCTCTCGGCTTACCAAGACCACGTGTCATACCAAAGGATAACTCCTATCGCGAAATTGATATTCAGGACCCTCGATTTGGAAATTGTGGACAGTATTGCGTCTTGTGGCTGTACTATCCACAGCACAATAAAGTAAATGGTTTCTACAAGCTCTTCACAGGCCAGTAATAACTTTTGATGGAGTTATGAAGAGATGGATCATACAGACTTGGATTACAAGATAATCGACGAATACGAGATTACGACAAGTTCTTTGTGAAGGTGTTTGGTCAAGGCGAAGCGTTCTGGTGTTGTTCCATTTGCTATGATTTAGACGCGGATGCGTTTGTTTTACAGGTCGATCAATTGCTTTGTCGTGAGCATCCATTCAATCATGAAGAACGCATTATGATAAGTGCCGACTGTTGCGACCTCGAGATGTAATACAAACTTACTTTGTTCTAATATACACAAGCAATGAATGTTGATTATATTGAAACGCACGAGCCAGAGCCAATTTGCATTGATGAGAACTACTACGCATGGCCAACTCCTAATCAAAGCCAGAAGTCATTGTTGAGTCAAAACTTACTCTGAATGACTTAAATCGCATCACCAAGAATACTTTTTCAGCCAAGGTTTATATGGTGGAAATACCAAGTCCTGAGCAATTGCGCGCTAAATATCCGTGAGGTTCATAAATTTTTTTACGATGTCGTACTCAGGAATTTTCAGCAGACGACACGTTAGCGGACACATCACTTATAGTGTCTTCGCTAAAAATTGTATGAGTACGACACATCAGCGGAATCGACAATATCGAAGTGTCCTTGTGTGAATTATTTTGTATCCTTTATCGAAACAGGGGGGTATTGCTATGTTTCGATACACATAGATGCCGAGCTCATTGTTGTGAGCGGCATTGTGTCCGGCTTGCATCCAACTTTATGTCCATCTCTCTTTTTATTAGAAGCAGCGATAGCAACTCTCGATTGATCTATATATCTCAGTGTCCAGGTTTCTATCTTTTCTTCAGTTTCTTAAAGAATATTATAATAAGTAAAAGGGGGTATAGGGGGTAAATAGAAAAATCATGTAATTCTAGAATGGATTTTTTCCCACGCTGGACATGGACACCTGGTCCGCATTTATCTAAATTCATAACATTAGAAGTGTTCCATAACTGATATCGTTGATTCTGATAACTAAAATGAAGGTGGTCGTCTTTTTTTTGTCGGTACAATACCGGTTTTACGCGGGTAGTGTCGTTCATTAGTTCATGATTGTTTTTGTCCAATCCAATCATGAATCTATGGTAGTTCACATAAGTCTCATAGTTTCCTTATTTTTGTCCAATCAAATCATGAATTTATGGTTTCACATAGGTCTCATGAATTCATCATTTTTGTCCAATCAAAAAATGAATTCAAGGCATTGCCGAACCTTCCCTAATGCAAAGAGAAGATGGACATGAAGAAAGACCAGCAGAAGCGTCTCGCGCAGCTTGTGCGTGACTTAGAAACGAAAAAGAGTTTGTGCTGCGTTCGAGACTATCCAGGTATCACTCTTGACGAACTCAATCAGTACGTGGCGAAGCACGGTCCGCTTGCCAACCCTGTTTTCGGTGAGCAACCTGCGTTTTTCATCGACGAAGGCCACTTCACGCCATATCGAATGGTTGTGTATGGCAATGGGAAAGTGGCGGCTGAGATAGCTGCACAAGTTCGTAACTGGGCAAAATGCTCAGATGAAGGAGGAAGAGTGACAACTTCACAAGGAGCTTTCGTTCTCGAGCAGCGTCCAAGGCGACCGACAATCCGAATGCCCGATGTCGCGTACACGCCGCGAGATGCTGACAGAAATCTATCAGCCCAGCAAAGTTGGACGTATCGTGGTGAGCCGTTTGCCCCATCATTTGTAGTCGAAATCGATGAACTTGCTGGTCAAGGTTCCCAACGCCGCGCACTCGACCGAAAGATGCGAAGTGAATATTTCCAGCACGGTGTTCAATTAGGATGGCTAATTGACCCACGCCCGGACCATCAGATTATGTCCGAGTACAAGATCAATGCTGACGGAGGAGTGGATTGCGACGGTGCCACTGCGTGGAGAGATCTCGATGGCGGTGATGTGCTTCCAGGTTTCTTTCTGAACAAGACAGATTTGGAGATGGTCTTAAATCAAGATTTAGGATCGTCATCGGAAGACGAGATTGACTTACAATGCCCGTATCCGCGTTGCAGAAAAAGATTCCGATCTCATGGTGCAATCGCTGCACATGTAGAGTGGCACCGTGCTGAACGTGCACGCCAAAAATATTTAGCGATTCAGTCGTCGTCTAAATTTTTATTTCATCCCTTTCCTTCGTATATTAAGAGCATACTTCGGAAAAGGTTGGGGTGACACCCTCCTTCCAAGCGCGGGGGCTAAATGCTCGCGCGCTTCCGGCAGGTGCTCTCGGGCATCTGCAAGTCTCTAACGAGTCTCACCCTCGACGCGACGGTGTCCAGCACCAGGGCGCCACCTGGGCTCTTACCAAGTCAGAACTACACAAAATAATGGAAGACCCTCACAACCTCGGTGCTGGCTGCACTGCCCGCCGAACGAGACCCGACGTATGCGGCCACCACTCTATGCCGCGGACTAGCCAGACTGAGCCTAGCACGTGCATAACTTGGCAACGCGATAACGTAATACAATACAATACAATTAAAAGCATTAACAGCGCCACTTTCGTCCGCTCCTCGTCTGCTCAACCTGTATATAAAAAGGCAATGAGAGTACCCCTAGACACCGTTAGAGGCAGCGAAGATGTACCATATAGTATAAGATTTGATAAGAATAAGAAAATTTTGAAGCCGCTCTACGGGCCCGAGCTATCTGACATTTTTTTGTAGGCAGCGTCACTGATGCTAATCATCTTGGAAAGCGTGTAGATTGATTGTAAAGTACATGTACGGACGGCACCTTTTATTAAGTGTACGATGACAGATCGGTCCATAAAATGTTTTTAAGCCGGAAATGAACTCGAATCACACACATAAGTGACTGTGACCGTAGTTGCTGAACGTGTACGCCAAATCATGTGTTGATGTATACACGAATAGCAATTTTTTGTGCCATGATGACCTCGTTCGATTAGGTCACCCGCTCTATCACCAGGACCTACGTGCGTGATACAATGTATCTGTACACTGAATGACTTTAACATACGTACATGCGCCCTTGTGTAAAAGTAGCTGGATTGTGCTGTCGACATGGGAAAGAGTGGCCGAGCGGAATACCGTCGTCCTGTCCTCGTTGCTTGAAGCATGGAAGGGACCGTACTGGTCTTGTTATATAAGGTACACCAATGCCACGACAATGTACGTTCCATTGGCTTTCTGTGTCCCCCGAGACAGAATTATGTTATGCGCGCACCAGTCGTCTTGATGTAACATCTTTTATTAAATATTTGTTCAATACTTGTACGCGACATAGTACGAGTACTAGAGCCTAGAAAAATGTAGGCTGGCTGCCGACCGATCCGGACAGGGTATACGGCACTTCTAAAGCGGCTCTCGTAGCGAGAAGACTAGGAAAAGGATACAAAGCAATTGAGAAATGGGCGGCAAGAAGCGCTTCCTGATGTGCCCGTTCCCACCAATGGAGCTGTCTGAGGGCGACAAAGTACAGATGCAAAAGACTGCGAGCAATTTTCTTGCGGAATCGGTGCAGTCTTACGAAGTGTACCTCAAACAAAGCGCCCCCACTGTAGACAAGCTTCGCTGGAAGCCAATAAAGACGAGGGAGAATTTGCAACTGTATTTGGAACGCGAAGTGCGCACGACGACGGATGGAAATAGCTCCATGATGGATGAAGCGTCAGAGCAAGCTGGGACGCCCGTGACGCTCTGTGTCGGTAAGATGCAGGGCAATTTAGAGGATGTCGTTTATGGCACCGTGTGTACGACGTCTGAAGACATGTGCTTCAATGCCACGTACGTAGACGATCTTTCGGGTGCAGCGGTCTTGGCCACTGTCGTGGAGCCTACCAGTGCGGATCCGCTCACTACAATAACATTAAAGTGGCAAGAACTCAATCTGTTGTTGCACTCGAACAAGCGCGACTTTGTGTTCATGGAGGCCACGGGCTTTACGCAACTTGAAAGCGGTGAGCGCCTCGGATATCGATTAATGTACTCGATTGGGTTTCCTCAGACGCCAGAGTTGCCGAACCGCATTCGTGCAAGTGTCAACGTCTTCTTCCTCTACCGCCAAGTGCAAGGCCACTGCGTCGAAATGTATTCGTCCGGTGTGGTCGCTAACGGCTCGAGTGTAGAGTCGTTTCTCGTCACACCTTCAGCAATGAAATTTTTCACGGCGTTGAAATTTGCCCACTGCGGTGAGATGAAGAAACTGGCGTGGCTCATGCACCGTCCGTATACGTTGGACAAGCAAAGTGGTGCTCCCCTCACCGAAGGCAATTGCGTCAGTTGCGACATCTACATCAGCTCAAAGATTTTTGGCAAATTTGGTCGATCTCGTGACTCTTGCAAGCTTTGTCATCGTCTCGTATGCAGCATGTGTTGCGTCAAGAAGCGTTTGAATTTTGTGACGCTCGAATTGACATTTGAAGAGCGCAAGACGTCCTTCTGTCCCTTGTGCATCAAGGAGGCGTTCGAGATCAACGCAGCAGATGCCGCACGTGCGCACATCACAGGCAATCATTCCCATTTCGCTCATCAATCGAGCACAGACTACTCGTTCGCATCTTCTTCAGACTCCGAACATGCTGTGTAGTTCCATTTGAGCAAGCAAGAGCGAGTTAAGTAATTTACCGTAAAATTAAAGTTTGCTAGCTTTTACCAGCTGTAGTTTACAATTAATGGCATATTGTATAATATTATAGGAGTAATGCTTTAGCTAGCGCAAATAGTGTCGGCTGCCTTTCGACACGCTGCTGGATCGATGCCCACAGTTGCAGGTATGCTCGTAAACGTAAACGGATTGACCCCAACTGTACTCGAAATCTGCAATTTATAAGAGCCAAACGAGCCGCGCGCGCGGCACGTGTAGAGCTCTGGTGGGTAGTCTGCTCTCGTCTTTCCAGCAAAAGCATCCTCCTCGCTTGCGCCTGTCGGTGCAATAAAAAGAGTGTATGCGCCTTGTTTAAGAAAAGTACGCTTGTACGGATCCCGGTAGCTCACAGACCCGTCTTGGTTCGGAGCATCGGTTAAACTGTCATCGACCGTAAAAACGGCTGTAGAGTCTCCTTCCGCGAAAAGATAAATCATTGAATCTAAGTATGAAGCGCGACAGTCACCGTTGAGGTCGTAGAACGTGTCGTTGTCTGCAATTTCAACCGAAAGCACGTCAAACGATAGATCAGTATCACGATTCAGCGTAAACTTGACCGAATCAATGCTGACGTAACTTGAAGCAAGGATGATTGCCCCATCGAGTGTCAAGCGTGGCGTCAATGGCTGGACGACCTCAGGAGCCGGTTGAGTATAGACGGGAAAACACTCGGTATTTGCCAACGTATTCGACCCATCATCAATTCCATCAAATTCCGCCGGATCAATACCGTTCACCACCAAATCGGCAATAATACTTTTGGCTGGAATACCAGTGTTAGCACACATTTCGCCACAATGGTGAAGGGCAACGACGCCGTGGTCGGCAAAGGAAAGCACGGGCGAGCCAGACGATCCACTCTGTGTATCGCCACTATACGAATAGCCAATGGTGCCACACGAACTTGCACTCAAACTAAGCAATGCCACGTTGTTGGAGTAGTCGTCTACCATCGCAATCCGCTTGCCTTCATACAAGGGATGCTGCGGAATGTACACTTGCTCGCCCACGACACCATCACGCAGCTTAAGTCTCAAGTACCCGTACGTGCGAGCAATAATAGCTCCATCAGCGGGTAGTTGAATAAGTGCATAGTCTAGGTTTTCATTGGCATGTATAAGGTCGACACTCATTGAGACAACTTGACCTGGACAAGCTCCCCAGGAGGTGCACGACGCACTAACAGCACATACATCGGCCTCTGCCATAAATTCGACTGTCGTGCCACTGGCTTCGTCATTCGTAGACACGCAATGGTAGTTGGTTAACATATGTCCTTGATTACCAAGCAACCAGGCTGTGCACCCTGCTGACGCATCCGAACCTTTCGGAATGAGCAAACGAGCGACGGCTCGAGATGCTATAAAGGCGGTCCGAGTAGTGCTATCGTCGTAGTAGCAAATGGCCTCCTTCGTATTGTCAATGGCACAAATCG
Organism: Plasmopara viticola; assembly: GCA_001695595.3. Taxonomy (NCBI): domain Eukaryota; phylum Oomycota; class Peronosporomycetes; order Peronosporales; family Peronosporaceae; genus Plasmopara; species Plasmopara viticola. The sequence goes on from MBPM02000066.1 coordinate 188,231, forward strand.
ATTCGTCCGTGGCAACGATTGGATTGTCATTATCCATAAGCACGTAGTAGTACGCATCCACTACAAAGCCAAAGCATGTCGTGCTGCTGTCTGTCACGCTAAAGGTGTTTGCAATAAGGTCTGCATCGAACGTTGTCGTGTTGACACTACCTGCATTACGGTAGAATTCAAGACGGAATTCTTTTGCTAAAAGAGGTGGTGCCAGGATGTCAGCGTACGATTGACCACTCGGATAATTGATCGAAAGGTTCAACGTGCGGTCGGGCGAGTCAAAACCTTCTACCGCTCGAAGCAACACCGAGGTACCAATGGGTACCCAGAGCTTGCTGAGATGAAGCGCGGTGTAGGCATACCCAGTGCCTTTGGTCAGCGTGAAGGAACGGAAAGGCATAAGGCTACCCGGGGCGGCAGTGTCAAATGCAGTTTCCATTTCCGGACAGCCCATCGCAATATGGACAGCATGCAAGGTAGACTCAGTCGATGCGTTTGATGCTGCTGAAATCTTTCCTGCATTATCAATGTATATCGATTCATTAGTGTCTGACGTGCCGTCGGTCTGCATGGGCGTAAAGGTATCGCTCCGCAATTTTGGTACCGAGTTCACAGCATACGTCGCTAGGATTACTAAAGTAACTAGAGCGATCAGACCCAGCGCTCGAAAGCGTCTATCAAAATTATTGTGTTGAGATTCAGGCTCCAGCCGATGGTGAGGCGACGCGACCATGAAATTGAGCATTTCTCAAGCTGTCAGTGCACAGCTTGGGTGGACTTTGATATTTTCACAAGTGCGAACTTAGCGATATAATTGCTATGATTAGTGGGACAAGAGCCTCAACAACGCTGCTTGAACTATTTTTTATGCGCTAAAGTACTAATTTTAGCATTGGCCTCAAATAAGAACATATGATTGGTGTACAACCATTAATTGTCGTGTTATACACAATGCTAAATTTCGCTTTCTCGGTGCAGAATAAAGAGAAAGAGAGAGGTACCATGGTCCGTTACATGAAGCTTTTGTTATAGCTGGCTTACCGTTAGGAGTGGCCTAAAAAGAACGGTGGCTTCTGGAGTATATAAAAACCAATCTCGATGGGACGTAATAATAATATTTGAGTCGACGAAATGCCATCTATTTCCCACGTCGAAAAAAACCCGATCTTTCGTGCAGCAATTGTTTATCGAAAGATCGGATACCTTCCTGTGTGCCTCCTCTTCTCAATGTGATTTTTTTACTTTGTCACACCTGGTAGCACCTTTGGCTGAAACTAATCCCAAGCAGGTGGATTGACTGACAAAACCCTCACAAAGGTTCTGGAGTACACTCACTTATCTTTTAAAGGAGCAATTCACACGGGCGGCTGCATCAGCCCCTCTTGCTGCCGAGCAGCTGGAAAACGCAATTGAGTCCGAGCCCTACAACGAAGTGTATGCTCGAGGACTCGAGTAGCACAAGCTCAGGCTGCCTTAAGGTTTGAGTCGGTAAAGCATGGAGTTCCCACCTTTGCAAGTAAAGGAAGCAGAACCTTCTTGTCTGCATCAAAGAGGTAAAGACTGTCACTAAAGAGGTCATGAATACAAATGATTAAGTGTGTGTGGCATTCAAACTCTTTTACGTTAAGCAGCAGACTAGAACTGGAAAACCACCTGCATAATGAGTGTTTTAAGTATTGAACACGCAGCGAAGGCGTTAATAGCAACAATTCTTTCGGAGTCTTAATGTTTCTTCACCGCTTATGCTTATTTCTCTGAAAGCCAAGTTGGTTTGAGTTTGACGAAATGATGTATCAGCCAAACGAATTGACGCGGCTTCACTTCACGAGCAAGTGTGCTCGCAGCCTTAAGACAGGCTCGCCTCGCGCTCAATTTTGTTATAGGCGAAGTACAATGATAGAAATTTAAATTGCTTCTTAAATGGAGTACAGCCGTAGGCTGGTTCTGTTCTCTGAATCGCCTTGTACAGACAATTTCCCGTCCTATAAAATTGAGCTCCGCTAATTTGAAACTTGGCCCGATTAACTTAAATATTACCGAGCTAAGAAATCTTCGCAGTGCAAGAAAGAGTCGATGGCAAGAGCCAGTTACTCAAAGCCAGGACGAATTGGTTTTTATTTGACGCGGAACGCCATACTGGGAAAGTGTGTAATTGATAAAATTTAGCCTTATGAGCTACACAGCTATTAAACTAGAGAACTAGAAGTATTTGTTCGTACAAGTAAAACTTTTTTTTAAACTTCTTTTGTGTCTTAGTTGACTCTCGTCCCGAAAAATGATTGTCGTAGGTTAACTTAACCAATAAAAGAGAGCATCGCGGTAAAAGTGAGTCGTAAGTCATAATAGAGAGCAGCGAAAATAGGTCATTTAGTTTGACTGGCAACTGGAATGTTCTGAAGTTCCTTAGTTTCGAATAGATCCGACCGTGTAATTTGATAAATCCGACATCACCAAAACAAATTGTCGTTACATGGAAGAGTATGAATTGATCGTGAATGAGCCATAACCAGAATAGCGCGAGCATCGACTGGAAAGTACAAACGCCGAAAACAAACACTGCACTTTCCTTACGGTTAGCCAAAGCTAAATTTGAATTTTGTGGGCTTCTGACAGCCCACTTGTAGAAGGCTCGGCGAAGGATTCCTACATTTAGGTCACGTGTTTGACGTTCCGACTGGTCTTACATAATTTAGCATACTTGTCCACCCCCTACGCTGTTAAGACCGAGAAAATCTGTCTATCAGTCAACTTATTGCTAATGGGAGCATCATGCTCCTCCAAAAGTAAATCATACAATAGAAATGCTTTATTAATAACAATGATCTGAGCTGTATATGCCAACTCTGCCCGATTGTGGAGCAGACTGTCAACTCACCCATAGCGACGCAGCTGCGATTGCTGCTGACTCGACTTTGTTGTGATAAAGAGATGCATTACAGGCTTTTGATTGGTATCCATTTAGATGCCTGACGAATCCGCTCTTCAATAGAGCTATCAGCGCTATTTACTGGCCTAACCGAAAGTGTATCGGCGAATACGTTGCGTTTGACAGACTTGTATTGATCATAGAAGGTGCATTCCGCGAAAAATGATAATGTTTCATCTCTCATTGAGAAAAGTGAGAGGAATTACCTTACATGTTTATAGCTTCATGTCTAAGTTGACGTCAAAAATCTAAAAGCTAAATAGATGTTGACCGGTGCGTAATACATCACGAGTAATACATTGTCATGATCTATTGGACCGTGGCTATGTGGACTTTAGCGAAATGACTTACTAATGTTCATCCAATATCGTGGAGCCGACGGCGCGGTCAAAAGCGTCGCACCATATAGCTTGTTTCCTTTCAAGCATAGCTAGACTGGAGACTGCTTTAGCTGGCTGCTTACAAAGCAGCCGAGTACTTCAATGTCTTCCGCCGCGAAGGCACATGCGCTAATGTCAATATAACATTCACTGGTCCTTCTGATCTCAAAAGCTTCCCTCACGTAGCCTACATAAGACTTCCAGCTGAATTCTATCAGAGCGATAACAAAGCCATGTCCTTAACAGATGTCTAGGTGAGCCCCCTTAATGGTCGAAGCAGTTGTGTGAAAAACAGCTAAATGTCCCCAGATCGTTTGATTGCCATGTCGCTGCTCCCATACAATACCACTAGGCGTAACAACTACTTTGAAGAACGCATATGGCCTTTCATGGACTTGTAAGTATGCGTCTCCTCAATATAAGAAACTGCACAGCAAGAACCCAAAATCTTGTTTAGCAACATGTCCTTCCTTACACTAGGTTCCTATCTGTAAAGGTGGGTCTTTAAATATCACATCTCATTATAGTTTAATAAAGATATATTGTTTTTTTAATGTTCGTGATCTCAGAGCTAATGCGCACGGTGTGCTACCTAAAAGGCTGATCTTCATCAACTTCGTCTGCAATAGAGAATGTGCTGAAGGGTTTATACTTTTAAAGCACCGCAGCTGAAATATTTACGACGTTTGGCCTAACTAGAGCTCAGTAGCTATAATTTATATTAATACTTAGTGACTCTGATAATTCTGAGTGGCCTCCAATTGGACTTTACCTACGGCGGCACGACAACAAGCCGGACTTTCTATGATCCTGATAGAAAAAGTATCTAGTTTTAATCTCAAATTTGTTCGAGATATCCCGAAACCAATTAAATATCACATTTTTCTTTCTTATTTATTAAACCATGTTGCGCGTACTCCAACTTAGGGATACTCAGTGTGTCTTACAAATCTCTGTTACGTGTTCGCGGAATTTCATTGCCCGCAATTAGTTCCCACCTATTGAGATATTCCACCACAGTGTTCTTTGGGCTTATGCGTAGTTTTGTTACCTATGATATTTTGCCCTGTGCTAACTCTATATCCCTTTATTTTTATTACCAGCACTATTTGGCTTTATGCTCAATTGTTACCGACAATCATAACGCTACTTTTAGCCTCTCTGGCCTTCGATGCTGCTAGTGGAGCTTGGGTATCAGCAACGAAAGGTCTTAAAGACATCGCCACTGCGGCTTTTAGGGAAATATCAGTACTTGAAATACGTTCCACACTGATCTTGAGCCTCCATTCGAAACAAACGTACGCACAACGTGGGTGAAAAAGTAACTTTTGTGCATTGAGTGGCCGGCCAAGCCTGGAAATCAATACAAAGATAAGCAGCGTTCCTGAGATGCAACGGTCGATCCGACTGTGGAACTCGTGTGTCATATGCTTAAAGCATTTTGCCTAAAAAGCCCTTAGGGTTTTAAATCGGTCCGGAGACGCAGCGGCCTAAAGGCCAGTGCTGACCCGAGAGGAACCTTGATCGCGGACAGCTTTTTGTCTTATAGGCACAACACAAGGAAGGAGCGGTGTGCATTAAGTTTTCGTAAAGTGGAGTGGAATTTTTATCCTCTTCGCTACACTATATCGAGGACGACTACCCGTAAGCCAGTGCCTCCAACCGTAGCGTACCTACTGTGAGATGATCTAACAATAATTGCGTAATAAAAGCCTCTTGTTCGTAAAACCCAGAAAGCGATTATGTATCAATTATGATATTTAGAAAAGCTAAATTACCCACAGCTAGTGAAACCTGGCTACCCACCTGTGGTCGGATATTACCGGCTGTGGTATGAAGACCTGCGTTACCCGATAGACCAAATTTGTTACCCGCGGTTGATGTCTTCATAATACCCATGTGTTTTCATATTTATGCACTACTTTTAACTAGTGAGTTTCGATTGTTAGCTAAAAAGGCTTTAGAGATGTTATCAAGTCTGCCTTTATTTTTTTAGTATCTTCGACACCTCCATATATACCTTTGGCGTACAATTGCTCAAGCTTTCTTTTAAAGAGATTGTACGTACAACAGGAGCAACAACATGACTTACAAAAGCCCACTTGCGCGAATTTGAGCGGCCGGCACTTAAATCTTTGCTACACCAAACAATTTAAAGCGTGTGTCTTCCTATCGACGGCATGCCCAAAATCATGTCATTCTTTTATATGTTAAGGATGTGAAATGACTCTAGGCTGTTTGTAGTCATCAACCTCAATGTAACGGTTAATAAATGGTATGCGACCCTTAAGGTCACGTACCTTTTTATTTGCCTCGATGTTTGTTGTGGAATTCTAAGTTCCAGTTTTTGCAATTTAAGTTTTCCAGAAGATTTTTGCCCATTTTGCTGCCTTTGTGTTCAAGCGGAAAAAGCTCCATAAGGTTTAAACTATATTGTTTTAAAAAAGTTTGGCACTTTCAATTAGTCTTCATCCTTTCTGAGCCAAAATGTTTTCAGTCCGTAAGAAAATTGGTCTTCTTTTACAATTCGAATTCAAACCAAACCAATTATCAAGTTTTTCAGTGTACTTCGATCGAATGATACCAGGTTGATGATTGTACCTCAAAATATTTTGACCGCGGTGTTTATAGATTAATTGTGCCACCACTTTCTCGACTGCTTGGTTTAATTACGACCTTAGTTGGCAAAAGGCGTTCTCGATTGACGCGCCCGTGGCTGACAACTTAATTTCTAGAGACATAATGAAGTATAAGATAGCATCTTAGTGGTCCTAAAAATGATTATTTACACACTGAGCTAGCTTCACTGTACGGGTGCTAAATAAGCAGCTTGACTCTGCAATCAGTCTTATTTCAGAAGTGTCACGTGAACAGTTCAAGCTTCACCGAGCTGTTCAATCAGAAATGTACTATGCTCAGTAACGCAATTGCAATGATTACTAACCCAGACGTTATAACAGAGGTAGCTAGAAATGAGAGGAATTCGTTAAAACCGCCGAGCAATTAAACGGGTTTTCAATTCTCGTTGAGATCTGACATAGCAAATAATTATATCGAAGAAAAAGTACAATTGCTCCAAGCCTATGGTTTGAGTTGCAACATACCTTCTTATGTTGCACTAACTTTCCCGCGCTTTTTTACCAATCCTAAACAGGGATGCAGACGGCAAGCAGCTCCAATAACGCAACTGGCGTGGGTGCCAAGCGTGGCCGTGGCGGCGGTTCCACGCTCAATCCACGTGCAGCTCCTGTAGAGTTGCTAGTGGATGCAACAGCAGAAGCTGTAAAGTCTCGTTTCTTGGAGTTTTTATGCGGATACGGACAGCAGGACGATGGTGACGAGAGCATGGGTCCGACCAAGATCAACTACAGTCACCAGGCTGAAGTGATGCGCAACACGGAAACGTCGTCGCTCTTTGTCGACTTTTCGCATGTTCTTGAGTTTGACTCGGACTTAGCCCAAGCTCTCCAGGCACAGTATTACCGCTGGGAACCATACTTGCGACGCAGTGTCTTTGAATTCATTCGACGCGAAGATGCGGCATATACAGTCAACGAAGATGCCAACAAAACGCAGCGCGAATTTTTCGTCAATTTCTACAATTTTCAACACGTATCTCAGTACGGAATTTCCCTGTAAAGTTTCAATTTCTTGTTGAAGTTTAGACTAAACCGTGTGTTGCAGTATTCGGGATCTTAGGACCAGAAGTATTGGCGAATTGCTCAGTTTTTCAGGTACCGTCACAAGGACGTCCGAAGTGCGTCCAGAATTGCTATTTGGTGCTTTTACGTGTGGCGATTGTGGCGGTGATACGACGGGAGTGGAGCAACAATTTCGGTTCAGTGAACCTGTCAAGTGTCAAAATCCGTATTGTGTCAATACGTTTGCTTGGGAGCTCAATACGGAAAAATCCGTCTTTGTGGACTGGCAACGAGTTAAAGTGCAGGAAAACAGTGATGAGATCCCAGCTGGGAGTATGCCACGTTCGATTGATGTCATTTTACGACACGAAAACGTCGATCAAGCCAAAGCTGGTGACCGAGTGGTGTTTACCGGTACCTTGATTGTGGTACCCGATGTCTCCAAATTTGCTCAAGCTGGTGGTGAGACGGCGGTTGCGACGCGAAACAATGGCCAGTCACGACGAAATGGCGAGAATAGTACACAAGGCATGCAGGGCGAAGGTGTGCGTGGTTTGAAAGCGCTTGGTGTGCGTGAACTTACGTACAAGACGTGCTTTCTGGCTTGTAGTGTACAGACCATGGAACAGCGTTTTAATAGCATTTCGATTCGCAGTGAAGTAAACGAAGATAGCATTGACGGAGACGAGAGTGGCGAGGCTGCGTTACAGGACTTTAGTGATGAAGAATTAGCGTCAATCCGAACGATGCAACGAGATCCTGAGCGATACTCAAAGATGGCAAAGTCCATCTGTCCTGCGGTTTATGGTCACGACGAGATTCGAAAGGGCATTTTACTGATGCTGTTTGGAGGTGTCCACAAAAAGACAGTGGAAGGTATTAAACTTCGAGGGGATATAAACGTTTGTATCGTGGGCGATCCATCGACTGCCAAGTCGCAATTTCTCAAATACATTGTCGGCTTTTTACCACGTGCAATCTACGCATCTGGAAAGGTGAGTTCAGCTGCGGGTCTCACGGCTTCTGTGACACGAGACGCAGACAGTGGCGACTATTGCGTGGAAGCTGGTGCACTGATGCTGGCAGATAATGGCATATGCTGCATTGACGAATTCGACAAGATGGATCCAATGGATCAAGTGGCAATTCACGAAGCCATGGAGCAACAGACGATCTCAATTACAAAAGCAGGGATTCAAGCAACATTAAACGCACGCACGAGTATCTTGGCTGCCGCAAATCCGTACAATGGGCGCTACGACAAGACCAAAACACTCAAATACAATGTCAACATATCGGCACCTATTATGTCGCGGTTTGACTTGTTTTTTGTCATTCTAGACGATGGCGACGAAGTGACGGATCACAAGATTGCTGAACACATTGTCAATCTTCACATGCCAAGTGAATTGCAAGCCGCAGCGACGGAAACGGGTGCGTACAGTGAAGAAGAGTTGAAGCGGTATATCAAATTTGCAAGGACATTACATCCTGTGATCACTCCAGAAAGCAAACGAATGATGGTTGCTTGTTATCGGAGTTTACGGGAGAATGATGTCGTGAGTAATGGCCAGACAAACATTGCATATCGAATTACAGTACGGCAACTAGAGTCCATGATCCGATTGTCCGAAGCTTTAGCACGACTCGATTTGAGTGGCACCGTATTGGTTTCACACGTGCAGGAAGCGTACCGACTGTTAAGCAAGTCAATCATTCACGTTGATACGCAAAATGTGGAGCTAGAGGTACCGGAAATTGTCTTAGATGAAAACAATGGCGATGATGATGGAACAAGTGCTGGTGGTCAAGGAATCGATGACGATGACGATGGAACCAGCGGGGGTGGAGAAGTGGGCACAGGCCAAGTATCAAATGGCACCGTGTCAAAACTCATACAAGGCACAAGCTCATCGTCCCTCTCATTTGAGCGATTCGCAAGAATTCAAAAGGCCATTGGTCGCTTTATTCGCGAGAAAGAAGAAGGCCTTTTAAGTGCTAAAGGTGTCCGCGATGCAATGAACGAAATGAACGAAGACGAAGAGGACGAGGATGTGACGGGCGTTTTGCAAGGGGAAGTTGTGACTTGGTATCTATCGTCACAAGACATAACGTCAGAAGCCCAGCTTTCACAGGAGAAGCAAATGATTTGCTCTGTGATTGACAAATTGGTACAGGATAAATTTTTGTCGGTCGTGGACATGGACGATCAAGGTGGCAATGAGGTTATGCTGGGCGATAAGGTCAAGGAAAGTACAAAGCAATTGTCGCAGGAAGAGCAGGACGCGAAGAAACAGCAGCGGTATTTAACAGTGCACCCGAACTATGCCTTTGAGTAAGTAGTCGAGACTTTTCAGCAAATAGAGACAAATTTACCGAAAGCTATTGCGGTAATAAACGCAGTGATACTTAGGCGTGAAATATGACTTCTTAGGTCTTCATATTTTATCAGCGGTCAATCATAGTACTATATACTTAGTAGCTCTACAACAATTTTATGAAACGAGCCTGATACGATCACACGACGCACACACATAGAGTGAGCTGCTGCCTCGGACTAGGACACAATGGCGCTTGGAGGAATGTTAACAGAGGTGGAAAAGGGCTTGAACTACATGCAACTCCTTCATCTTCTTCTCTTGTACAAGTAGGAGTCCCAGCTTGCCTTCATAATGGTACACTTTGTGGCAACTGGGCTCCCTCAAAGGAGGAGGGGTAATTTAAATAATAGTCATCTCGTGAAACACCCACAACAAGCAACACGAGTAGTGCAAAAGGGGGACAGACTCGCTCTACATTGCAGAACGTTGTTACATCAGACTCTGATCACCCTTTTGCTCTACTCCTGCACAACCATACACCGCGAAAGCGGTGCATTGACCACGGACGAGAAGAACTCAACGGTTTGGTTGCCCGCTGTGACCATGACTCTACCAGATGGAGTCTTGCCGTGCTCATAAAGACTAAGCATCACCGGCGTAGGGACAGTAGGGACTGTGGTCATGTCCGGACTCGCAAGTCCCATCGTGTAGTCGTCCAGCTCATCCAGCTCATCGGCGTAGAACGGGCCTTCCTGTGAAGATGAAGAGCCCGTGGACGCGCCCGAGTGGTAAAACTCTTGCTGCTGGTCGTAGTACGTGGGGCTGCTAGGAGACGAATAGTACTCGGCGTAGCTCCGCTGCTGGTACGACGTGGGCTTAACTGGCGATGTGTAGCCGTTGTACGTGTTGTACTTTGTCGGTGACGAGTACTGCGAATGACTGTACTTGGAAGGCGACGGCGTATTGTACTGCGTTTGGTAGTTGTTGTTGTTACCGTGGTGTCGAGAATACCGGGGACTGGCGTACATTGTACTTGGTTTTTGTATGGTAAGACGTGGGTTGGGCGAGGCTTTTTTGGGAATGGCAGGTGCAGTTGTGCTGTCCTTAATGGTAAATTATCGTAATATATTCTTTAAAAAAATCAATTTAGTTTGAAAAAAGGGACAGTCGAAACCTTCTCTATACCTGTACGCGTGGAATGGACGTCAGTCCGAGAAAGCCAGTCTGAGAATTTATTATTAGGGCAAAAATAGATTACGAGCTGTGGAAGTAACGGCTGATCCGCTTTTTGACTCCCACGTGTCGTCTTGTTGCAATGGCGTCGGAAGAAGATCCGCCTAAATTTCGACGTTGACATGCGACCTACTTATTACTACAATTGTCTGGCGACATTCAGCTGCTACTTATACAAATATATAATTAGCGCCCACAAGTTTTGCTGCCAAGCTAGGTGTGTCGATTCTACAAAATTGACGATGAAACGAGACGCGATTCTAAGTTTTTGCTGAATTTTACAGCCCCTATTGAGAGGCTTCACTGCTTCTTGTCGCGCCATGAAGTTGTTTTCGCTTGTTACCCAAAGAGTGTAGAAGATAAAGCTTCAAATTTGGTTCATGTAAAGGTCGTTTGGGGCCATAGTTGCCCGAAAATTGTGCTCTGATGCCCCAGTGCCATCTGTTGGAGGCTGACCAATCCGAGAGCTACCGTCTGTTACCGAAGGGATGGGCTGCAGTTTGAAACTGCAAGCCAGTGGCCAGCTTTTATCATATTATACTTCGAAGTTTCGGATCCTGTCAACTTCAGCCACCGCCGTATAAGCTACACATGAAGCAATTCTAGCACAGCGCATTAAGGCAGAAACTTTCCTAATCCTAGTATCTTGAATGCTCATACATTGGCTTTGCTAGAGTGTGGTCGTTCCACTAGGTACCGGTATTCGACGGCCATAGAAGCGCAGTTACCATTTAAAAAAGAATAAGTTAAAAGCAAAAAATTATCAAGAAAATTAGGTTCTTGTTGCAACTTTGCCCAATAAAGTAGTAGAGACTACTGTTCAAAAAACTAATACTGACTTCCTATGGTGCCGAAATGCAGTGGACGGCACATACGAAGGTCCCGCATTTCCGGAATCGCTGTATACTATGGCTGTATAAAACGAGCACTAACATAAAGGTCTATTGTAGAGTAAAGATTTCTACAAGCTTCTAGCACGTAGATGTTACTGCCAAAGCAATGCTATAGAGTCGTAAAAAAACGGTATTTGCTGTTTTTACTGACCATCTCATTGCACTTGACTGTTGAGCGTAGCTTTTAAATGTACTAACAAACGGAGCCCAATTATAGTAAATATTCCACTCTTCCAACGATCACACCAAATGCGTCAGGGGGCGACAACGGCTACGAGTTCGCTTGGACATCTTTAACACTGATAGGAAAAAAATAAGGTCTTATGAGCTGAATAATGAAAAAAAATAAGCGCATGTTTGGTATACTAGTAGTTTATTTGATGACATTATTCTAAACCACAATGTACATAAACTTGACACATGGAAGCTACAAAATGTAACGGAAAAAAGTGAGGATGCACCTGCGCTTCCATGCCATCATTGAGTCAAGTAACTTGGAGGTCTTATACCCTATACCTTTTCGCGTAGGCACCGAGATTACCTCAAATGTAGTCGGTCTCTTACCAGTTGTATTTACTGGTAGAATAAGATAGATATGGTTAAAATACGTGGTAGAACAGCTCACAGTATACACTAAATTTTCTAAAAAGAAAGCACTTTCTCCGTAGTAATTTAGTAATACTCAAACACGGGTTCTCACTACTATAGAGAATAAGACTGTAATTATTGTAAGTACTTTTCGATGGGTACTATACTTTCAGAGCCGTAACTTCTGATCTGCAGGCAATGCGCAAATAGAGATAAATTGCGTATCGCACCGATAAGATTGTAGCTGCTTGGTTTTTTAAGAGCTCGCGTTCAAAACACATGCAAGCTTTGTCATTATTACGCGGGTTATATTTCCTTTACCAAGTACTACGAAACAAGAGCTGAAGCAGGAGTAACATCAGGACACGACTACACATCTATCAACAATATGTCAAGCACCTACATTCACATATGCCAGCCATCGTATCAAATTTTCTGGTAGAAAATACACGTAATGGGTTCCCAATGAACTAAAATTTATGTGACATCTCTGTCTTATGACACGAAGCAATAACGAACGTTCAAGCAAAATGCCCAGAATGATATCAGTTGCAGCTGCTCATCGTACGATAATCGACAAAACGTTCCATTGCCCTCTTCGCTAATGATTGCCGCGTCATGTTTCACCACCTCAATGCGCATCTTGACTCCACTGAATTGAATTCGGATCAATGCCCTCCTGTACCATTTCCCACAACGGGCTCATCTCGCGCAGACGAGTGACGTGCTTCACGCACAGCTCGATAGCATATTCAATCTCCTTCTCCGTCGTGAATCGGCCGATGCCAAAGCGAATCGACGTGTGCGCTAAATCTTCCCCAACCCCAATCGCACGCAATACATACGATGGCTCTAGTGACGCGCTTGTACACGCACTGCCTGACGAGACAGCAATATTTTTAAGTGCCATAAGCAAGCTTTCCCCTTCCACATAAGCAAAAGATAGATTCAAATTTCCAGGGTATCGATTTGCACGGTCTCCGTTCAATACAACATGCTCAATCTGCTCAGTAATCCCTTGAAAAAGCTTATCGGATAAAAAGCTGACCCAGCGATGATCATTCTCCATCTCCAAAGCAGCCACTTCGCAAGCTTTGCCAAACCCTACGACCAGCGGTGTTGCAAGCGTGCCACTACGAAGACCACGCTCTTGACCACCACCAGAGATAATGGGCTCTAACCGTACCCGAGGACGACGACGCACGTACATGGCTCCAACACCTTTTGGCCCGTAAATTTTATGCCCCGACATGGACATGACATCGATATTCATGTCGTCCACATTAATCGGCAGCTTGCCCACCATTTGAGCAGCATCGGTATGAAAAAAAATTCTGCGGTCGCGGCAAATGCGTCCAATTTCCCTTAGTGGCTGAAGTACGCCAATTTCATTGTGCACAGCAATAATGGACACCAGTGCCGTGTCCGGTCGAATAGCAGCTTGTAGCTGGTCCAGGTTTACTAAACCATTCGTGCCAACGGGCAAGTACGTGACATCAAAGCCCTCAGTCTCTAATACGCGACACGAGTCCAATACACACTTGTGCTCGATTTGGGTCGTGATAATATGCTTCTTTCTGGCTTTGGTAAAATGAGCTATTCCCTTAAGAATCGCATTGTTGCACTCAGTAGCACCAGACGTAAAAATGATCTCTTTGGAATTTGCGCCAATAAGATCAGCCACGTTCCCACGCGCGTGCTCGACAGCCTTGTCGGCATCCCACCCAAACTCGTGGGTCGTAGAGTGTGGATTGCCGTACGCATACGTCATGTACGGTAGCATAGCATCTAATACACGCGGGTCCATTGGCGATGTGGCCTGTACGTCCAAATACGCAGGCTTGGCGCCCTTGATTGGCGCGTGGTCCCCACGCACGGCAAATCCTGGCGAGAAGATGATGTCTGAATTAACATTCTTTAGCACGCTTGCAGGTACCTCATTCACGGGGATGTAGCGTTTATCTGTAGCAAAAGTGCGCGTTATACGTGTTGCCTTGGCGCACATACGCACACATCCAGGTAACGTGCGCAGTGCCTGCATGTTCACAATGTGAGCGTCTTCTGTGGGCCACTTGTATCGGGATGACAATCATTCTGTAAATTAGATGGTAAGAATCCCGTTACTTCCATGTACTTGATTTGCACAATTTTTAATTTAGGTGTTTCACACCATATACTCTATTTTACAGTTGTTGCGCGGCTTTCGGGTCATAGTCGAGTGCCCACGCTGCAAACGCTTCAGCGGAAGTCGACAATCGTTGAAGCAACGTCTTTTGTCGTTTGATGACTTTATACTTTCGACTGCCACCTTCACTCTGGAAAGACAATATTGAATAGAACTGGCCACGCTCCAAGTCGCTCGGATAGTGATCGCTCTCGTATCGGTCGCTGTGATTATCGTCCACTTTCGCATTGGCCACAACATTAACGTTATTGCTCCAGTTTTCGTCAATTTGCTCGTGCACATCTGGCATGAAAATCACGAGATCCTCTTGTTGTTGAGTCACCGCTTGACTCTGTGTCGATATTAACGGAACTTGCCTCGTGTCTTGATTTGAAAAAGACGGTGCTATTGCCATCTGTGCACCTACTTCTTCAATTTTATAGTCTTTTAGCACACGAAACGCACGATTTCGCTGCAAATTTTCCTCTTCACGACGTTCCAGACGCTGTGCTGGCGTATCAAAGACCCACATGGTTTCTTCATTGGAACTCGAATCGCTACTCTGACGCGTCGTAATGCTCGTTCCTAAATCGACTTTGTTTTCATTTTCTTCCTCGTCGCACTCTCCTACCTGCTCGTGCTTTTTATGCCGACGGCTTTTCATGATTGAGCGTGCAAGAGCATAGAAGACGTCAGCAATACTTGAGTCGTAATGTTTCTCAAACTCGTCCAATTGAATTTTACTGTTTAACGCCAGGATCTTTTTCTCGCGAAAATAACATAGATCGTCCTTTAAGTCATTCTCCTGCTCTTTGAAATCGGCAGGCGAGTTCCTACACTCTTGGTTATTTTCCACCTTCTTGTCGTCGGACAAAAACGTTGTTCGACTCTGCCGAATCTGGTCATATTGCACAGTGTCTTGTTGCTTCTTGGCACGATACACTCGTAGCTTTTCTACCTTTTTCATGTGCTTTTCAGCTCGTAGGACAATCACACTCCATCGCTCCCGTAATTGTTCCGGTGTATACAAAGCAAATTGCGGTTCATACTGTTTCTGTCTCGCTAATAAGCCATCTAGATCTCGAATAAGTTCCCATTTCGGTCCCACGTGCTGAAGTGCAAGCACCAAGAGTTCGTCATTAAAACAGTCGCAATGTTGTATCCGTTCTGTACAATACGGACACAGATCTTTCCATCCCCACGTCTTGATGATCAAGTACCAGACAAAATCTTGCACTAGACCCATGAGTGACATGCGTGCAACCGCTGCCAAAACTCCATAGTAAACAAATTGGGTTAAAAAGAGACAACTGCGGTATGTCCAAATGTAGAAGATCGGTCCTTGTGCCAACGTCAAAAGTAGCGCGACAAGCACTTGAAGTAGAAATGCCAATCGGAATGAGACTCCCTTTAAGTTACCCCCTGTGGCTTTTGCACGGAAATACTTGCGGCGTTGTTTGAAGATGAG
Source organism: Plasmopara viticola (assembly GCA_001695595.3). Classification (NCBI taxonomy): domain Eukaryota; phylum Oomycota; class Peronosporomycetes; order Peronosporales; family Peronosporaceae; genus Plasmopara; species Plasmopara viticola. The sequence continues at coordinate 203,836 of MBPM02000066.1, forward strand.
CTTGAACAGCTCTTTAAAAACAGCTTTTCCAGCTGATGTCATGACCGCTACTAGGATGGCATAGAGCACGACGGACGTGAAGATTGTCATGTCGCTTCCCCACGAATCACGCAACATGACACATAGAAAGAGAACGTAGAACGTAATGTACAATGAGCACACGACAATCAGTGTGCGTTCCCCGCGTGAAAGTTGCTCGTTGCGATAGGGACAAGCGATCCACGTAAAGTAATTTTCGTGGCGCCACCACGTGTAAAAAGGCTCAAAAGGGCGACGAAATCTAGTCCAGCACCATGGACCACATAACCGCGTTTTTGGCACTTTTCGATCCCATGGCATGGGCTGCCAATAGTCCACTTCGTTTTCCGGAACCTCAAGTTCACGTGCGTACATGCGTTCAATATTGCTTTGGAAACTCTCACAGCGACTAACCATTTGAAACACACGCAAGCCAAAGAACGTGATGACGACGTAAGGTAAAAAGAGCAACAAGTACGCACTTCCGACGATACCAGAGGAACTACACGGTACTGGCTCGGGATTCACGGATATATAATTGACGTTGAAATGTTCCCACGCCACGTGTTTGCTCATTTTGTGCATATTGTTGAGGTGATAGATCTTTTCCTTAGACTTAACACTCGATGGCAATTGCAACATTTGACAATAATCCCTTAAAGGATCTCGCGAGAGATAACAAGGCTGGATGATAAAGTACATGCTCTCTCGCATCGAATTTTCAATATACGTACGCGGCATGTACGCAAAAGTTGTACGCAGCGTCGAGCCTTCACGTACATACTCAAATGGCTCGCCTTTTACGTAATGATTATACTCTGGTTTTGTCAAAAGAAGCGCATTAAAGTACGACGAGTTTAATATTGCACCAGCACTTGACGTGTCTGGACGCGGCGTCTCAATCGTGTACGTCAAATAGAAAGCCACTTTGTCCCGGATGTGAAGGAATGTGTAATCCTGCGTAATCTGTACGTTTTGTGCCGTAAAAGCATCGAGATGCAACACCTCATTTAAGTGCAAACCCGAAAGTGAAAAACCCAACCAAATGACAACACCCACACCGATGCCAAGCCACGCCCAGAATTGCACGCACCCTCTCTGTTTACTATACCGAGTCCCAAAAAATTTTGTCCAAAAATGATGGTGTTCCAGTATGCACGGCCGATCGGACAATTTTTTAGCGTCTAGTCGTACACTATTTCGATCATTCAAGTCGACCTCATCGCTAACTGTGAAATTCGGTTCGTGTTCAATCGACTTGCAGTAGGCCAAATATGCTTCTAGCAGCTCTGTATCAAGCTTATTGCTAGCAAAACTGTCGTTTTCAACACCTTTGGTATCCGTATTCGTGTCGGAATAAAAAACTTTACTAGCTCTGCTATGGCGTTGTACAGAACTCTGTCGGAACGTGTCGAACTGCACTGTCTCGTTCTTGTCGGCCAAACGCGCCAGATCTGTAATAAGAGCATGATTTTCTTTTGAAAACGATCGATGTCGGGCAGCAGCGTCCTCTGCGTTTGGCGGGACAAATTTCGACTTTGCCCAACGTCGGAAATCGACACTATAGAGCGTCTTTATTCCTCCACTCGAGTCCCGGCGTCGTCTCGACCGTCGATTGCCTCTGTTACTGCTGGCAGCTTCATTTAGACTTTGCTGACTGATTGGGAGCTTATCGACTTCGTTGGCGTTATTAACGTCTTGCTCCGATGAAGACATTAGTGATGATGACTTTCACTTCCCTGGGTCTCAGAATTTTGGGATAATAAAAAGGGATGAGCTATTCACCCACCAGAATTTAATATATGGGTTATCAAGGCCAAAGGGACGATTTAAATGCACGTTGGGGTTCGGATCCAACACCGCGACAGGCCTATTTATCGCTCGCATAATTGTATTGGCATTTCCTTAATAATATTCTCTTGGTATTCAGTCTCTCGCCGTTCACGTCTTGGAGCTTTATATGGTATGAGAAAAACCTAAGCTGATGCTTATCCTTAATCTAATACAGGGGTATTGTATTGTATTGTATTACGTTATCGCGTTGCCAAGTTATGCACGTGCTAGGCTCTATGGCTAGTCCACGGCATAGAGTGGTGTCCGCATACGTCGAGTCTCGTTCGGCGGGCAGTGCAGCCAGCCCCGAGGCCGTGAGGGTCTTCCATTATTTTGTGTACTTCTGACTTGGTAAGAGCCCAGGTGGCGCCCTGGTGCTGGAGACCGTCGCGTCGAGGGTGAGACTCGTTAGAGACCTGCAGATGCCCGAGAGCACCTGCCCGAAGCGCGCGAGCATTTAGCCCCCGCGCTTGGAAGGAGGGCGTCACCCCAACCTTTTCCGAAAACTAATACAGGGGTATCAATACTAATTTGGTAGCTGACATGTGATTAATGGCATAAAGAATTGTCAAATTCACAGCGACTTACGTGATTTAAAACACTCTTTAAGAGTAACACAACATCAAACAGACTTGCTCTCTGGAATGCCTCGGATAAGCATTTCCCATCCATTAAGTGCTGTCTGTGGAGCCGCTGACTCGTGTTCGGACTAATGGCCTTAAGTGAAGCCGTTGAAAGCGAAGGCATGCTTTTTTATTCTGCGGTAAAATAGGACACACGATCTGTGCCTGTTCCAAACAGGGCTTCTTTTGGCTCGCCCAAGGCCTTTAAAACGTCGCTGGCAGTCGATACGCTAATCACCAGTATAGGCTCCTTAAATTTCATGGTTGTTGTGATTCTAATACACACCATGTAATCAAGTCCGTGAGGGCTGGCAAGAAAAATCAGCAGCGGTAATATACTGGCTGTACACGTAAGAGTTTTACATTATAAAACCTTTATCAAGTCAAAGGAAACTCTGGCTTGTCGCGAAATTTTGCGTATCGGCAAGCAATCAGCATCGTTTGGTTGAAGCTAAACGCAAGATTAGCGCAAAAAAATCAGGACTGGTGGATCAAACGTCTCTAGACACTTTTGAGGCTGCTTAGTCCTGGCTGCAAAGCTCAAGAATTTCGAGAGCACATAATATTTTGTTGTCCTTAATATAAGCAATTATGAATTGATCAGTTTATGCCGTGGCTTGCAAAAAAAAACAGACCTAGATCATTTTTGAGAGCTGTTCGTAGTTGCCAGCCGTTATACTTTCGCACAACAAACCTTGGTCGTACCCGTGCTAAAGGAATTTTGGGTAAGTATATGCCCAAAACAAATTTGGCGTATCGAAATTGATAAAAATCGACAAGGTGCTATCATACCGTTGTTGAAACTTGCTAAACGCATCACTCGCAACGCCATTTTCTCCAGTGATGCCATCTTCCTTCTACAAACCCTGACGTCGGTAGAACGGCACAAAATTAGTCATTATGTACGTATACACGAGCGACTATGTTGGAGGTCACTAGCAGCCATGAGTGTAATCAAGTTGCCATTGTGAGCTGCTGCTTGTAGGACAAATGTACATATAATAATAGCTTGTCGTTTCTCTTGGCGGCTCTGAAAAGGCTCACAGAACGAAATGTGAAAAGGGAGCGTTTAGAAGGTAAGCATAAGAACTTACATCGAATAGGATATGTTGCGCCAAAGTGGAGACATGGCCTACACACACGAAGCCTACATAGATTCAATTCATTTAGGTATTAAAAAACTGCGCGGACTTGTGTAAAAGATTAAAATTTACCTTTGTTCAATCCATTTACTTGTGCAATGAGCCTAAAATTACGTCAAGAATCCTCGCCATCGGTCATTCTCCTACAAATTTGGGTAAAAGTAATGCCTTCTGACTTACCTGAAGTTCCCCTCGTTCTTTATTTCGTTAAAGGACACACTGGCATTGCGTTTTGGCGGTTGCCAATTAAAGCCTGTTTGAATCACTAGCTAACGAAAATGCGCTTCTTAAAATATGTTCGCATCGGAGCCACCACGATTTGGGCACACCGAGCTCACGTTCGCGGAGTTAAAGCTAAAAAAACATTTAGTCCGATATACGTCTCCTTGTGTTAAACCAAGCTTTAAGTTTTTAATTAGATCAATTGCCTTGCCGAACTTGGTTTTTTACAGCATTATTTTCACCTCCCTTTTGGCCCTTGCCTCAATTAGCAATTTCGCCCAAATTTAAATGCTGAGATATTTCTCTTACTTCACCGCACAAGGTTATGACCGCATTAGGAAATATGATTGCGGGAAGTATATTAATAGTTGACATAAGCTTCAAACCGCATTCTGGTACCACTTTGAGCCTCTTCTTCAATTCTTTGAAAACAACATCCAGGCTTTCTAAGAATACTGCCAACGTTATCCCATACTTTTCGCGAATTCGTTCAGCGGCATTCTTTCAGCTTGGACCGGATTGCGAAATTACTCAGTCACGACATCTTTTGCTGAATGATCAATTAGGTAGAGTAGAGCAGAACTGCTTCCCTCTAGTATGCCTTCCCGAATTCATTCTTTCAGAAAAGCCACACAAACACTCGCAGCTAAAAATACTCGTTTTCAAACGAGGCAATTTACTCAAAGACACCAAGCGGTGCTTTCTTGTTCTTGCGTCATAGCTTCATCTGCATGCGCTGAACGTTTCAGCATAACACTTGTTCCCTAGATAGCACGTCACATGTGCTACTCTCTCATCCACGAAGCGAGCAGTGAGAATGGTGATGATACTTTGCGCATAACCGTTCGTATTTTCATCATTCCACAACTTCTTAAGTCTATACCATGCTCTATAGGTCAACCACCTCAATGGGATTAATTTCAGAATGCTTACAAGCGATCCTTAAGTTGTTGGTTCCCGTTCATATGAAGTAGCTTGGCAAATATATCGGACGGTATTGTGCTACTCACTCAGTACCGTAACAGCTTGGCTTGCAATTGCTTATCATCGTCTATCTTCTTCAAAATCCCTCGCCGGCGAATAGGGTGATCTAAAGATCTGGGAATTACATAGAGCGATGTCTTTAATGATGGTCGAGTTATATGTTTACAATAAACATACACTCGAAAAGTTAATACCATAGCTGAAATACAACAGCTCCACATCTACTCGGTCTCCATTTTTTTTAGCAGTATCGCTTTCGCTGTTTAAGCAACGTCGGTGCATCACGATGGCCCAGGCAAGCCGTAGGTGCTGTGAGCAAGCACGGGTGAAGGCAATAGCTGATGGCAGTCTTCAATGAGGTTTATATTTATATTGGTAGCGGCAAGCTAACAAAGCAATTTGACATTGTCTTTTCGGTAACAAGCCAAAATTAAATGGTATCTGGTGAAGAGAAGAGCCAAGCGGTATAACTGTGCGTCTTTAATAGATAGACCAAACAGAATTTCTTCTTCTAGGCTGTGCATAAAGTTCCTCAGCTTTCAAAACAGCACCGCACCAGCCTAATTCTAAATCATCGGCATTGTCCGAGAATTTTTAGTTACTATCGCAGCAACCATGGCCTGCACGTCATCACTGGAGTGATTTCCTAATCTTTAGAATAATTACGTTGGGTGACTTTAACTTGAAGTGGTGCAGAATTTTGGCCCCCAAAAGCCGCAGAATACATTTAAGAAGCTTAAAGCAAGATGCTCTCAGCTCTTGTCTTGCCAGATCGATAGCCATCCATCAATGTCATCTATTACGCGTTGTAAAAGCCGGCTGAAGCCTACTTCTCGTCGTAGAAACGAGAGCCAATAGAGCTCAGTTTAATATCAACGGATATCCAAAATGTTGAGCTGGTTCACGGTGCTTACTCTTCGCTATGAAAACTGCGAAGCATCGACGATCGTCGACGATGCAATGAGCATTGAAGTACGATAAAGTATTTAAACGATTGGAGGCTAAGCGGATCGATACTGGAAAGACTCAAGACCCAATTCTAAAGCTGCTGGATTCCACAAGCCGATCCTTAAGTTACAAGTTTAGAAAGATAAATGACAAGTAGTCCTTATTACGCTTACAACAAGCTGCAATGTCGCGATCATCGTGGCACAGACATCGACTCCTAGACAGAATGTGTTGCAAAACAACATGACAGAATGTACAATGTACAGCGCACAAGACTTAATTAACTATTACTACTAACACTTCTTGGCGAGAATGACATACCATTGACGGCGGTCACCGTTACAAACGGCATGCTTAAAAATGGTCAGTCATCTTCAAAGAAATTTCGAACGCACTTGAGGCAATAAGTTGCCTGGTTATGGATTTGCTCACATAGGGCGTATGCATAGACATACGAATGGCATTTTTCTTTTGACATGCTTCATTACGATATTTGTATAGACACGACTAGTGACTTTTGGCAGCCAAAGGCACGCTTTATTGAAGCACCTCCACAGAAAATGACAGAAGTGCCTTGTCGGTAGTGCCATTTCCTTAGACCAATTGCTTAAGATTTTCAGACAACCCTTTATTAAAAAAAACTTTAGAATCGTCTGCTTTCGACCAGAGAGATCGAAAAAGGCCGTGATGTCTATTTAGTGCAATTGAATTAGCAAAGAGTAGATCTGATCAAGCGCGCAAATGCGGTCAGTTAATTAGCTCTTCTCATTGGTCTTTTATAAAGTGGCCCAAGAGGAAATATCATGACACACTCAGTGCAAGATCTGAATAAATAATTGAAAGGACACAGCGGATTTGTCTCATACTCTTATAAAGGTATTCCAGTATGTGGTCCCAAGAAACCATTTTTGACGCTACCACTTGATTTCGGGTACATTATTTAACTGACCTGATTACAGTAGATAAATACTGCAAGAAGTGGCAGTGGTACTATGCAAATAAGTAGTATGGCGCCATTGACGCACTTTTTTGTGAAACTACGAGGTGAAGAGCCACTTCACGCCGTATCGGTTCGCAAAATTTCCCTTCACTGATAATAGTAGTAAATCAAATAAGAGAGATTAATAGCATTAATCGTACTTTATGATATGCGAAAAATCGGCTTGATCGTAGCAATGGCAAAACGAGCGGCAAAGAGGGCTGCTGGACGGCCGAGTGATTTTACGTTGCGTCAGCCACTAAGGAAGCGCTTGTTTCAAAGGGCTAAGTGACTCATTAAGCGCTGGAATTCAATGCAAGTCGTCGATTCGAGAGAAGTTTATTCAGTTTTTGGACATTAGAATTGACAAAGAAGGGGAGGACTCGACGAGCAGTACAGTCCACCTCCGCGATAGCATGGTATTTTGAGCCATTGTTTCTACAAAACAACACATATGAAGGTAATTTGACTGTCGAAAAAAGTTTAGCAAGAAAATTTACTCGGCGTCGTTAAAATGCTAGAAATAGGTGTGGCCTACTTTCTGTATGGAACAATGTCATCACCACACTATAATTGGAGAATTAATTTAGGACTAGGATAACCCTGAGAGTATATCAACCAAACATTCAATCACCCTAGACGCGTCCGTCAGCTGAGGGTTTGACCTACTTAGTTAGTGGCAAACAAATCCCAGATGTCTCAATTTTGGCGCTATAAAATCCAAGCAGTAAGAACTTAATTTTTGAGCGCGTCCATCGCATTTTTAAGAAAAGGCGGCCGAACGATCGCGGCCGAAGACGAACCCCTCCTTGTTGCTTTTACTTTTGAATCGCGATAGGCTACCGAATGTTGTACTGGAGCTGGTCCAACAGCACTGGCAAGATTTGTAAAGCGGGACATTGTGCTGCATCACAAATGGCTCCTGGCTTCTCTGCTTTGCAATGCGCATCTCAGAGAGATGCCGCTGGCTTAGGCGGGCAAGAGTATTAGAGGAGGTTACTCCTGCCTCGCCCGTAGCTCTTTTAATAAAAAAGCAGCGGATCGTACGTTGATTTAAGTACAAGCTGGAGATTGCTTCCTTCATCAAGATCCCGGCCTCTTGAGGACAAGTTTTTTTTGTTTTTGGCCTGAACTTAATTTTCGGATCAACTACCGTGTATATGAAAGTGAGATTTTGTAATGCGACGGTAAATCGCTTTCTTATGGTTTGATCTTTAAGCTTGACCCGCCAGTCTAGGTGCACGGCATTATAATACGAAGCTTTTCAGTCTTATGACCAATAGGTTAATAATTATTGAAAGTATCAGTTGCTGTATGACATGTCTTTCCGGGACCTTCAAAGTATTGATGCAGGCAGCTGTGTTTCATTCGCTCAAAAATTTGGAGCTTATCCCTCTCGCGTTAGAGTTTAAAATACGATAATGCTCTATTTTTTAAATTACACGTTTGACTGAAATGTATATCGAATGTCTAGGTGAAACCTAAATCAAGCCAGCAATCTGCTCGCACAAGGAACATGTCCCCAAATTAAAGACGTCGGGAGTAAAGTAATTAACGTCGGGAGTAAAGTTATTTCGGTCCTCTTTTTCTTTTAGCGATGACATAAAAGCGTTCAGAGGCCATCAACATGTGAGCCGCACTGCCGAGTGCAAACCAACCAGAATTGTTTTTCGGCCCACGAGAAAAGCGCGACAGCAAACATATTGCACAATGTGACATGTTTGACCCTCTCAATCTGATCATCTCTCCAGTGATGGTCGGCTACAGACAAAACAAGGGCTCTTAATATTTGAAACAGCGTTTGACAATATGCCTTGATGTATCGCGAATTTATCCGTCACTATTGTGTCCAAAAACTTATGTAATTAAAGCCATATGCAAAAACAGTCTTGAATTTTGTTCCTCAGCTATATTTGCACAGTCCCAAGTGCACCATCTTGCTTAGGTAGCACGCAAAATACTTACTGGTAGCCTTTGTCAAGACAGATGCATCGTGAAATTTTAAGATCTCACGGGTGTGTAATGGACCGCGGGTTTGAAATCGTGGCAGGTCTCATAGATCTTCGAGCAGTTGGCACCCCAAAAGCTTTAAAGAGATCAAGAATAATCTTCTATTTTGGCGCAAATGACCGCTATATGAAGCATTATGTGCCTTCGAAAGTGTATCATACTTTTTCTTAACGGCAGGTATGAATCTATATTATTGTGTAGCAAATTGTATACTCAATCTCAGCGACGTACCTGCAAAAAGTGTCGAAGTAGTCGTCTCTCGACCTATATATCTTTGCCTGCGATGAAGAATCGCATCAAAGGCTCTAGACTATGATTGTTTTAATTCACCTGATTAATTGATTGTTATTAGAGCTTCTGTAATTGCTGATGTAGGCCAGGACATTTCCTGGTCTGCAAAAAATCGCTTTGGCAAACACTTCAAGTTTGTCGGACTTGAAGAACCTAAAACAATTTAAAACTGACAGTGATCTTATCATTTTTATGAAAAGATAATTGACCACTGGTGCTGCATGCCGTGTAATCTTTGTCAAAGACGTGGTTGCTTCAATTGACGACCTGATCTAGAACTAGATGCTTTGCTGACGTCCGTTGTGATAGCGGCATCGTCGAGACCATCGCAAACGACAATGAATGGCTTTGTTTTGTCCAGCAAGGCCGTGATTAAAGCGTGCTAAAACCGTTTCTTGATTCTGGCAAAATCACCATTGTGCTGGCACCACTCATTGTCCATCTTGAATCGCTCGAACAAAGGCTTTGCAAGGCCCGCATAGGAAGCAATGCGCTTGTGCAAGTACTTGGCGAGACCTTGCCACTTCCTTATATCTTTTTGGGATGTGGCATAGGCTAAGCTGAGAAGGTTTCTACTTTCACGAGTCTTTTTGAGCTTCAAAGATTTTCTAAAAAGCGATCGAGGACTCTAATCTTCCGTGCTGCAAATACATACGTGTCGATGCTAGCATAATTTTTTGTCCTCATGACTTTTTAAAGTTTTCCTCAGATGGTCCCGACTGATCCCCTTAAAGCTGCTATGAATATTTATCTACAGTTATAAATGTGCACGGTCGAAATACCGTAACGTACAACATAAGTGCGTGGTCATGCGATTAAAGTTGCCGGGGCCTTTGATCGCCCTCGTGGCATCGCCAAAGTAACCTCCTAAACGGTTTGACCGCTGAGAGGCATATATTTAAAACCCTCATTTGGCTTTAATATGCTTTGTACAACACTCGCCCGGGTACACTATTAAGTGTCAAGTTGTTTTCTGAAATTGGTGTTTGAGCATATTCCACAAGTTATGTGAAGGATGAACCAGTAGCCACTTTAAGCTCAGTCTTGCAAATCAGAAAATTGATAACGAGGAAGGCCTCGTGCCATCCAATTTCATTCGGGCAAAGAAGTCATCAATAAGTTTACCCTGTACGCGCGACGGTGGTCATTTCCTGGAGCCAGATTACAGTGCAGGTCAATTGTACGCCTAACTTGCAAGTTTTGATGGTGAGTGATCGTACACCACATCTAAATTTCCTTAGATACGAGATATATTGGATTTTTGGCCTTCTTTTGGACATCAAAGCAAAGACCTGCCTATAAGGCTGATATAATACATATTCGTTAAAAACAGAGGATGTGTTGTATTCTCAAGATCAAAATTTTCGTAAAAAATATCTTAAATACATTTTCAGCTTTTTATCGAGTCTTGAACTCAGCAGCTACAAATTTCTTGAGATCTAGTAGCTCTGACACCTTTGGCAGTGCTTCCATTTGGGGTACACTTGCCGTGAATCAACTGCCTACTGAGTTGTCAGTTAAAGCTGTGGATAATGTTTACTTGTAAACATTGTCTACTTGCCGTGCTTGGAGAGTAGTGCTCTTTTGCAACAACAAGACTGCGTAAACGAAGAGCACATTTTTGACCCCTCAAAAGTGGTGACATCGCAATGACAAATCTCAATCCTGTACGACTCATTCAAAATTTGCGCCGCCTCTCGACGTTTGGTATATTTTTCCACCTTCATTTAAAAGTGACTTGCTGATCGGAAAACTAATGACCACCCATAAGTCTACATTGAGCGAACTGACGGCTTACAGCATCGGCTACATTTCATACGCAAGACAGCTTAGACTGTTGGCGTCTTACCAGCCAAATACTTTTTTTTCAGAGTAATTTGATCGACAATAAGCGACGAATGTTGTTCTTGAAATAAGTCAAGCAAAAGCAAGCATATATACTAGACTTTTCTCGCCAAACCTGCTAAGCAGACATGTTCATATACCTAAGCTGGAGGCCTAGCCGATATGCCGTAACGATATATAATATGCACTTTGTGAAGTGTCTGGTGATCATGCCTTAAACATCGCAATTAACTCTCGATTGATTGAAGCTGATACAGCATCATAGGCAAAGTCGTGATTAGTCTTGCGCGTAATGTCTGGAGAAGCATGCGGCAAATTAAACGGAGCAACAGCTTATTGGATAGAAGTGGGCATTCGGCCGTATGAGACCGTAATGGATACGCTCCGCGCCAAATACGCGTAAGTTTGAAAAGGCTTTATCAATTCAAGTACGTTCTTGCCAGCCATAATCATCACAATTAGGTCCGGGCTACCAGCACTTGCTGCGAGGAGTGGCTACATAGGCATACAGAAAGCATTAAGGCTGCGTACTTGTATTGAGTTTTCTAGATTATTAAATGGATTAGGAAAAGATCAAAACAAGTTTGCATGTGAAAGCGCATACGTTGCCTTGCAAGTAAGCTGTCATGATCTGGTACGTGTGAATGCTAAAGCACACATCAAGGTGTGGTATCATGATTACGACTACTTCTCGTAATTGTTGGTCGAGCAATATTCTGCCATATTAGGCAACTTCAACTTGTCCAATGGGAGAGACCAAACGCAATAGGGCTTAGTCAGCGAATTGGCGCTCCAGAAATCGGCCACATGACCAACAAGGACCCCGGGTCGAATTTTGGCTTAAATTGGTAGAAGACGATCTAGTCAGACTAATTAATTTTTTGAACAGACTGTGATTGAACGAGGGTTTCTTCCGGATATGACAAAGTACGCGGCGTATCCTGTCTACAACACCTATATAAAATATATGCTTAATTTGGTAGCTGGTGGTGTCAATACTAAAATTCTATCAGATTCATGTTCAAATGGCAAAGCCAAGCACAAATTTAGCCGGTATAAGCAGTTTTGTGAGCTCAGATAATTTCTTACTTCGTCTCCTTTTGTCTTAGACTTCAAGTAACTTGCCCGGAGTCGGAAGCTGTTTCGAATCATGTAGAAAACAAAATTGACGGCAGCTCCGAAATTCAGATTGAGTGTTTTTTTTCTCAATGCTTTCCTCAGTCCCCTTGCCTTGACATCTCATTAAGATGCAAATTTATTTGAGGGACAATCGTGAAAATGAGCTTGAGCTCGAACGTCGACTAATATGATCGTAATTTTTATCTATCTAAAACCAATGATGACAACGAGAAAATCGATGCACCCCGGGCAGAATCAATGCCGAGTAGACTTAGATTCAATTACAAGGACGCTGAGTAGAAATTCTGCACACACCTGAGCATTTGCCTATGATGCAAGGGATCATAGTATTGATATGTAGGAGATCCGGAGCGCTGACATGACCTGGCGTAGAAAGGCGTCCGCTCTATTTAAGTTAGCATCAACTTTCATGATATTGCATAAGTTGGCGATTCGTCATTCTCTTCTGAGCCTGCTGACAATGAAGAGATTGACATGACAATCCACTGATCTATGCTGGTGTGACCAAGGTGAACAACGTCACATATCTAAAAGAATTAGCGTTCGACACGAGAGGTGGCTCGACTCTGTTTCCTGCAAGTTGATTCAAAAAAAGAAGTAATGTGGTTCAAAGTTTTCATTGTCTGGTACGTATTGTGGTTAAGTACGAGTCCTCACGTGTCGCTGGCTTGTGTGTTGAAGAATCCTTAATTTCCTTAAGAAATTTTCGCTTAAGCAGTAAGCAGCAAATTAAGTCGGCTACTGCTCTATCGGTTATTAAGTAGAAGCATTACTTGGCTCTGGCTATACCGATAAATTTGTATTGATATGTTTGCATCAGTAAAGCTAACCGGCTTTAAATCTGGATTTGATTGGCATCGATCGCTCCCTTCTTCCACCATGCGCTTCCAACCCGTCACGATATTGAACGCTGTTCTTTTAATGAAACACGTCAATGCTGTTTCTGCCGCTACGTCCGACCAGACCGGACTTGATGTCCAAAATCTGCCACCTTATACGGTGAACAATCGGTATGATGCCAAGAGGTTCTTAAGAGCTCTTGTCAGTGTTAATAACGAAGTAAAGATGATGAATTACGCCAAATGGTCAGCTGATTTGAAAGAAGCTCTGGCAAATGGTATTGATCCTGTCATGGGCGTTGTCAACAACGTGAATATACTGAAAAACCTCGCCTCAGACTTGAGTATTGAGGCCAAGGCGAGTGAGATCCCGTTTCCTGTAGGCATCAAGGATAAAGTACACAAAGCACTTCTTTTGCTCTCGGGAAACTCGAATTACTTAGACGCTCTGAACGTGGAGGCCCAGCCATTGCAGAAGTATCTACACCTACTCGAGACTGAGCCTGACCACTCGGCGCCAGCAGTTGTCGAGGCGATGAAAGCTATTCGTTCGGATTGGGACAAGTACAAGAAATTGTTGGATCACCTGAACTTAAAGAAGCAGGGTATGATGCTTATGGACTGGTTTGATGAGGAGTCGATGACGGCCGACATGTTGAAACTGCTCACTTCGGACGTTAAGGAAGAGGATCTGTACAACGGCAAGTTGCTAGCTGCTTACGATACGTACGTCCGTATCTATAACAGGAAGCACCCGACTGAGCAACTGAGCTTGCTAGCGGCACTCACCGTTTGTTTTGGCGATTTTCGCGTGGCGCAGATGATCAATACAGCCAAGTCGGCCCCAGCTCTTGAAGAAATGGCAATAATGGCAGACAAACTTGAGAACAGGCAGATTCAATATTGGGTTGATGCTCGTAAAACACCGGACGAGGTTGCTCAGCTGTTGAGAATCGGGTCACCATTGCTAGAATCGTCCGAGATGGCTATGATCGGCAGGTGGCTGAAGTTCGTCGACGAGTTGAGCAAGCATGAAAAAGAAACTTCGTTGTACCCGATTAAGACATTGAAAAGCCTTTACTCTCACTCCAGCCTTAACTTTGACATCCGAATGATAAAGTTTTTAACGAGCGAATCAGACTTGGAAGAAGGCTTGGCCGAGCTGTTGAAGGCTTGTCTGATGCGATACTGGTTTAACAGCTTAAAGACCCCAGATCAACTTGAGACGCTTTTCGAGATGTCTCTTAAGTCCTTCGATGGCAAGAGCCACAACTATGCCTCTTTTTTGCAGCAGTACAAGAAATTGTACGATGGATTTGCTACCCCATTGCAGGATTCGCTATTGAAGCCTACAAATGGCCGAAGAGACGAGAACTGGTACAACTTGGCATTTGCTGAGCTGAAAGCTGTCATTCTCAAACACAACGAGAATGAACCCATTGAGAAACTGAGCTTGTTTGCGGCACTTACTCTTCACTATGGAGATCGCGAAGCATCGACGATCATTGACGAGGCCATGAAGGTGGAAGAGACGATGAAAATTGCCAAACTATTGGAGGCCGAGCAGATTCAGTCCTGGATCGACACTGGAAAGACTCCAGACCAAGTTTTTAAGCTTCTCGATTTTAAGTCCCGGTCTTTGGGTTACAAGTGGGTGAAATTTTGCAACGCTTTCAGTCTGCATCACCCAGAGTCAGCATTCGATCCTTTTGAGAAATTGAAAACCCACTTCAGTGACGACGTGCTGGCCATATTTGTTCTGATGGGAACATTAGAAAAATTGGACATTGCCGAACATTTTGGGAATGTGCTGGTGCGGCGCTGGTTTGGTGCAGTCAACACCCCCGGAAGGCTCGAAGCATAGCTTAATAACGAGAAGAGTTAAATGTTTTTTTTGGTTCTATAATGAAGACGTACAGCGAATTTTGCATGAACCTCGGCGCTCTCTCTACGTCGAAGGTCACTGCTCGTAATAAGCTTGATGTGTGTTCACCCTTCACGGAGATCACAAATCTGTACGACGAACATTTGCTCACTGCCTCCAAAGCTTATAAACGGATCTAGAACGAAGCGATCCCTCGCAAGCCACTGAGCGTGCTTGCGACACTCACTGTTCTATTCGGACATACGAATACGTCAGCAGTAATTGAGGCTTGAAAAGCGCTACCTGATCTTGCGGACACCGCTAAATTATTGAAGACAAAACAGATTCAGTACGGAGTGGACTCTGGAAAAACTCCAGAAGAATTATCGAAGCCATTAAACTTCGGGTCCAAACGCTCTATATAGTGATTAAAGTTTGCGACATATGTATACTGTGTGACCCGAAATTAGCGTTTGACCCGCTTAAGTCGTTAAAAATCCACTTTAGCAAGGATGATGTGGCCCTGTTTGTTGTTGTGCGGCGCTGGATCGAGATCGAGAAGAAGAAGACTCTCCAGGGGCTTAGAGCACATCTCAATCAAAACGAGGAGCCACGCCTTTTTGTATTTCTTTAAAGACGTACAATGAAAACCTTGACCCTCCTTCTACCCAGACTCTGGCATTTTTTGGAGGACATTACGTCGAAATGCTCCATGTGCTTTCCTCCATTGACATTGAGATGAACTTGCACGACGGCATGGTGCTTGCTGCAATCGGCGCTTACATTTGCCTATCCAACAAGTCGAATACGAAAGAGCCACTGGGTTTGCTTGTAGCACTCCCGCCCGCCTGTCCGACTCCTGTTGTTTAGCGGTTTTCGCAAGTTCCGGCCCCGCATTTGCTGCTTTAATCACAGTCGATGCATCACAATCACCCAGCAGATTCAGTTTTTGAGATGACCCTAAACCAAGTCGTTGAGTTTTTAGAGATCAAGTCTATAGACCTGGCTATTATTTACAATCACAATTTTTTTGAACGTATCCAGCAGTGTGTTGCTCAATCTGGTCGGGACCGACCCTGTGGCTCGAGCGGGTTAGCCGTTCGACCCAGGACCGGGTTCGGATAGGCAGCCGGAGATAAATCACTAAAGTGGACAAGCCATCACACCCGAGCGCGTGACTGCCCTACCAACTCGCGCTCGATTGGGTAATAAAAGAGTTGGGTGCACTGCTCCATAGCGGAATGAGGGGTACGGAACCCGGTCCCAATATGAGTCGGATTGCTACCAGCATCACGCGATGGTGACAGCTTAGTCCTAGCGCGTGGTTCCCGGTAGCTTAAATCTCAATCTGGTCGAATCGACCCTGTATTTAGCCGTTTGACCCAGGTCAGGAGGTACCTGGTTCAATAGGAACCGAATTAAAGCAGCCGGAGATAGGTCATTTAAGTGGACGAGCCATCACACCCGAGTGTGTGACTGCCCTACCAACTCGCGGGTAATAAAGTGTTGGGTGGGGGACGTCCCACTGACTCATAGTGTAACGAGGCCGATCCCAATATGAGTCGGATTGCTACCAGCATCCTGCGATAGAGACAGCTTAGTCCTATCGCGTAAGTTTCGGTAGCTTCAACCTCAATCTGGTCGGACCTTACATATCGAGCTGGCCACATTTGGTGTTGAAAGAGTCTGAAAAAATTGGATGAAGCTAAGCGATTGCAAGCCATGCAGTTACAAAGTAGTTTGACAATATGATACCGTCTGAGAAATTCGAATGGGAGAGGATAATGAAAAACTCGATGGTCTAGGCTTACCAAAAGTATGTATTTACTTTTTCGCTGATAAGTACACTGCTCAAGTATGTTTATGAATGCAATCCTCTCATAGTAGCCTGCGCATCTATCAATATACTAAATCCTCTTCGACTGGTGTTAGTGCACCTTGTCGCCCTCCCTACCAGCCCTCGAAGCAGTATACAGCAAAATGCATACGAGAGATAAAGTCGTATCAATAAATCGTGGATATTCGCTTCCTTGACTTCGGGCTGAAATGGAGCAATTTACAGAGGGAGCAATGTCAGGTGCAAAGTTAAAGGAAAGGAGAGAGGAGTTCACGATTAAAACACCATATTCTACAGCAGATGGTCGCTCTCTTTACAAAGTTGCTACCACGACATCGCAGGGAACGGCGCTCACAGTAGCGACGTACCTACACTAATGATCTATAAATTTTCGCTTTTATTTCGTGCTGTCTCACCGACATTGTAGGAATCAGAAAGGTCCGTGATAGGAGCATTGTGTACACTGGAGAAGACGGCGCTGCGCTAGTGACTTCAGCTGCAGCCACTGGCGCCTTCGCCGCCTTGTCGTTGTCCCTACCAGTACAATTACTTAAATTACAACTCGAAAAAGATGGAGCTAAAGAAAAGAATGATTGGATTTTGCAGAAAATTTGATCTAAGAAAAGGAAAACTTTTATTGACCTAAAGAATAATTCATTTTTCTAAATCAAATATTTTTGAATAGTAAACTAAAATACATTGACATTTCCGAAATCTTGAAGTAAATGAAATAAAACAGTACATTCTGGCCACTATCTTTACGCTTCCGGACGACTTTGTCGTAGCGTGTAAGCTTATCAGTACACAATTGTGGAAGTTCAAAAAGAAGCACTTTAATGCTATATGGCTTGGGGACCAATGGCTGGACCAATTTGCGGTGCAGACAAAGTTTTCGGCGATCGAAACTTAAAATTTGCAACCGTAGCCGCGCTTGCGTGGTGACAGAAAATATGGATTGCGGGTAATTTTGGTGCTTGGATGCGTATGAGCTAGTAGTGCAGATAAAGCCGTGTCGTGAAAGTATTGTAGTAAATCGCGGGAACGAATGTTCAGGTGAAAGCTGGTGAGCTATTGCTTCATAACAACTTGAATGCAACAATGTATTCGAGCAATCCGAACATCTGCGAATGGCATGTAGACTGAGTGCTGAGTTCTTGGCAATCTTGATGAACGTGCATAAAAAAGATGACAAATGCCAAACGACAGAAATGCAATGCTTGTGCTTGGAATTGTGCCACTTGCTGCATAGCGATCAGAGTTAGAGCGCCATGAGGCCTTTCGCCGAATATGCTTAAATTTTCCGCAAACCTATTTTAGCAGACAGTGGAGCAGTATAAGCGTGCCTCGAAGCGTTGTGTTTGAAATATTTTTTTGGTGCTGTTAGTTGGGCTGGTGTGTGATCTGCCGCATTGGCTTTTTTCGCTTAGAATGAAGTTTTATTTCGGTTGTCGGGCTTACAGCGGATGGCATTTATTTACGCGTCAATCTTCATTTACTAAAAATGAATTCAGGAGTCTGCACTTAAATTAGAAGCTTAGGAGTTTCAAGCTGACAGCCAAATTTCTGCCAAACCTACGACGGACGATCTCGGGTGGGCTACGGATGCCGAAATGTTTGTACAGGGAACACTTAGTCTTTGGGGTTGAGTCATAGCTTAATTGAGTATAGTAATCATTAAGTACAAGTGTAAAGGACCTGATAAGAGCGTATGAAGCACGAGTGATAGCGTCTGATTAAAACCGATTGGTGTTTAAGCAACGTAGTGCACAAGTTTATGTATCTTGATCAAAAATTGGGTGAAAATCCTCAACCTAATTTAGGATCTGTGTTCGGTACGTAGGTTGTCAGACTGTATACGACTTCTGGCCGCAAACTTGCTCCGTATATTTTGGATTGTAGAATACAATTCGAATGGCCTTCGTACTCAACGACGTTGCTATTATCTAAAGTCAGCGCGAGCTCAAATCTTTGTACTTTGCAGAGAATCTTCATCCCAAGCTACGGCCAGTATGTATGAGTTTTTGTTTAATCCATCAAATCCAGCAAACGTGCGTTAATCCATCAGATCCAGCAAACGTGCGTCATAAAACTTTCCAAGTTATAATAGTTTTCAATTAACTAGCAATGGTACTGCAAAACTTATATGTGTCGGACTCTACCAGCTTGCTTTAATCCATTTATAGACATGTGCACTTTCACACAAGAGAACATCATGGTCTCATCTCCAAGAAGCCAAGAAAAATATTGGCTAGAAACTCACTAAAACAGACAGCTTCAACGCTCTTTTCGTAGCCTTTTTTGGGTGCAAGAGCTATTACCATTAACTATCTTCCATGGTCATGACCGCAAGTACACCAATTTTAAGCCGAAATGTTAAGGCTTGATTACAATAACGCATATTCTAGCGCGGGGTAATGTAATGTAATGTATTACGTTATCGCGTTGCCAAGTTATGCACGTGCTAGACTTAGTATGGCTAGTCCACGGCATAGAGTGGTGTCCGCATACGTCGGGTCTCGTTCGGCGGGCAGTGCAGCCAGCACCGAGGTCGTGAGGGTCTTCCATTATTTTGTTTAGCTCTGACTTGGTAAGAGCCCAGGTGGCGCCCGGTGCTGGAGACCGTCGCGTCGAGGGTGAGACTCTTTAGAGACCTGCAGATACCCGAGAGCACCTGCCCGAAGCGCGCGAGCATTCAGCCCCCGCGCTCGGAAGGAGGGCGTCACCCCAACCTTTTCCAAGCGCTAGCGCGGGGTATATTTGTTATAGTCTCTGCGACAAAATGCTCAAATGTATACTAATTGGTTAAGTTTAGTCTTGACTTATACATCCAAATCCATCCCGCGCACTCATAAGTGCAGCTCAGCCTTTAGTTAAAATTTCTCTGATTGGTCAAAAGCTATTTGAAACCTCTTAAGGCCTGGTGATCAGACTCTTCTCGCAAAACTTTACATACACTTAGTTTCATTTTTGCAGAAGTATCGCACGGGCCACCAGCTAGGCCCCTCATTGCTATTTCAATTTTCATACTTGCTAATAAAAGTTTTGCTTGGTTTCTTAAAATTAGCATCGCTGCTTTCTTTTTATCTACCAGAGTTCATTAAATCTCATAATAATTCAGTAAGACGCCTAATGTCCTAACACTCGCTTCATTATGAATGCATAGATTCGTGGATAGCATAAGCCGATCCTGCAAACCGTCAGTGCGCTCAATACAGACTCGTAGGCTGTCACAAAGCTTATATGTCAGCGCTCAAGTATGCTAAAGTCGACACGCGACACAAAGTTCAAGACATGCTGGATAGGACGCTAACGCTTGGACATTGTAACCCCCGGATTAAAATGATGGCTCCACAAAGTCCGCTATTGCCACTCATGAGGACTGTGTCACGTATGTCCTTCTGTTACTCACGTGTTCTGCGTCATGCAGGACCTTCTTATGTATATCGCATCATGCGTAGCTACTTTGTCATTATTTACACGTACTACGCTGGTCTGGCCTTCTTTCTGTCGCCCACGCGTATTGTGTTGTGCAAAGACTTATTTGCCACTGACGCGTGCTGTGTCATACAAAGCCTTCTACTTGCCACGTACGCGTTAGGTCTTACCTTTTCACTAATTAAGCTGTCTTGTAGTAATTAGTAATAATTCAGCCATGCAGCCGATGGCATCCAGAATCAAGCGGCAAACAAGCACTCACACAAGCAGCCGGCAAGCAGACATGCCTGAGGTCCAAATAAAATTTTGGCAAAGGCGATCCAATTTAGTGTACTAGCAAGCGAATTAGCCAGCGGCCTGCGAGTAATTAAGCGAGATCAGGAGCAGTCCAGCGAGCAACCCAAAATAGCAAAAGTGCGAGAGAAGCAAAGCGAAGAGATGGAGGCAGAGCAAGGCGAGGAAAGGTGAGTCGTGGCAGTCAGTGGGTATAATCCAATGCTGATCACGCGAGACGACTTTATGTGAAGTGATATATAGATCATTATCGCTGGTTTGGCTGAGGGTCGCAGGTCGTGGTATGAAATACACATTATTCACATACATTGTGGCCTGTAAGGAGGTCATATGCCTCAATGCTGAAGTACTGGTTGAGGGCTCATGCCAGCAAGTGCAATCTTTTGATGGCGAAGAATGTTGTAGCACATTGTTCTCTACGGTTAATTAGCTTTTGCCGATATGCCAGCAATATTTCATATCGTCTCTGTTTGAAGCCTTTTGACGCGACAGTACAGTATTTCTTCACCGCTGAAAATAAACCGAGGAATGACGACATCTTTCGTAATAGTAACCCTGATGCGCTGGAGTTGTACAATTTTACATGGCAATACTTGACGTTGTTGGCAGTCGGAAGGAGAAAAATGTTCTCTCGCAGAAGCCGCGCTGTAAGAAAGGGAAGAGCGGGTAGATAAATATATGTTGAAGTTCGAAAAATTTGCACTTGGATTGCGCGAAGCTGACTGTCATTTGCGGTACAAAATGGGATCATGCTACTTGTGTTCTGAAGCAGTGACTAAAAAATGCGTTTAGACAATCAAGGTAGTACACATGAGAGCACGGCGACAAGGAAGTCACATTGAAGCGTCATTAATGATATCAGCTGCCAAGATAACGTAAGATTAATAAGGTAAAGAATTATTATAAAAGATAGAACAAGTAGGAGTTATTTATTACGAATTTGAGAGATAGACTGGTACCGCAAGAATAATGAGAACAAGTGAACGCATTAGCGAATGCGCACCTCATAACTATATGCAACTCCAAGTGGCAGTGAAGAGTTGAAGTCGTGCATTTGCTCGAAGCACTTCCTTCGTGCTACATTTGCGTAAGTTGAATTTAGTCGCTTCCAGCTGACTGTAGAACGAGACGTGCGCGCGATGGCAGCTTAATGAAAGCAAAGAAAGTGGTGAATTTATGTGCATTTGTTTAATTCGCAAATTTGCTCGAGCTTCTTAAAGCAACCTTAATCGCTGTCTGAGATATTTTCCGAAAATTAATATCATTGCGGAGACGTGACCAGTTCGTGCACTTACTGCATATAATATATATATAATGGTTGATTAGTATTTGCGCGGTGCGTCTATTTTAATCTAGATGTGTAATCTCAAGCTTGGAAAAGGTTGGGGTGACGCCCTCCTTCCAAGCGCGGGGGCTAAATGCTCGCGCGCTTCGGGCAGGTGCTCTCGGGCATCTGCAGGTCTCTAACGAGTCTCACCCTCGACGCGACGGTCTCCAGCACAGGGCGCCACCTGGGCTCTTACCAAGGCAGAGCGAAGCAGAATAATGGAAGACCCTCACGACCTCGGTGCTGGCTACACTGCCCGCCGAACGAGACCCGACGTATGCGGACACCACTCGATGCCGTGGACTAGCCATAGAGCCTAGCACGTGCATACCTTGGCAACGCGATAACGTAATACAATACAATACAATGTGTAATCTTATATAATAATCTTTGATAATCTTTTAATAAAATTAATACACGCGAAGTATTATTCGCAGTCGTCAACAAAGGTAGTTGGAGAAAGAATATATGATGCTATAAGCAGTATATGCTTACTTTTATGAAGTAGGCGAGGAATACAAGTAAGCGACGTATTTTTGTCGAACGCCAAGTCCTACAAATCCAGACGTGGTTCACCAGTATATCGTCAAACTTGTCGTATTCAGCAGGCTCAGGTTTGATCCAGTCATCGGGATAAACGTACGCTTCGTCGTTTTATGCAACATCATGCTTGTGTTGGTTTGCTTCGAAGTGAAGGCTGCTTTTTTTATAAAGAAGACCTCTCTTTAAGCATACCGTACTTCGTATTCGTATGGCGGACTCTATAACATCAAGCTTGGTCTCGTTTGGGAGCACTCTACACAAAGTATATAATACAATTTTCGTGTCTGGAATCTGACCCGCGCAAATTTATCCGCTCAAGTAAAATGTAATCCGAGAACTATTCAAGGCATACATTGGCGCAGTACTGACATGAACTGTACGTTTTGCTGAAGGCCAAGTCTATAGTCGCCATTTACACAGCTTCCGAACATCTTCTTTGCAAAGGTACGGCATGTATTCTTGGCGTCCAAACTTAGTCTTTTCATTTAACTTGCTTATTTAAATAGATGCGGTCAGCGAAATTTATTTACTTACTCCTTATACGGTAACTCTTAATGAAGACAAGAAAAATAGGATTCAACTTCAGTTCCAATGATCAAGATCAGAGATCGGTTTTGCAGTTTGAGAATCATACATAAAGTGTACACTTCTGATTAATTACACATGAAGATTGTAGCAAATGCGTCAACAAGCTGCCAGAATAGGACTCAGTCCAAAAACTGCTCGATTCGCAGGTTGCTGTATGCAAGCAGACACCAACTGCACGTTTACTACACAAGAGCAAGCTTGAATATAAGCAAAGAAAGCCTCAATTAATTTTGTAAAATTATGATTGTAAAATTGCGCTAATCTAACTTTACAATGGGTATGGCAGAGCGTGACATCGAATTATAGCTAATAAGCACAATGAACTGGTTGGCAATGGAAATTCAGTGGACAAGATTGACCGCAGTGTTCCTTCTTCTCGAAATGTTCCGCTTCAATTTGCAGTACACATGCTTCATTTGATCATCAAGTCGGTCGTGACAGAACTTTGACGCGAAAATCAAAACACCATACAGCTTGTACTAGTAGGGGCACCATTTAAGTATCTCGTCGCAAAAAGTAGATTTGCTTGTGTTAGTGTACAGAGCTTGATGCATTAATAACGTGAGGCTCATTTTCATAATCTCGATTCTTGCTGTACTGATATTATCGTACTGAAATGTTTGTAACAATAATGCGATAACTTTACTTTAAGCAAGCAACGGCCAATCAAATCGGATCGGTATACAGCGGTAGACCCCGATCAGTTCTTCTTCTTCTACAAAGTGCCACCATGCGTCTCCAATCCGCCACGATACTGAACGCCGTTCTTTTAATGGAACACGTCCATGCTGTTTCAACCTTAACGTCTTACGAGGACGTACGTGATGTCCAAAAACTGCCATCGTTTACGGTGGACAGTCTTCATGAAGCCAAGAGGTTTTTAAGAGCTCTTGGGGGTGTTGACGAAGCAAGGACGGTAAACCTCGCCAGACAATCGTCCGAATTGAAAGAAGCGCTGGCAAATGGATTTGATCCTGTCATGAGTGTTGTCAACAACGTGAATATATTGAAAAACCTCGCCCCTGACTTGAGTATTGAAGCCCAGGCGAGTGAGGTCCCGTTTCCTGTAGGCAAGAGAGATAAAGTGCACAAAGCCCTTCTTTTGCTCTCGGGAAACGCAAACTACTTGGATGGTGTCACCGATAAAGCCCAGCCATTGCAAAACTATCTTAAATTACTCGAAACTGAGCCAGATCACTCGGCGCCAGCAGTTGTCGATGCGATGAAAGCTATTCGTTCGGAGTGGGACAAGTACAAGAAACTGCTCGACCGATTAGACTTCAAGAAGCAGAGAAATTTACTAAGCGACTGGCTTGGTGAGAAGTCGAGTAAAGCTGACATGTTGAAGCTGCTTACATCAGACGTTAAGGAAGAGGATCTGTACAACGGCAAGTTGCTCGCGGCTTTCGATACGTACGTCAATATTCACAACACGAAGCACCCAACTGAGCGACTGAGTTTGTTGGCGGCACTCACTGTTTGCTTTGGCGATTTTCGCGTCGCGCAGATGATTGATACAGCCAAGGCGATCCCGGCTAGTAAAGAATCCGCGAAATTGGCAAAGGATCTTGAGAAAAGGCAGATCAAATACTGGGTGGACGCTCGTAAAACACCGGACGAGGTTGCTCGGCTGTTGCGAATTGGGTCACCTCTGTTGGACGCGTCTGATATGGCTATGATCGGCAGGTGGCTAAAGTTTATCAAAAAGTTAAGCAAGCATGAAAAAGCGACTTCGTTGTATCCGATCGAGACATTAAAGAGCATCTACTCCCACTCCTCTTCAAACTTTGATTATAGAATGATCAAGTTCCTTACGAGCGAATCAGATTTGGAAGAAGGCCCGGCCGAGCTGTTGAAGGCTAGTCTGATGCGGTACTGGTTTAACAGCTTGAAGACCCCGGATCAACTTGTGAAGCTTTTCGAGTCGAAGCCTGTTAAGTCGTTCGATGGCAAGAGCAACAATTATGCCTCTTTTTTAAAGCGGTACAAGAAATTTTTCGACAAAATTGCCCCTCCATCGCAGAGTTCGATTTCTAGTGGTTTAGAGCCTGCTTCTGTCGTTAGAGACGAGAAGTGGTACAACTTGGCGTTTGCTGAGCTCAATACTATTGTTTCCAAACACAACGAGAATCAGCCTATCGAAAAACTAAGCTTGCTCGCGGCGCTTACCCTTCGCTATGGAGATCGCGACGCATCGACGATCATTGATGAAGGCATGAGGGTAAAAGAGACGACAAATCTTGCCAAACTTTTGGAGGCCGAGCAAATCCAGTCTTGGGTCAATGCTGGGAAGACTCCGGACGAAGTTTCCAAGCTTCTGGATTTCAAAAGCCGGTCGTTGGGTTACAAATGGATAACGTTCTGCAACAGTTTTAGTTTGCGTCACCCAGAGCTAGCATTCGATCCTTTTGAGAAATTGAGATATCGCTTTAGTGACGACGTGCTGGCCACGTTTGTCGTAATGGCGAGATCGGAAAAGTTGGACAATGCCAAACAATTTGAGGATATGCTGCTGCGGCGCTGGTTTCAGGATATGAAGACTCCTGAGGAGCTTGAAGTACAGCTCAATCGAAACGAGAAAAAGAAGCGCTTTTTTGTCTCTTTATTGAAAACGTACAGCGACTTCCACATGAACCTCGGCTCTTCTTCGTCGTCGAAGATCAACACAGCTCGGACTAAGATCAATGTGCTCACATCCTCCACTGAGAACACGAACCTGTACGACGGCCGTGTGCTAGGCGCCGTCAAAGCTTATGTCCAAGCCTACAACGAGGTAAACCCTAACAAGCCACTGAGCTTGCTTGCCGCGCTCACTGCCCGTCTCGGCTATAAGGATGCTTCGACGGTGATTGAAGCAGCAAAAGCGCTCCCAGATCTTGTAAAAACCGCCAAGCAATTGGAGATGGAACAGATTCAATTCTGGGTAGACTCTGAAAAAACTTCGGACCAAGTTTTTAAGTTGTTGGACTTCGAGTCCAAAAGCCCTGCGTCGGTTTACAAGTGGATTAAATTTTACGACAGATCCGTCGTACGTGACCCAAAATTAGCATTTGACCCGTTCAAGTCGTTGAGAAATCACTTTAGTGATGATGAATTGGCCTTGTTTGTGGTGGAGGCAACGCCAGTAAACTTGGTCAGTGCAATACGATTGGAAAATTTGCTGGTGTGGCGCTGGTTCGAAGAAATGAAAACCCCCGAGGAGCTGAAAGCGCTGCTTAATCGAAACAAAAAGAAGCACCTTTTTGTTTCTCTTATAAAAAAGTACAGTGAGTTTTACAAGAATCTTGGCCCTCCTTCTACAGCCAAAATCAACCGTCCGGGGCATTCTACCGGAAACATTACACCAGACATGCTTCATGGGCTTACCTCCACCGATGCTAAGATGAACCTCTACGACGGCTCAGTGCTTGTCGCGATCGACGCTTACGTTCGCCTTTACAACAAGGCGAATACTAGAGAGCCACTGAGTTTGCTTGCAGCACTCACTGCCCGCCTGGGCCATCGTGATGCATCAACTGTGATTGAAGCAGCAAAAGCGGTGCCGAATCTTGCGAAAATCGCCAAACAATTAGAGACCGAGCAGATGCAATTTTGGGTGGACGCTGGAATGACCCCAAACCAAGTCGTTGAGCTCTTGGATCCCAAGTCGCAAGGCCTGGCTATGATTTACAGGTACATACATTTCATGAACGTATACAGCAAGCGTCCATCCGAGTCGTTGTTTGATCCGCTCAAACCGTTAAAGAAATATTTCTCAGAAATCAAGCTGGCTATTTTCGCCGTTGAGGGAGCAGGAAAAGAATCGGACGATGCTAAGCAATTGCAAGCCATGTTGTTACGGTCCTGGTTCAACAACATGATGCCGTTTAAAGATGTCGCTAAGTTGCTCCGTTCGAACGGAATTAAGCTTACCACGTTTGAGAATCTCTTGGCGCCGTACAGAAAATATTTGCGTTGGGAAGGTCGACCTTCAAAGCAGGGTATGGTCACAAGCCTTTTGGTGAAGTCAGACATCAATAACGGCCGTGCATTTGCTGTTTATAAGGCTAACATCGACGAGTACAACAAAGAGAACCCACTGGACCAACTGAGTTTGGTCGCCGTCCTAACCGCTCGCTTTGGGGATAAGGAGGCGGCACATGTCATTGAAGCGGCCACGCGCTCTTTGGAAAACAAGGATTTCGCTGAAAAAATTCAGCGCACGCAGATGGAGTTATGGCTCAACCAGAAGAAAAAACCGCTTGATGTTTTGGTTTGGATTGTCTCGGTTAAGAACAATGTCTTGCAGCCGGAACTGCTGACGTGGCTTAAATTCGTGGATGTGTTTAAGGAGGCGAACCCGAGTGCGACAGTACCGCTCTACTCCATGTTAATTAAACGTTTTGGAATGAAAATTGTAGACAAAGCGGTTTTCGCGACAAATCTCGATCCAAAGTGGAATAACGTTGCCGAGCGACTTTGCACAGACATGGAACAATGGTGGCGAAATACTGAGCAACACCCGGACAATATACATGACGAGGTGAAAGACTTTTTCAAAGACGCAAAAGTGTTGACAAATAGGAAATTCAGAGCTTATGTCAAGTATGTATTTGATTACAGCAATCACTACGATCTCCTGTACTACCGCCTGAGACTACCTGTGCTGGAAGAGTTACAGCGATTTCACACTAAAAGGTATCTGACGATCATGCTAAACAATAAGAAGGCGAAAAAGATGGTGTGGAAAGTCAAGTCCGGTGAGACAATCGATCCGCTAGATATCATGAAGCTTGGGTTGACACAAGTAGACGTTGATCTGTACGATGCTTGGATGAGCTACATCTCTACAATCCTTGACCCAAGTCGTGAAGATTACGTCGGCTACAATGCAATCACGTTGATGACGAGCACCGCTTTGATGTCCAATGTATTCGAACATCTTAAATTGGCAATCAGGGATGAGACACTTAAAGACAACGCCAAAGTGTTGCTTCACGAGATATTTGATGAGTGGGCGTTTGATAAGGCTTTATTAAACCGTGCCTATAGAATCTTTATGAAGATGGAGACCAACGACCCGATAAAAACACTTGTCAATGCGCTCGTTGACTATCGTAAGGACGTACTGCATGAAAATATTGATGAGATAATTGCTTCGATGGCAGAAATTTCTGCTGAAACACCTAGTTGAACGATATGATTTGTTATAAACGTTTACTAAATCGCTTCTTTTCAGCTTATAAGTACCATCATCACCCCATCAACTACTTTGATGATTTCCTATCACTAGTTCTCGCAATTGTCACCTTTAGCTTTGACTGTCATAGTAAGCTGCACAAAAGAAGGTAAATATGCATAGGGTGATTCGGCGCACGCATTCTCGGCCACGTCTTTACTTTGCGAGCATCCATTTAGACTTCGATTAAGTTCAACTTCAGACATCTTTAAGCCTTAAGGAAGGCCATAGTGTGTGACCCTGTCACAGTAGGCATCGTGCACCGTCGAAGACCGCTTAGTGCAATTGAACGGCCTTGGCAATTCAAAACTCACAAATGCTACATGTATATCCCAATTTCGGTTCCTGTAGCCTCCACAGCCGTCGTACTTTTTTCTATCAATGCTGCGCTTTGATCCTAAAGAAAATCTATGTCTTTATGGTATTGATTAGACTGAATACCGTATTTCCCGTCATAAAAATTAGTGCAATGGCATGCATGCGTAGCGACTACTTCCACTAAGTTGATGGTATGCATATTGCCAGACTTTGTGTGTGTCAAAATATCATCCAATACACTTAGTTGTGATAAGCGTGGAAATAGAGCTAGAGAAGAAAGCAGAGCATTGACGGCTAAGAAATTGATAAGGAGTATAGCCCGGTCGTTTGAGTTGTGTACGTCACACCACCTTAATGTAGACTACGTCATCGATCAGGAGTTCTCGTTAAATATGTAAAATAATGCGGTCACGAGTCACACTGGGCGTTGCCCGTTGGAAATCGTCTAGTACGCTCTGGAAGAGCATGTGAAGTCGAGGTTTGCCGGATACTGTGGCTAGCCTTTGTAGGTCGAGTCTCACATAGCCACCCGAGTGAGCAACCAGAAATGCTGTGCTTGACAAAGTCGTAAGACAATAGATGCGCTCATTACAACGGATCCATAGGCTCCGAAGTAAGCTGGTGCAAATGGTGTTGAATACACGGAGGAAATTGTGCTGGCCATATGTGCAGCAGATTGCGATAGCCCAGCTTCCTGGTGAAAGAGGACAGCCTTCCAAAAGAGTTTTGTGTCCGTCAGCGCCGTATAGTAGGGATCAAATTGGCTCCAAAGCGCACGGGCAAACTCACAGTCTTAGAAGAGATGGCGCGCGGATTTGACCACTCCACAGCCGTGAACTTGATTCGCAGGCCGAGTGAGTTGTGCTGCAGCCTAACTTGACGTCGATGAGAAACATGAGTACGTCGATGTATAAAGATAGTTTCCGCCGCCATACGATATCCCGGTTGGGTTCTGTGAGTATCTCCAACGGCTCATAATACATGCGCTCAATCTTGGGCAGGTTGTGGACAAGTCGATTCATGTCCCGGTTCTCCAGTGTGACGATCAGCTTTCCTTGGAAGGACCAAATATAAGTGACAGATGTGACTATGCAGGGCGGCTCACCTGCTTGGCGACCGGTGTCTTGTGGTCGATCTACCTACGGACTTGGTTTACAAAGGGTGAGGCTGTTAGTGTTTTAAGCCGTGGGTTGGCGAAGTCCACCTCGGCTAACAATTGTTTGCATTTGGCTATGGTGGGGAGAAGGCCGTGGTGGCTCACAAAGTTGCTGAGCCGTAAAATTTCCATTATTTGAATATGGCGTCCAAGCGTCGATGCGCGTGAGAAGTGGCGTTGAATTTGTCCCAGTTTGCAGCAAGTGTTACATTTAAAAGAAACGACGTAAAGAATGGGGTAAGCGCGTCCGAGTCGTGCAGTCGCTACTAGTCCTGGAGTGTTTGGAGCTAGGAGGGACCGAGCTCGATCCAAGACCGAGATGTCGGACGTTTTGTGGTTCAGGATGTTGAATGCAACCCCGTCTCCGGCGAGCGTCGTAGTCATAGTCTCGGTGGCAAATTAAAATTAGCTTGGCATCGACGAGAAACGACAAGCACACCTCATGGCGTTTCGGAGCGAGTGGAGTCGGAAAGTGTCCCCAAATGCACGTGCATCTATGATCCCAAGGCCTAATTTGAGTTTGAAAGATACATCTAGTGTAAGGTCATTGGCGTGCGAAGCTTGGTGTCGGTGTTGTGTGAGAGTTAGAGTACAAAAATATGCACAGGCGTTTGACTTTTTCGCAGAACTCTGGAGTCAGGGCTGTCACTGCAGCCTATATCAGAGCAGCGGAAGGATGATCTTGCGCAAAATGATGGCTCGCTCGCGAAGTGTACGAACTCGGTATCGCCAGAGTTGACATCGAACCGACATCTTTGGAAGAAGCGCCTTAAGTCTCGACTTTTGTGGTAGTGTGGGGCTTTGCGGTATTCTTAACAGAGCCAAAAAGTCGTCGTCAAAGGTATATTGGTAGCCAGCGTTGGAAAGGGTCGCGTATGCCCACGTTCAAGGCTTGGGACAGCAGAAAGCCGTCTTGTCTACCTTGAGCTGAAGGCTCGCAGTCAACGCATGTTTAAGTACGGCATCGATGAATTATAGGGTGTTACAGAGGTCGCGAATAAAGTTTGTGCAATCGTCAGCAAAAATGAGAAGATTATGGGCTTTCGTGCGTGAAGAGATCTTGATGCCGAGGTGACCCGTCGTTAAGCGCAGAAAGTTAAGCATCGCTTCGATGGACAGGATGAAGATATTGGATGAGAGCGGGTACACCCCAGCTCAAAGTTGTCACTTTTGACACCGTTGACAAGGACGCTCACGAGCCATCCGGAGAAGAAAGTGCTAACAACAATCCGAAAGCCGGAGCCAAAGCCGAAGCCAAAGCCGAAATGCCGAAGCACTTGGTCGAGAGTAGGCCAAAAGTCCAAGAGGACTGCACCGACGGCTTAAAGCCTTTCGCTCAACAGAAATTTTGGAGGTCTTGAAAGCGCAGCAACGCTAGTCGATTAATATTTCGTGCATGAGTCCGGTCTGGTCTACATGAATGAGTCGCGAGAGAATCGTGGCGAGGCGGTGCAAGAGGATCGATAGGCCGAACTCCGAATCGCGATTAAGTAATGTAGTCGAACGGTAATTCTTGGGATCGTTGCGATTACTCTTCTTGTACAGGAGAGAGATGTATGCGCGTTGTTAGCGTTGAGCTGCGGAGATCAACACGTAGACGAGTGTCATGTCTCTGGAAAGAGCTGGTAGTACTCAGTTGTGAGACCGTCGAAGCCACTGAATTAATTTGTGGGAGCATGCCAAATCGCCGAGAAGCAGTCGTTTGCTGTCATCGAGGCATCCATGAAACGGCGATCCGAGTCGGACAGTGCGACGGACTTTGTGTGTGGTAAAGAGATCGTCCAATTTAAGGAGCTCGTCAACAAAAAAAAATTCCAAAGATCATATTTGAAGTATATGCCTACTTGTCGCATGTAAACACATTAATCGGTTTACCAAACAGACCGAGTTTAGGAATCGCATTCTGTTATGATAAATTGTGCCGTATCCTGTCTACCGTCATAAAAAGATATATGCTAAATTTGGTAACAATGCTATGGTTTTGTATGCGACCATCACAGTTAATGAAATAATTTAGCCGTTCTAGAACTAGGACAACTTGCTTTCTTCATAGAATTCTGCCTGAATCTGCAAGATACTGGCGCAGGATAAGATAGGGTGCTCAGTATTTTTCAGAGTCGTATAGAAGCTTTCTGCACTTAAATTTGGAAAAAAAGCCCAGCATGCCGACTTTTGACTTGGCTTTTCTCTTAGATTCACTTTTATTTGAGCGGCATGCATGAATCTGTGCTTGAGCTTTAGCTACGACTTTTTGACCGAACTTCTTGGCTAATCAAAACCAAAACTGATTACGGGAATACCGATGCATCCTTAGTTACATCAAATCTGGGCCTCGCCAGCATTTAAACACGTGCTGAGGAATGCAGCAATAAGCTGAAAGGGAGATTACCACTATTTATAAAATGCAGAAAACATAAACGGAAATAGGACACGATTGAGCGTGCATGATGTTGCGATCAGTAATCCTTATTGATGGTGGAAATACACTTGAGGCTGCTGATAAAAATGGAGTACGATCTACGCGGGTGTGACCACGTCGATATTCGAGGGTCGACAAGAAAAGTAATTTACATCTGTTTGCTGCAAGTTGATACAAATGAGATAGAACGTAGTTAATTTTAAAAATGTTCATTTGTTTGGTATAGTTCAAGCTTCACCATACCCATTCGTGGATACGTCAATACTGGCTTGTGCATTCATCGCGGTCAATATTTTTCATTTTATATAAAATCTTCCTCTCTCGTGTAATGAATTATGCGGTTTGTCTTCGATTGCATGCAGCAACCTACTGGTCAAGCATCTCATGAATTGGGTCCTTTTTTGGCAGCTTCTCCGTCTATTTGCGTAAGTGTCTCTCGAAACAATTTTATAGGGTCCATGTTATGTACTCTTTTAAATCATCTACGTACTTTAAGAGTATAACCGATCTCTGATCTTGATCACTCGAAATCCTCGACGTGGCTGGTAAGGGTAGGGAAATGAAAACTGCTGGCTTCATTTGATCGAAATGTTATCAGGAGGGCGGGAATCAGAGACAACACATAGCTTGTAGTTATGGAGGCACTATTTAGGTATTTCGTATAAATGTAGATTTTGCTCGTGATAGCATACAGAGCTTGATGCAACAACGCATGGAGGGTTCTTGCGGTACCATTACTGTACTTCTCTATGAGCTTATATTAAGTAGCGTGCCAATTATTAGTTCCGAATCTCAGTCAGTAAACATTCGTGGCACTGATCATTCCACCTTTATCTTCATTGCCGTCATGCGTCTCCAACCCGCCACGATACTAAATGCCGTTCTTTTGGTGAAATACGTCCATGCTGCTCCAACCGCAACGTCTTACGAGGGTGTACATGATGTTCAAAAGCAGCCATCGTTTACGGAGGACAATCGAGTTGATGCCAAAAGGTTTTCAAGAGCTCTTGTGGGTGTCAACGAAGCAAGGACGGTAAATCTCGCCCGACAATCGTCTGAATTGAAAGAAGCGCTGACAAATGCCATTGATCCTGTCATGAGTGTTGTCAACAACGTAAATGTATTGAAAAACCTCGCCCCTGACTTGAGTATGGAAGCAAAGGCGAGTGAGATCCCGTTTCCGGTAGGTATCAAGGATAAAGTGCACAAGGCACTTCTTTTGCTCTCGGGGAATACGAACTATTTGGAAGCTGTCGCCGATAAGCCCCAATTATTGCGAAAGTATCTCAACCTACTCGAGACTGAGTCCGACCACTCTTCGCCAGCAGTTGTCGAGGCAATGAATGCTATTCGGTCCGATTGGGACAAGTACAAGAAACTACTCGATCACTTGAACCTAAAGAAGCAAAGTACGGTACTCACGGAATGGCTTGGTGAGAAGTCGATTACGGCCAACATGTTTAAAGTGCTCACTTCAGACGTTAAGGAAGAGGATCTGTACAACGGCAAGTTGCTCGCGGCTTTCGATACGTACGTCGGTGTTTACAACTCAAAGCATCCGACGGAGCGACTAAGTTTGCTGGCGGCACTCACCGTTTGCTTTGGCGATTTTCGCGTCGCGCAGATGATTGATACAGCCAAGTCGATCCCGACCAGTAAAGAAGCTGCCAAATTGGCAAAGGATCTTGACACCAGGCAGATCAAATACTGGGTGGACGCTCATAAAACACCGGACGAGGTTGCTCGGCTGTTGAGAATTGGGTCACCATTGTTGGACGCGTCGGAGATGGCTATGATTGGCAGATGGCTGAAATTTATCAAAGAGTTGAGCAAGCATGAAAAAGCGACTTCGTTGTATCCGATCAAGATATTGCAAAGGCTTTACTCTCACCCCTTTCTCAACTTCGACGCGAGGATGATCAAATTTCTTACGAGCGAATCAGACTTGGACGAAGACTCGGCCGAGCTGCTGAAGGCATGTCTGATGCGGTACTGGTTTAACAATTTAAAGACCCCGGATCAGCTTGAGACGCTTTTTGAGTCGGGGTCTTTCAAGTTTCTCGATCGCAAGAGCAACATTCATGCCTCTTTGTTGAAGCGGTACACGAAGTTGTACAATAAATTTGGTTCTCCATTGGAAGATTCGTTTTATAGTGGGTTGAAGCCAAAAGACGAGAAGTGGTACAACTCAGCGTTTGCTGAGCTCAATACTATTGTTTCGAAAAACAACGAAAATCAGCCTGTGGAAAAATTGAGCTTGTTTGCGGCGCTAACTCTTCGCTATGGAGATCGTGAAGCATCGACGATCATTGACAGTGCCATGAAAGTCGAAGAGACGATGAAAGTTGCCAAAGTATTGGAGGCTAAGCAGATTCAGTCTTGGATCGACACCGGAAAGACTCCGGACCAAGTTTTCGAGCTGCTGGATTTCAAAAGCATGTCCTTGGGTTACAAGTGGGTGAAATTTTGCAATAGCTTTAGTGTGCGTCACGCAGAATTAGCCTTCGACCCGCTGGAGAAACTAAGTAAACACTTTAGTGATGACGTGCTCGCCATGTTTGTCGTAATGGCAACTTCGGAAAAGTTGGACCATGCCAAACGATATTTGGAGATGCTGGTGTGGCGCTGGTTTGAGGAAATGAAGACTCCTGAGGAGCTTGAAGCTCAGCTCAATCAAAACGAGAACAAGAAACGCTTTTTTGTCCGTCTATTAAGGACGTACAGCGATTTCCACATGAACCTTGGCTCTTCTTCTTCGTCGAAGGTCACCATTGCTCGTGATGAGGTAAATGTGCTTACATCCTCCACCAAAGACACGAATCTGTACGACGGCCGTGTGCTCGCTGCTGTTGAAGCTTATGTTCGGGTCTACAACGAGGCGAACCCTAACGAGCCACTGAGCTTGCTTGCAGCACTTATTGCCCGACTCGGCTATAAGGATGCGTCAAGAGAAATTGAAGCAGCGATAGCGTCACCGGACCTTGCGAAAATTGCCAAACAATTGGAGACAGAGCAGATCCAGTTCTGGGTGGACTCTGGAAGAACTCCGGATCAAGTTACCAAGTTGTTGGACTTCGAGTCCAAAAGCCCGGCTTCGGTCTATAAGTGGATTGAATTTTACGACAGATTCAATTTGCGTTATCCGAACTCAGCATTTGACCCGCTCAAGTCGTTGAGGAACCACTTTAGTGATGATGAGTTGGCCTTATTTGTCGTACAGGCAACGCCAATAAATTTGGCAAATGCAAAACGATTGGAAAATTTGCTGGTGTGGCACTGGTTCGAGGAGATGAAGACACCCAAAGAGGTCGAAGCGCTGCTCAATCGAAACGAAAAGAAGGACCTTCTGGTTGCTCTGTTACAGACGTACAGCGAATTCCACAAAAATCTTGGTCCCGCTGCTGCTTTAGAAATCCTTCTTTTGGGGCGTTATAAGAGGGCCATTACATCGGACATGCTTCATGTGCTTTCTCCTACCAACGTTAGATTGAATCTGTACGACGGCTCGGTTCTTGCTGCCATCGACGCTTACATTCGCCTTTACAACGAGGCAAACCCTAGAGAGCCGCTGAGTTTGCTTGCAGCACTCACAGCCCGCTTGGGCCATCGTGATGCATCGATTGTGATTGAAGCAGCAACAACGATACCAGATTTTGCGAAAATCGCCAAACAACTAGAGAACGAGCAGATGCAGTTTTGGGTGGACGCTGGGATGACCCCAAAAAAAGTCGTTGAGCTCTTGGATCCCAAGTCGCAACGCCTGGCTATGTTTCACAGGTACATAAAGTTTCTGAACGTATACAGCAAGCGTCCATTCAAGTCGTTGTTTGATCCGCTCAAACCTTTGAGGGACCACTTCTCCGATATCGAGCTGGCCACGTTTGCCGTGGAGGGAGTTGAAAATGAAAAAGATGCTGCTGAACGATTGCAAGCCATGCTGTTACGGTACTGGTTCAACAACATGAAGCCATATGAGGAAGTCGTCAAGTTGCTCCATTTGGACGGGGAAAATCCTCCCGATTTTAAGAAACTCTTGGAGACATACGAGAATTATCAACGTTATGGTGGTCGACCTTCAAAACAAGGTATGATTACGAGGACGTATAAAGATGAGGACATTGCGAATGGCCGTGTGTTCTCTGTTTACAAATCTAACACCGCGACGTACAACAAAAATAACCCGATGGACCACATGAGTTTAATCGCCGTCCTCACTACTTGCCTCGGGGACAAGGAGGCGGCACATGCGATCGAGGCGGCTAAGCACGATCGAGATTTTGAGAAGTTAGCCAAACAAGTTCAGCGCAACCAGATACAGCTATGGGTTGAGAACAAGAAAGCACCGGGTGATGTCTTAAAATGGCTTATCACTGATGAAACGCGTGTCTTGCATCCGCAAATAATTACGTGGCTTCGATACGTGGACGAGTTTCAGAGAGCGAACATTGAGATCGTACCGATCTACTCCATTTTGGTTAACCAATTCGGCAAAAGTGTTGTGGATCGAGAAATTTTCGCGCCAAACCTCGGAACTTTTTGGGAAGATGTCGCTAAGCTACTTCGCAGCGGTACGTGGCAGAATACCAAGAACGCTATTGTCGCAAAGATAAAATCGTACGCACAAGTGGTGACAGATTGGAAACTCAGTGCTTATCTTAAGCATAATTACGATAAAAGCGATTCCAACTCCCACCAGTTCATGACCCACTCTGCTAGGAAGAAACGCGCTGCACGAGGCACTTAATTAAATATATTCATTCCGATCCTTTTGAAAAAGCCTGCGCATTCATTAATATACCAAAATTCCGTGCACGTGACGGCAGCTTGTCGCCCTTCTTTCGAAAGAAAGAACGCTGACGGTAGCGACTTGGTCACACTAGTAATCTTCGACATTGTCACTTTTGAATACGTTTATCTCACCGACATTGTAGAATTTAGAAAGGTCCGTGAGACGTCCATTGTGTACACTGCAGAAGTCGGCGCTGGTTTAAGCACTACCCACGATGGACAGGATTCGACCTGTTTGCTCTTGCGCATTCCGTTGCATACTGCTTCGAGAGCAGTAGAATATGGTGTTCTCTCCTTCCTTTCATCGTCGCATCTAAT
The DNA here is from genome assembly GCA_001695595.3 of Plasmopara viticola. Classification (NCBI taxonomy): domain Eukaryota; phylum Oomycota; class Peronosporomycetes; order Peronosporales; family Peronosporaceae; genus Plasmopara; species Plasmopara viticola. Next base: position 240,815 of record MBPM02000066.1, read on the forward strand.
ATTACTCCCTCCGCAAAGCGCCTTGTACCGGTCTATGAGCATCCGCATCACAGCTTTGAGAGAGTTCATCCCGTAAAGCTTCAGCTGCAGCACTAGTGCCTTTGCTCGCCGTTGTTGCCGCGTCGTCGGCCCTACTTGTCACATCCGCCACCATTGAACTACTCCTTTAAGTTAAGATTGGAATGGGTTGAATTGGCAAAAATGTTGCTGCAATAGGAACGCTAAGCTGTCAAAAGGGATCAAACTTAAAAATAGCATTACTTTATGACGCATTAGAATTGTTTTCGGGGCATTTTTGAAATGTCATTTTAAAGAATGTATAAAGCACGTTTATTGTCGATGTGACCCGTAAAGTACGTGTGGTCATAATTATTTTGGAATCATTTCACTCCTCTCGATCGCTTTTCGAGGAAGCACCTCCTTGGCGTTGTCGCCGAGCCGGAAGTCGTGGTCCTCTTCGTCTATAAAGTCCTTCTCGACTCTTCTTCCTTCAATTTGAGAAGATCGCCTGATCCTGTCACCGCCAGCGTCTAAACGAACGCACAGTCACACTTATCAGCGAAAGCGCTTCAGTTGCACCAAGTTGTAGGAGACATACACTAGATTTTCGCAACTGCTGCCGCTGACTGCTACTGCGTACTCGATTATCGGTCTTTTGGTTCCTCTTGCCATCCGTAGTGCCGGTCGAGTTGGTTTGAACCTCGACAAGGAATGGTGCCAGGGAATAAAGGCTCACGTCTCCGCCGTGATCGCCCAGATCAAAAGAAAGTACATAAAGTATTCACTGAGCAAATTATACGAGCTTCATTCACCTTAATTGCCCTTGAACACCAACGCGGTCCGGTCCAATGACGCGAGACATTGGAACAGAACCCCAAGTTAGCAAATGCTGGGCTGCGGATACGGGTGACCTGTTGGCACATGTCGTTGGAGAATGGGTCTGTGACATACACTAGAGCGTACGCCGTGGAGTATATCGACTAAGACCTAGTCGAGCAGGCTTTGGCGAATATTGGCAACGGCGCCAGCTTCGTCACCGACCAGTGCTACCAGAACGGACGAGTTGAGTCCCTTGGTCGTGAGCGAGCGATAGGAACACAGCGTATACGAAGGAAAATACGGCCATGTCACTCTCACAGTACGTAATCGCCAGACATAGCGGCTCTAGCGGTATTTCGAGGAATGAACTTCTTTAGCAAGCCGGGTTGAATTTGCATTCTCGAGATCGTCCTCCGTCGTTAGGTCCTTGTAGTCATCCTCGTGCTCGTTCATCACTGGCATCGACGCAAGAACAGTCGACGCGAGCAAGTTGCGACGCTAATTAGCGTTGACGATTACCCGCTACGTCTTCGTGAACAGGATGAGTCAAAGTTGTCGTGCTCTTGAGCACAGACGGTATCAAAGATGCACAAGAGCAGATGTACCTTGTTGATCGTTCCCACGATGAAAACGTTCCGGGATACGACCATCAATAGGAGCATCAGCAGCGCCTGTACGATGCAGCGCACAAGCCATCATCTCCTCGGCATGCTCTCGGTAAGCCTTGCTCAAAAAATTAGCCCATTAAGGCGTAATTGATTGCGTCGTCAAGCGCTCTTCGTGTTGCCGCACCTTTCATCGTTGTCATCCGACAGTGTACCAAAGAACCCGACCTCGCAATGCGGCAAGTTCATGAAGGAACGCTAAGCTGTCAAAAGGGATCAAACTTAAAAATAGCACATAATTCAATCAGATTGTTAGAAAGAACATACCGACAATCCCTCAGTTGTGATTCGTGACGCATTAGAAATGTTTTTAGGGCATTTTTGAAATTTCATTTTAAAGATTGTATGAAGCACGTTTATTGTCAATGTGACCCGTAAAGTACGTGTGGTCATAATTATTTTGGAATTATTTCACTCCTCTCGATCGCTTTTCGAGGATCAGCACCTCCTTGGCGTTGTCGCCCATGAAGAGGCTTTGAAAATAAAGGTCATTGCCCTAAAGCAGTTTTTACTAAATGCATGCGTCTTTAAGTTGGTCACCGACCTCACCACCTAACGCGGGCAAAATCTGCACTTGGCCGAATCAATATTGCTTTCGGCACCGACAGGCGATCGAAATGCGACGTCATCGGGTCCGCAGGTCGTCCGCGAAACGAAGTGCTACTATATGCTAATGTCTACTTTTTACTTAAACATATTAAGAGTGGCTTTGAATATGCCCCACCATTTTAAAACAACCATCTAAAATTCAATTTTTGATATAGCGTTATTACATCACTACTCCATACGCTTTCATCTGCTCAAAATTCTCAAAGAAGGGTGCATTCGTGCTTATAGCAAATGCATATTAATCCACCATGGTATTTGCCAACATTAAGCTGCCCTCGCGTTCAAGTCTGTTTTACAAATCAGCAGCCAATAGCTTACATCCTTCATCATCATATATACTTAACAAAAGCTCTAGGTAATGCGCATATTTATCTCACTAAGCATCAATCGTCTTGCTGCATCAGGATATTAAATATCTAGCCCCTTAATGTCAATCTCGGCCCCGTTCAATTTTGCCATAACTTTGCTCTCCTGCTCGGCCATACACACGCACCGCGCAGTACATTCACCTCTTTAAGCTACCAACAACACCACATTTCGAAGCACGTACAAGCCACTTTACGCGTACTACAAAGTATTCATGGCGACAGCAAACCTATCTTCTGCAGTGAAGCAAAGCCTCGAAGCGCAATAGGTCTGTTTCTCTTTACCGCTAAACCCGTCACTTCTGTACCGGGGCTATACGACACCACTAGAAATGGTAAAAGCTGCCAAGGTGGAGTCGCACCGTATTCGGCTTTTCCCGGTAGAATGCCATGACCTGATGATATCTCATGTAGAAGGCTGAAAAAGATTTTTGTGAAAGTCGCTGCACGTCTAAAACCCATTGTAGGCCTTTAGTGAAGACGTATTGCAGAATTTGCTTGATCCTCGACGGTGGCGGCTGCAGCAATCACCTTGATGACGAGCATCTTTTTATTAACAGTTGTACTCGCCAAGCTTAAATTGGAAATATAGGATAATGCACAGAACGTCAACGCCAGTAAGACGAGACGAGTGGACGCTCGATGAGGAGGTAGTAAATCATGTATGAAAGCTCTCAGAGAAGTTCGAGTTCGGCGACTTGACGAAGACGCCTGTGCCTTCAGTAAATATGTTCATACTGCACGATTGGTTTTGATAGAATGAATTAAGTTTAATTCTTAATCATTAGTCCGTGCATCAATTATTACCAAGAAGGTGTTTAATTACCGGCTGTAGCATTTATGTGGACGTGTCGTCAGCTTGAAGCCTATCTGCAAGCTTCTTGTATAATATGTGGCTACCACGGCACGCTCAGAGCATCAACTTGTTCACACGAATGGTCTTCGACATTGTTGCTATAAAATTATGCAAAATGACTTAGTTTGTGTTGTCTCACCGACATTACATGGACCAGAAATGTGCATTGTCTTTGTCAATTGGAGAGGATGGCGTTGCATGTAATATTTAAAGCAATGTCCACGATGGCCATAATCTATGATTGGCATACATCTTTATTGTCTCGATATAGTTAGATCGGCACTGCACAAATTCCATCATAAGCGATAGCAATACTATCATCAATGTGCTAGCTCTGATACATCTTATAGCATCTTTTTTATCCTCAATTTTTTATTATATTCGTGTTCCATAGATACTTGTACAAATGCTTACATTCTCAGACAACATTGCCTAAGCAAACAAGCTCATTGATGCCCAAAGTCGAAGCAGATTCAATTTTATATGACAAGGCACTTAACTGGACCCATGTGCGGAGCAAACGAGAATTGCGGCAGTTCAAAAAAAAGGCTCTATGTAGTCGCACTTGTGAAGCGATATATATCTTGTGGTGCGGGTGAAATTATTGCTTGCTTTTGAAACTTTTGATACCTGACAAGTGTATGGGCTTCTTTGCATTGATTTTTTTTGACAAGGTAAGCAGTAATCTAGCTTTCAAGACCAAAAGTTGACTCAACGACCATTTGAGCATTCGAGACTTAATATTCTCGATTTTGACCTTTGTACGCTAGACGAGTGTCACGCAAAGCTACACAGCTACCCACTCAAGTGCATACTCCCCGATCGATTCTAAAATAAAAAAACAACGCGTATTAGCAGCCATTTGTTGCTGGGTCTGACCACCAAAACAGCACGTCAGTGTTACGCTAGAAAGGCAACGCGATCAACACCTTACCATATCAACCGTCGAAGCGAATGCATTACAAGTACCAACTACGCTTTCAAGCTACACATCTAATGCGCTTAAGGGTGTAGCAGTAATTTTGCAACTTCGTTCGCAAATTTAACCTAAAAGTGAAGTTGTCCACACGTTGATCGCAATTTGAACAACCACTCTTTCTGAGTACAAGTACTGCCTTTCGGTCGCTTGGCACTTTCTACCATTCTAGTACCTTTCTTCGGTCGAACAGTAACAAAAAGTCAAGAACCCAATACTCAGTGTCCCTGCTCTCTACATAAGTGTAAAACGCACACAATTTATCGGTTAGCCTAAGATATACACCTCAACGCATCAGCTTCCACTTTTAACTCAGCTCTCGAACTAGTTAAACAAGTCAACGACACAGCTTGGAAATTATCCGCTACTAGACCTTGATGAAAGGGATGTAAAGCGCAAAGTTTGGCTTGTTGAACAAAAAAGCCTCCGAGTTTTGCATCTTGCTATCCACTTGGGTTTAATTTTGAGGATAATAGAATGTATACATTAGTGGGTTTGAGGTTCGACTCTTAGTCTTGCTGTCCATCTCATCCTTGATAGCAATGATAGTACTTTAGAGCCTGAAAAGGCGACAAAAATCCTTAAGTACTGTCAAGCTAAGACTGCGCGTGACGCAATGCGCTTGACTGGTGGGAAGATGGCTATGCATGGCACAGTACTTATGAGCAACAAGAACAGAGCTACGCTAGCCCAGTATGTTTGACCAGTAGCTAAAGTGCTACGCGTGACGCAGTACACGTGAGTGGTAAATAAAGAAATCGTTCGCGAGTAGCGACTAAAAAATATGCGTGAAGAAAAACATATAAGTGGCAACAGAAAGGCTAATCATGGCGTGGTACATGTTGTGTAGAAAAATTTACATTAATAAATTTCAGCAGGGAGACTAGATGGATAAAGACCTCAATTTAGCCACGCAGAAATTAATGACCAATCGTACCGGCACCTCTACTATTTTCCGTCGTACTTCGATTTCAGTACAATTGATCATCACCATATGAACTATGCTACTGCTCGGCAGGTTGTGTGACCACGCATAGGCGTGTATAAGAGCGACAGTTTGCAGCATTGACTTTTGCCTCTATTTGATTGTAGCACTTTAAGCATCCTTGGCGTAGCTAGAGCTGACGACAAAATCGGTAGACAAAGGATGCCAGCAGTGCTAAACCTATACTGTAAAGCAAACTTACACTTGCAAATATGAGAGATAAACTTTGCTCGCCAAACCTGGTGCAGAGATTTAGCTAGATCACTAGCTCATTTTCCGTCTAAGTGTATTATTTGGACTACGTAAATAGTCTGATCATTATGCTTCAAAGATTGCAAGTAGGTCATGAACAACCCAGAGGAACACTGCATACGGGTAGTTTTGCAAATGCTCTCAAACGTTATTTGTTTGGATGTGTGTGTCGAGACTCAGCAAAAAAGATTGATTCAAATGCATCAAACCAGGATTTATTTGGTTAGTGAATAAGTATATTTCCATATACCCTCGCTAACTGATGCATTGCTTGAACGTTCCGATTAAGGTGCGATGATCTCAACACCCACTCTTCGGTCATAACCACTACAATATTAGTCGACTTTCAGTACTTGCGCAATTGCCGACCCAGTAGAGTGCGATTTCGGGTTTAGAAAAAAACAACCCATGTTCCGGGGGTCGCGAGTCGAGTGAAGCGGATTGATTACGCTCTTGAGCCCTTAAAACAATCGAAAAGACCTAAGGATCTTAGAGCTGCAATACTCAGTGCATGTTGTGGCTAAGACATTTGAGGTTTACGGCATTTAGAATCGTCAGGTCGTGGATAGCTCTCATTTTTATGCGCTTGGATCGGCTTCGGTCAATAAGAGCGCGAAGTGCTCGCAATGCGCCGCATGCGAAAAGGCATCGTCCGTCTTCCCGTCATTACAAAATTATCAAGTGCTACTTCACGTCGAATGCATTTTTTGCGCGATGCCGTCGCCTCGATCAAAACAGTATCTTATTAAGTACGAAAGCTCGTAAGAGTCAACATTCTGTTATATTAATCTTGCCCTAGCGTAATAAACGCATAAAATATAACTGTCCCAGTATCTGCGGAAGAAACCCACTCTTCGGGAAAACTACTAGTAGAGATCATCTCTAGGTCCCTGCTTACCACCGCAGAAGCCGTGCTCAAAATAGCTTGACGTTGGAAATAAAAGATCGTAGAACAGCGGGCACCTTCCTGCGTATGACTCATCTTCAACGCTTCCACAATAATTGGGCTCAAGTCGTAGTAAGAGCTTATTCTAAGATGGTAATGATTAATCGTACTAAGTCGAAGCGAACAGGAAAATTCCGGACGTGCCGATGAAAAGTTCATTCGGTTCTGTGTGGCTAAAACGAGGTAAATTACGCGTACTATATACCATGTAGTCTTAGTCTAGTAATTTTTACATGTACCGAGCTTTTTCGTTGCTACTCATGTATTTTGCTTCACGCGTACTCAGCTAGCGTTTTCTTTTCTTAGTGCGCCACTCTCGCGTACTGCGTCACGCGTAGCTTTCTGGCCCGGTGCTGACGGCCGAGATGGTGTGTTATCTGTCGCGTTGGCTTTCTGGCTTACGGCAAAGGGCTACGTGGTGTAACGACTGTCGGAGATGCGCGTTAGTGTTTCGATCTCGAAATCAACCGAGAGGTCTACACGTGCAACGTAGCCTGGAAATTTGGAGACCTAGCGTACAACAAACGTTGACCGAGTATATTGGGTAACAAGTGCCCAAATGGCCGTGGAGGCAACACTTGGTCTTGCATATTGAGTTTTCATTTTTTTTTAGTCGATAATAACATTCAGTGGAGATGAAATTAAATGCATGTGAATTCGTCTGAGGCGGTAAATCAGCGTTTGCTGAAATGGAAGGTTCGGCACAAGCAATGCGAATTTACGTGTCAGTTACCTAATGTATGAAGAATGTTAAAGTATCGGTTCTTGTTGTACCGGTATGTTTGTACCGACCAATAATGCTTTACCGGTACTCTAAAAGCGACGGCCAATCGAATTTAAATTTGGTTGGTGCAGAGTTGTCAGTATACGCCAGCGGCTCCAATCGATTCTTTTAATTGCCGCTATGCGCGTCCAATCCGCCACCGTACTCAATGCCGTTCTTTTAACGAAATACGCTTTTGGTGTTTCAGCGTCAACGTCATACCAGGCTGTACCCGATGTCCATAAGCTGCCACCATTTACTATGAAGAATCGACATGATGCTAAGAGGTTTTTAAGAGCTCTTGTCGGTGTCAAAGACGAAGTGAAGATGACAAGTCTCGCCAAATGGTCGGCTAACTTGAAAGAAGCTCTGACTGATGACATTGATCTTGTTATGGGTGTCGTTAACAAGGTGAATATATTAAAAAACCTTGCCCCTGACTTGAGTATTGAAGCACAGGCGAGTGAGATCCCGTTTTCTGTGGGCATCAAGGACAGAGTGCACAAAGCCCTACTTTTGCTCTCGGGAAATTCAAACTACTTGGACGCTGCCACCGATAAGGCCCAGCCGCTGCGAGATTATCTTACTCTACTCGAGACTGAGCCAGACCACTCGGCGCCAGCAGTTGGCGATGCGATAAAAGCCGTTCGTTCGGAGTGGGACAAGTACAAGAAATTGCTTGATCACTTGAACCTTGAGAAGCAGAGTACAGTACTCAAGGGCTGGCTTGGTGAGAAGTTGATTACAGCCGACAAGTTGAGACTCCTCACTTCAGACGTTAAAGAAGAGGATCTGTACAACGGCAAGTTGCTCGCTGCTTACGATACGTACGTTCGTATTTACAACACGAAGCATCCGACTGAGCGACTGAGTTTGCTGGCGGCACTCACCGTTTGCTTTGGCGATTTCCGCGTCGCGCAGGTGATTGACGCAGCCAAGTCGACCCCGACTTTCAAAGAAAGTGCAAAATTGGCAAAGGATCTTGAGAATAGGCAGATCAGATACTGGGTGGACGCTCGTAAAACACCGGACGAGGTTGCTCAGCTGTTGAGAATCGGGTCACCATTATTGGAAACGTCTGAGATGGCTATGATCAGCAGGTGGCTGAAATATATCAAGAAGTCAAGCAAGCACGAAAAAGAGACGTCGTTTTACCCGATCGAAACATTGAAGAGTTTGTATGCTCACTCCAGTCTTAGCTTCGACATCAGGCTAATGAAATTTCTTGCGAACGAATCCGACTTGGAAAAAGGCTCGGCCGAGCTGTTGCAGGCTTGTCTGATGCGGCACTGGTTTAACAGCTTGAAAACCCCGGATCAACTTGAAACGCTTGTCGCATCGGAGTCTCTCAGGTCTTTTAATGGCGAGGACCACAACTATGCCTCTTTTCTGAAGCGGTACAAAAAGTTGCTCGATAAATTTGCTTCTCCATTGCAGAACTCCTTTTATAGTGGGCTCAAAACTAGGTCTGGCCTCAAAGACGAGAAGTGGTACCTCTCAGCATTTTCTGAGGTTAAGAGTATCATTTCCAAACAGAACAAGAATGAACCTATTGAAAAACTGAGCTTGTTTGCGGCACTCACTGTCCGCTATGGAGATCGCGAAGCATCGACGATCATTGACAGTGTCATGAGGTTAGACGAGACGATGCAAATTGCCAAAGTATTGGAGGCCGAGCAAATACAGTTTTGGATCGACACTGGAAAAACTCCGGAAGAAGTTCTCAAGCTGCTGGATTTTAAAAGTCGGACGTTGGGTTACAAGTGGGTGAAATTTTGCAACTTGTTCAGTCGGCGTCATCCAGAGCTAACAATCGACCCATTTGAAATGATGAGGAAACACTTTAGTGACGACGAGCTGGCCATGTTTGTCGTCATGGCAACATCGGAGAAGTTGGACAATGCCAAACGATTTAAGGATATGCTGGTGTGGCGCTGGTTTGAGGAGTTAAAGAGTCCTGAGGAGCTCAAAGCACACCTTGATCAGAATGAAAAGAAGAAACGCTTTTTTGTCCCTTTATTGAAATCGTACAGCGAATTCTACTGGAACCTCGGCTACCCTTCTACGGCGAAGGTCGCTACTGCTCGTGATGATATCAATGTGCTCACGTCTACCACTGAGAACACAAACCTGTACGACGGTCGTGTGCTCGCTGCCATTAAAGCTTATGTCCGGGTCTACAACGAGGTAAACCCTGACAAGCCGCTGAGTCTGCTTGCAACACTCACGGCCCAACTCGGCTCTAAGGATGCGTCGACAATAATTGAAGCAGCAAAAGCACTACCAGATCTTGCAAAAACCGCTAAGCAATTGGAGACGGAGCAGATTCAGTTCTGGGTGGACTCTGGAAAAACTCCGGACCAAGTGTCCAAGTTATTGAACTTTGAGTCCAAAAGTCCGGCCTCGGTCTATAAGTGGGTTGAATTTTACGACAGATTTACACTGCGTGATCCACGATCAGCATTTGACTTCTTTAAACCGTTGAGAAAATATTTCAGTGAAGATGAATTGGCCGTGTTTGTCGTAGAGGCAACGCCAATAGATTTGGTCAATGCCAAACGATTAGAAAATTTGCTGGTTTGGCGCTGGTTCGAGGAGATGAAGACTCTTAAGGAGGTCGAAGCGCAGCTCGATCAAATGGGGAAGAAGCACTCGCTGGTTTCTCTTTTAAAGACGTACAGTGACTTTCAAAAGAACCTTGGCTCGCTTTCTATACCGGACTTCATCCGTTTGGGGCATTATACCGGGGACATTACGTCGGACATGCTTTATGTGCTTACCTCCACAAACGCTAAATTGAACCTTCACGACGGCTCGGTGCTTGCTGCCATCGACGCTTACGTTCGCCTTTACAACAAGGCAAACACTAGGGAGCCGCTGAGTTTGCTTGCAGCACTCACAGCCCGCTTGGGCCATCGTGATGCATCAACAGTAATTGAAGCGGCAAAAGTAAAACCAGATCTAGCGAAAATTGCCAAACAACTCGAGATCGAGCAGATGCAATTTTGGGTGGACGCTGGAATGACCCCAAATCAAGTCGTTGAGCTCTTGGATCCCAAGTCGCAAGGCTTGGCTATGATTTACAGGTACATAAAGTTTCTGAACGTATACAGCAAGCGTCCTTTAGAGTCGTTGTTTGATCCGCTCGGACCATTAAGGAACCATTTCTCCGACATCAAGTTGGCCACGTTTGCCGTTGAGGGAGTTGAAAAAGAAAATGATGATGCTGAACGATTGCAAGCCATGTTGTTACGGTATTGGTTCAACAACATGATGCCATATGAGGAAGTCGCCAAGTTGCTCCATTCGAACAGGGAAAATCCTCCCAATTTTAGAAAACTCTTAGAGACGTACAAGAATTATCAACGTTATGGTGGTCGACCTTCAAAACGAGGTATGATTACGAGGACGTATGGAAACAAGGACATTGCGAATGGCCGTGCATTTGCTGTTTATATGGCTAACATCAGCAAGTACAACGAGGTAAACCCGATGGACCAAATGAGTCTAGTTGCAGTTCTCACTGCTTGCCTCGGTAAAATGGAGGCGGCACATGTGATTGAAGCGGCTACGCACTATCAACCGAACAAGGATGTTGCTAAAACAGTTCAGCGCATGCAGATGGAGCATTGGCTGAAAATGAAGAAAACACCGCTCGATGTCTTGAAGTGGGTTGATTCAGATTCCGAGAATGCCTTTCCGCCGCAAATGCATGCGTGGCTTGATTACGTGAATACGTTTGAAAAGGCAAACCCGAGTGAGGCAAAATCGCTCTATGCCATGTTAATTGATCATTTTGGCGAGAAAAAGATGGATATAACAATGTTTGCTACTAAAGTCGATCCGGATTGGGAGAAAGTCGCTGAACGACTTTGCATGGAGATGGAACAATATTGGCGGGATACTAAGACACACCCGGACACGATACTTACAGCGATGGAAGATAGTCTCAAAGACGCAAAAGTGGCGACAACCAGGAATTTTGAAGCATATGTCAAGTACGTATTTGATTATAGCAAATATAGCGATCTCAAGTACTACCGCACTAGAGATTCTGTGTTGGCGCTGTTAGCAAAGTATCACACCACCAAAGAATTGACAAACATGTTGATCAAGGCGAAGGTCAAACCAGAGTCGGGGGTGATGTTGTGGAAAGTCAAATCCGGCATGGCAATTGATCCAGTGGAAATTATAAGGCTCGGCTCGACTCAAGCTGAAAAGCGTCTGATCGATGCCTGGATGAGCTACATCTCTACAATTATCAACCCAAGCCGTTCAGATTATGACGGCTACAATGCGATCACGTTCATCATGAGCACCTTACCATTCAGCAGAGTATTTGACCAGCTTAGATTGGCAATGAAGGATGAGGCCTTGAAAGACAACGCCATAGTGTTGCTGGACGAGATGTTTGACGAGGTAGCATGGGATGAAAATTTTTTAAAAATTGCCAAAGAGACCATCGAAGAGTCAGAAATCAACGAACCGACGAAGACAGTTGGCAATATGCTCGCTGACTATCTTAGAGAACACACTGCACGAGAATCTTGATTTAATATACATATTTTGATCCTTTTAAAGTGAAGTAGCTCGCGCACTATTAACACAAAAATCTCTTTGGTAGCTGGCTCTAGCACGAAACGTGCTTGTGACAGCAGCTTGCTGCAATTCTTGGCGGCTTCTACTAGGTCACCGACCAGAAAGGTCCGTGAATGGCGCTGCAAAAAGTGACCTTCACGACATTCGCGATGGACTCTCCAACTTCTTGCTCTTGTGTATTTCTTTGTTGCGTTTTGCTCCTGATGCTTAAGAAATCTGAATTGGAACAATACGATGTGTTCTTTTGAGCATGTCGATCTCATAAGGCTTTAGCTGCAGCCACACGCATCGTAACGGCCGCGACATAGCCATTCGTCTTAGTACTCGCCAACACTATAGTTGTCAAAGCTTCGCACTGACACGACGCACTACGTGCAAATATAACTCCCCGAGAACTTTTTTTTGGCTTGATGATCTTGTGGGAAATGCAAGGCTTGCATATATCAGAGCAGCGAGATTTTTAATTACCATAAGCTACCTATGCCTTCAAAGAATGACGCAAATAATTTCTTCTCACTAGTTCCTAAGAATGTTGCGTCACGACAAAGACCTGATTTCTGTATTTATCGTCAGCCCGAACAATTCCAAGAAGACTAAGCGCTTCAAGAAACAAGGATGGGAATCGCTAAAGAACAATTTGTCGGATGGAACGCTACGCAAAATACGCACAATTTTCTTTCCCTAGCTAGATACCTCCAGTACGGAAAGTATTGCGCACGACATTTTGCTCAAGCCTGGTACGAAGCCGATATCCATCAAACAAAGGGGTTAGAACTTTGAATAGCGCAGGACAATCTAAGGATGGACCAAATGGCTCAAGCTAGCATTATTCGACCACGTACGTGTGCAATTTCGTCTTCAATGTTTTGGGTCAAGAAGCCTGTAGGTTGGTAAATGGTAGCAATACGGATGCCACGTTATGTCCGATAGTCAGTGGTCTCCGAGCATGGACCTAATTCGAGGTAACCATCAGATTTAATCTAGCGGATACTCCATTTACCGAGTTTTCGACCCCATATGTTCTCTTTAAGTATCTAGTCACTCTGGACTGAGCAAGATCTCGATTACGACTAATCCGCGTTTGCAAAAAATATTTTCGAATCGAAGGGATACGATGAAAGTCACCTTTAACAAAATCAACGTGTTCACGTAAAGTGACAATTTCGCATATAACATTACGGCTTTAGACCGTGTGCTCAACAGATGTGAGGAGCAGCAATTTTTCAGGTTTCAGTTATGTGTGGATGATATCCTATGATTAGAATACTTTGTGGGACGGAAGAGTGTTCGAATGGACACCGACAAGGCTAAGAATATCTAATAATGAAGACTAAATAGCCAACGGAATGCTTCAAATGTCTTATGATGTATGTATCAAGATTCTGCAAGGACTTTGCGCAATTTGCACAGTCCTCAACGGCAGTGCCAAGAAAATGTTCTTGGGAAGCGATCGAGCTCTTGGACAGTGATGCTGATTCACTGAACTCAACCGTTGCTTTCAGCTTGGTCGTTTAAAAAAGCAATTGTTGTATGAGTTAACGCCTCGAAATTTGCGATCGAGGATGAAGGCTATGCATGGCACAGTACTAATGAGTAACAAGACCAGAGCTACACACGCTCAGTGCGTGTAATCAGTAGCTTAGATGCTACACGCGACGCAGTACACGTGAGTGGCATAAGAAGAAAACGCTGCGTAAGTAGCGACTAAAAGCTACGAGTGAAGAAAAATATAAAAGTGGCAACAAAAATGCTATGCATGGTGCGATTAACCGCAATACGGCAAACAGATTTAAAACGTATTATAGTTACTAATTTATTTTAAATATGTAAAAGTACTCTAATAAAAGGTTACACTGATAAATATCAGCAAGAAGACAATATAGAATATACTTCGCGTGAGAGTCTTCAAATTAGCCACACAGATTTGAATGACCAATCGTCCACGTCTTTTCCGGCACCTTTACAACTTTCCGTCGCGTTTCGATTTTGGTACAAATAAACTGTTGGGTTATGAACCTGTGCTACTGCTCGACAAATTGTGTGACCACGTATAGGCGTATAGTAAGAGCGCCGACAGTTTGAAGCGTTGGCTACTGCAAACTCTATTTAAGTATAGCGACTTTAAGCATCCATGATGCTTATCGGCAAACTAGAGCTGACGACAAATTTTGGTAGACAGAGGATGCCAGCAGGGCCGAATCTATATTGTAAAGCAAACTTAAATGTAAGAGCTAATCTTTGCTCACCAATCCAGATGCAGAGCCTTAGCTAGATCACCAGCTAATTTGCCGCATAAGCGTATCAAATGCACTACGTAAAGAGAGGATCATTATGCTTTAAAGATTATTAGAAGCCCTTGGACAACCCAGAGGAACAATGCATTCAAGGTAATTTTGCAAATGCTCTCAACGGTAATCTGTTTGGATATGTGCGTCAAATCTCAGCAAAAATATCGCTTAAATTCATCACACCAGAATTCAATTGGTTAGTAAATGAGGATATACGCTTAGGAGATCCAAACGGATATATTCCCCACTAAATGATGCATTGCTTGAATATTTTTTTTAGATGTGATGATCTCGATACTCACTCGTCGGTCATGACCATTACAACTAATTTTGCCTTTCAGTGCTTCCACAGATTGCCGACCCACTAGATTGCAGTTCTGGGCTTAGAATAACACAACCCCTTTTCGGATGGGCGCGAGTCGAGTGAAGCAGTCTGACTACGCTCTCGAGCCTTAATTTACAATTAAAAAGACCTAAAGATTTCGGAGCTACAAAACTCAGTGCATGTCTTGGCTAAGCCAGTCAAGTTTCCTCGCATAATTCGACTTCGAACAATTAAACCGCGGAGTGCTATCAATACGCCGCATGATTCTAGTCATCGTCCTCCTCCCCTCATTGCAAAGCGATCAAACGCTCTAACCACGCCAAATGTGCTTTTTGCGCGATGTCGTCGCCTCAAACAAATCCGGTAACTTGTAAAGTACGAGTATTACCCTCACTTCAAAAGCTTATACGAGTGGAAACTCCATCGTGTCATAAATGCCTATTATATATGGGTTCCAGCATCCGGAGGAGAAGCTTACTTTATTGGAGGAATTAAAAAGACGAGCAGAGCTCATCTATAGGTCTCTGCTAACCACCGCAAAAATCGTGCTCAAGATAGCTTGACGTTGTGAACAAAAGGTCGTAGAACAATGGCGCTTTCTGCGTATGACTCATCTTCAACGCTTCCACGATAATCGGGCTCAAGTTAAAATAGTAGCTTATTCTAAGATGGTAATGATCAATCGTTTTAAGTCGAAGCGAAATGAAAAATTCTGGACGTGCCGACAAAGAAGTTCATTCGGTTCTGTGTGGCTAAAACGAGGTAAGTCACAAGTACTATATTCCATGTTGTCTTCTTGCTACAATTATTTGAGTCTTTTCTGTTTTTTTTTTACAGGTACCGCGTCATGCATAGCTTTTTCGTTGCCACTCATAAGTTTTGCTTGACGCGTAGCTTTTTAGTCGCTATTTACGCGTGCTAAGCTAGCGTTTTCTTTTTCTTAATGCGCCACTCTCGCGTACTGAGTCACGCGTATTTTTCTGGCTCTCGATAAGACGTACTGGGCTGGTGTCGCTCTGTTCTTGTTGCTTATAAGTACTGTACCGTACATAGTATTCTTCCCACCGCTCAGGCGTGTTGCGTCACGCGGAGTCTTAGCTTGACACTACCAGCGCATTTATGTCGTTATGTCAGACTTGTAAGTACTTTTACCTTAGTAGCAGTGAGATGGACAGCACAAAAAAGAGTCGAACTTTAAATGCAATAACACCGTAGCACGCGCTCTGCAGGCCCTCTGTGCGATCCACAAGCAAGCATGTAGAGGAACTACGTCATTAAAGCACGGAATTACTGTGTTTCTTATCGGAGTGAGGTCGCACACTCGAAAAGTGAGTTGCGTCTGCTTGTGTGTTAAGCAAGCAATTAGTCGAGCAAGCATCCAGCAGGCGATCAAGTTCGCGGCCAAGCAAGATACTAGCGAACGGCCGAGTGATCGGTCCAATCTAGCGGTCTACAGCTGGTTGAGCAATAAGACAAGGAGCATATCAGCGAGTGGTGTTACAAAACCAAGGAGAAGGAGAAGCGAGAACACACGAGGCGAAGGGGAGAAAGGCAAGGAGATGTGAGACGAGGGCAAGGCGAGGGGTGACGGTCACTTCGTGCTGATAATGAATAGGATGGCAAAAGATATTTGGAATCATTGGAATGCTTGAGTGCTAATCTGCCTTAATCTCCTACGCTCTTCAATTACACATACCGGTATATTGTAGCAATGTAATGTAATGTATTACGTTATCGCGTTGCCAAGTTATGCACGTGCTAGGCTCAGTCTGGCTAGTCCACGGCATAGAGTGGTGTCCGCATACGTCGGGTCTCGTTCGGCGGGCAGTGCAGCCAGCACCGAGGTCGTGAGGGTCTTCCATTATTTTGTTTATCTCTGACTTGGTAAGAGCCCAGGTGGCGCCGTGGTTATGGAGACCGTCGCGTCGAGGGTGAGACTCGTTAGAGACCTGCAAATACCCGAGAGCACCTGCCCGAAGCGCGCGAGCATTTAGCCTCCGCGCTTGGAAGGAGGGCGTCACCCCAACCCTTTCCGAAGTATTGTAGCAATGTGTTTGATAAAAAGATGTTGCGGTATAGGTGGTTATATACGGGAGACATACAGAAGGAGGCTATACATTTCACATTTGAAATAGCTCATGCTAACTTGCAAGCAGATTTACGGGTAATGCAGGATGTTTGTGGCGAATCAAGCCCTCGTCTGCAGATAGTTGGCTTGTTGTCGATTTACAAGACAAGATACATGGTTCGATCTGTTCTTTGGCTACATAGTCCGAGTCATCGGTGCATTCTTTTTGACAATGTCATTCTTCTGAGCAGAAATAGTATATGCGATGCATATTCTTAATGACAAGTTTAGCCTTTGACTAAAAAATCGTTAATGAACGAGAACGAGTCGTAGCAATTACGGTGCCAGTGGCTGCCTTATGGGATCGAATGGCTAGAAAGGAACACTCGAATGAGGGATACCATATGCGAAGTAGAAGGGAAGAAAAGAAAAGATTATACCATATCGTATTGGATCACCGCACGGTAGGTCGGTTAGCTCAAGCCTCGGAGCAAAAGCAGCACTTTACTTGGAAATGCACAGCAAAAGGTTGGTGAGTCCATCGTGGATTACGCTTGGGGCATTTCAGCTTTTCCAGTCTATACACACAATGTCCTCTTCACGGACCTTTCTGGTCGGTGACCTAGTCGCTACTATGAATGTACTGCAGTGGCCACAATTTCATATCGCCAAGCCGCCAAGCCGCCAAGCTGGGCGACAAGCTGGCGTCACGTGCACATTTCGTGCTACATCCGGCTGCCAAAGAGCTTAAGTCGATAATAATGCGCAGGCCATTTCACTGAAAAAGGGTTGAAATAAATGTATCAATCAAATCACTCGTGCAGTGTGTTCTCTACGATAGTCAGTGAGCATATCGCCAAGCGTCGTCGTCGGTTCGTTCTTTTCTATCAGTTTCACGGCCTCGTGGATCTCGTTAAATATTTTCTCATTGCGCGCTAAATCATCAAAAATCTCGTTGAGCAACACAATGGCGTCGCCTTTCAAGGCTTCATCCTCCATTGCCAATTTAAGCTTCTTTAATACAATGCCGATTGTAAAGGTGCTCGTCATCAACGTGACCGAGTTGTAGTCGTTATAATCTGAACGACTTGGGCCAATGATTGAAGAAATGTAGCTCGTCCAAGCATCGATCAAATCAACGCGGTTTTGTGGTACATTATGCTTTAGAATTTTCATCGGGTCAACTGCCTCGCCCGACTCGACCTTCCACGACATCGCCTCCACCTCTTCTTTAGCCGTCGCCTTAGTTAAGATGTCTGTTACTCCTTCAACGGTGTGATACTTTTCTAAAAACACCACCACAGGATCTCTGACACGGTAGAGCTTGAGATTTCTGGATTTGCTAGAATCGAATACATACTTGACATAGGCTTTGAAGTTACGAGTTGTCACCACTTTAGCGTCTTTGAGACTGTCTTCTATCTCTCTGAGGATAGAGTCCGGGTGTCTCCCGGAAAGCCGCCAAAATTCTTCCATCTCTTTGCAAAGTCGTTCAGCGACTTTCTCCCAATCTGGATCGACTTTTGTCGCGAACATTGCTATATCCATCTTTTTCTCGCCAAAATAAACAATTAACGTGGCGTAGAGCGATTTCGTCTCACTCGGGTTGGCCTTTTCAAACATACTCACGTAATCAAGCCACGCATAAATTTGCGGCGTCAGTACATGTTTCGGAACTGGAACAAACCACTTCAAGACATCAAACGGTGATTTTTTATTCTTCACCCAATGCTCCATCTGCATGAGCTGAACTGTCTTGGCAACATCCTTGTTCGTTTGATGGTGCGTAGCAGCTTCGATCACATGTGCCGCCTCCTTATCACCGAGGCAAGTAGAGAGGACGGCAATCAGACTCATTTGGTCCATCGGGTTTTCCTCGTTGTACTTGCTGATGTTAGCCTTATAAACAGCAAACGCACGGCCATCCGCAATTTCCTTCGTTCCGAACGTCCTCGTAATCATACCCCGTTTTGAAGGTCGACCACCATAACGTTGATAATTCTCGTACGTCTCCAAGAGTTTATTATAATTGGGAGGATTTTCCGTGTTCGAATGGAGCAACTTGACGACTTCCTCATATGGCATCATGTTGTTGAACCAGTACCGTAACAACATGGCTTGCAATCGTTCAGCATCATCATTTTCTTTTTCAACTCCCTCAACGGCAAACGTGGCCAACTTGATGTCGGAGAAATGGTCCCTTAACGGTCCGAGCGGATCAAACAACGACTCTAAAGGACGCTTGCTGTATACGTTCAGAAACTTTATGTACCTGTAAATCATAGCCAAGCCTTGCGACTTGGGATCCAAGAGCTCAACGACTTGATTTGGGGTCATTCCAGCGTCCACCCAAAATTGCATCTGCTCGATCTCGAGTTGTTTGGCAATTTTCGCTAGATCCGGTTTTACTTTTGCCGCTTCGATTACTGTTGATGCATCACGATGGCCCAAGCGGGCTGTGAGTGCTGCAAGCAAACTCAGCGGCTCCCTAGTGCGTGCCTTGTTGTAAAGGCGAACGTAAGCGTCGATGGCAGCAAGCACCGAGCCGTCGTGCAGGTTCAATTTAGCGTTTGTGGAGGTAAGCACATAAAGCATGTCCGACGTAATGTCCCCGGTATAATGCCCCAAACGGATGAATTCTGGTATAGAAAGCGAGCCAAGGTTTTTTTGAAAGTCACTGTACGTCTTTAGAAGAGAAACCAGCGAGTGCTTCTTCCCCATTTGATCGAGCTGCGCTTCGACCTCCTTAAGAGTCTTCATCTCCTCGAACCAGCGCCAAACCAGCAAATTTTCTAATCGTTTGGCATTGACCAAATCTATTGGCGTTGCCTCTACGACAAACACGGCCAATTTGTCATCACTGAAATATTTTCTCAACGGTTTAAAGAAGTCAAATGCTGATCTTGGATCACGCAGTGTAAATCTGTCGTAAAATTCAACCCACTTATAGACCGAGGCCGGACTTTTGGACTCAAAGTTCAATAACTTGGACACTTGGTCCGGAGTTTTTCCAGAGTCCACCCAGAACTGAATCTGCTCCGTCTCCAATTGCTTAGCGGTTTTTGCAAGATCTGGTATTGCTTTTGCTGCTTCAATTACTGTCGACGCATCCTCATAACCGAGTCGGGCCGTGAGTGTTGGAAGCAGACTCAGTGGCTTGTCAGCGTTTACCTCGTTGTAGACCCGGACATAAGCTTCAACGGCAGCGAGCACACGACTGTCGTACAGGTTTGCGTTCCCGGTGGAGGATGTGAGCACATTGACCTTATCAAGAGCAGTGGTGATCCTCGACGTAGAAGGAGAGCCAAGGTTCATGTGAAATTCGCTGTACGTTTTTAATAGACGGACAAAGAAGCGTTTCTTGTTCTCGTTTTGATCAAGGTTTGCTTTGATCTCTTCAGGAGTCTTCATTTCCTCAAACCAGCGCCACATCAGCATCTCCAAATATCGTTTGGCATTGTCCAACTTTTCCGAAGTTGCCATGATGACAAACATGGCCAGCTCGTCGTCACCAAAGTGTTTTCTTATTATTTCAAATGGGTCGATTGTCAGCTCTGGGTGACGCCGACTGAACAAGTTGCAAAATTTTACCCACTTGTAACCCAACGTCCGACTTTTAAATTCCAGCAGCTTGAGAACTTCTTCCGGAGTCTTTCCAGTGTCGATCCAAAACTGAATTTGCTCGGCCTCCAATACTTTGGCAATTTGCATCGTCTCGTCTATCCTCATGACACGGTCAATGATCGTCGATGCTTCGCGATCTCCATAGCGGACAGTAAGTGCCGCAAACAAGCTCAGTTTCTCAATGGGCTCAATTTTGTTCTGTTTAAAAATGATACTTTCAACCTCAGAAAACGCTGAGATGTACCACTTCTCGTCTTTAAGGTCAGACCTAGTTTTGAGCCCACTATAAAACGAACTTTGCGATGGAGAAGCAAATTTGTTGTACAATTTTTTGTACCGCTTTAGGAGAGAGGCACAGTTGTATTCCTCGCCATCGAAATACTTGAAAGACTCCGATGCGAGAAGGGTCTCAAGTTGATCCGGAGTTTTCAGGCTGTTGAACCAGTGCCGCAAAAGACTAGCCTTCAACAGCTCGGCCGAGCCTTTTTCTAAGTCTGATTTGTTCGTAAGAAACTTTACTATCCTGATGTCGAAGTTGAGATTGGAGTGAGAGTACAAACTCTTCAATGTCTTGATCGGATCCAACGACGTCTCTTTTTCATGCTTGCTTAATTTCTTGATAAATTTTAGCCACCTGCTGATCATAGCCGTCTCAGACGATTCTAGAAATGGCGACCCGATTCTCAACAGCCGGGCAACCTCGTCCGGTGTTTTACGAGCGTTCACCCAGTATTTGATCTGCCTTTTCTCAAGATCCTTTGCCAATTTTGCCATACCTTCAGAAGCTGGGACCAACTTGGCGGTATCAATCATCTGCGCCACGCGAAAATCGCCAAAGCAAACGGTGAGTGCCGCCAGCAAACTCAGTCGCTCAGTCGGATGCTTCCTATTGTAAATACCGACGTATGTATCGTAAGCAGCGAGTAACTTGCCGTTGTACAGATCTTCTTCCCTAACATCCGAAGTGAGCAGTTTCAACATGTCAGCTGTACTTGACTCCTCCCCAAGCCAGTCCCTCAGTACATCCCTCTGCTTTTTAAAGTTTAGGTGATCGAGCAGTTTCTTGTACTTGTCCCACTCCGAATGAACGGCTTTCATCGCGTCGACAACTGCTGGCGCCGAGTGATCTGGCTCAGTCTCAAGTAAATTAAGATAGTCTCGCAGCGGCTGGGCCTTTTCGGTGGCAGCGTCTAAGTAGTTTGTGTTTCCCGAGAGCAAAAGAAGTGCTTTGTGCACTTTATCCTTGATGCCCACAGAAAACGGGATCTCACTTGCCTTAGCTTCAAGACTTAAGTCAGGGGCGAGGTTTTTCAATACATTCACCTTGTTGACGACACCCATGACGGGATCAATGTCATCAGTTAGAACTTCTTTCATATCAGCCGACCATTTGGAGAGATTTATCATCCTCGCTTCGTTGTTGACACCCACAAGAGCTCTTAGAAACCTCTTGGCATCATGTCGATTCTTCATTGTAAAAGGTGGCAGCTGATGGACATTGAGTACCGCCTTGTATGACGTTGCAGTTGAAATAGCTTGAACGTTTTCCATTAGAAGAACGGCATTTAGTATTGTGGCGGGTTGAAGGCGCATGGCGGAACTTGAGGAGAAGGAGAAATATTTGGTTATTCACCGATTAACGTTTGATTGGCTTTCATAAGCTTTACAAAACCGGTAATGATTTACTGCTTTCAACATATCAGTACGGAGATATCGGTATTATTTAAATCGAGACGATCAAGGCGTAGATTTGCGTTGCTTGTCAGCCAAAATTTCCGCAAATGACAACGAAATGGTTTTCCAAAGATCAATTGCAGCAGTCGGCCGGATCAAAGAATTTGCCACGCATTGCTTTATTAAGGCTGCAATAAGCAAAGCAGATCCGGCAATGGCACGGCAACGACGGTCGTTGGACTTCTCGTTTCCAAGACATTCTAGAAACCTTTTTAAATTACCACTGGGATAATCAAATCACACTTAAATAAGAATGAGAATTGAGTTTTTATAGACCTGGTCCAGCAAGTGCCTCCATAACGTGCTATTTAGTAAAGAAGTATGGATAAAGGGTGATTCCAATCGATGCAAACGCTTATACTTTGAAACGAAAATGAAATCAAGGACACAATTGAGATCTTAAAAATTGCAAAACTATAACAAACAACTCACCGCGAATATAAATTCCATCCAGATCTACTCGGTTTTGTTAACGAAGCTAACATCGACAAGTTTAACATGGAGAACCCAATGGACCAAATGAGTATGGAAGCCGTCCTCACCGCTCGCTTCGGGGACCAGATGGCGGAACAGGTGATCATAGCGGCCACGCACTATCAACGAACAAGGGAATTGCTAGAGAAGTTCAGCGCATGCTGATGAAGCAAAGGGTCAAGAATAAGAAAACACAATTTAACGTTTTGTTCCAGATCCAGAGAATTTCTTTCCGACGCAAATGCATGCGTAGTGTGAATACGCGGATCACCTTGAAAAGGCAAATTCGAGTGAGGCAAAATTGCTCTGCGCCATGTTAATTCATCAAAGTGGCGATAAACAGAAATGACAGATATAGCAATGTTTGCGACAAAAGTCGATCCAGATTGGGAGAAAGTCGCTAAATGAATTTGCAACTTAATGGAACAATAATGGCGGAATTCCAATAGACTCCCGATCTCTATACTTAGAGTGATGGAAGTCAGTCTCAAAGATGCAAAAGTGTTGACAGCCAGGAACTTTCAAGCTTATGTCAGGTACCTGTTTGATCATATCAAATTCAGCGATTACAGACTCTACCGCGTTAGAAAATCTGTGTTAGTAGATTACATGAATTATGACAATATGAAAGCTCTAACGTATTTGCTTATCAAGGCGAAAGTTAAAACAGAGGTGGGATTGATGTCGTGGAAAGTCAAATCCGGCATGGCGATTGATCTATGAAGCTTATTTTAAGTCAAAAAGAAATTGACTTGATCGATATTTGGATGAGCTACATTCCTACGGTCATTGGCCCAAGTCGCTCAGATTATGACGGCTACGATGCAATTACGTTGATGACGAGCACCTATTCAGCAACAGGTCCGCTTCGATTGGCAATGAAGGATTAATCACTGAACGGGAGCGCCATAGTGTTGCTTCACGAGATAGTCCACGGCTCTGCGTTTGGTGAAAATTTTATGAACGCTGTCCAAACGATCATAGTATAGGTAATGAAAAATGATCTGACGAAGACACTTTTTAATATATTCGCTGACTTTCGTGAAGAATACAACGCACGAATAACTTGAAAAATATAGGCATTCCATTAAAAGAATAAAAATCTCTTTGGTACTCGGAGGCCGCTGATTGTGACACGGCAGCTTGTCGCCCTTCTTGGCGGTTGCCTAATTCGAAATATGGCCACTTCAGTACGCTCACGGTAGCAACAATTAGAAAATTTTGTGAGTTCTACATCGCCTGAATCGACTTGAAAGAATGGTGTTGCATGCTGTGCACCAAGCGATACCTACAATTGAATTAGTAGCACCAGAGTAGCATGCACCGGGACAGAAATTAAACCTTCCAAATCTTCATATGCTTGTCACAGTCTATGGGCAATCACTTTTCATTTGTAACCAATCCGATCAGGTTTCATCTTCCGCCCATTCGTCGGCTCTATTCCCGTCACTCTTACTTCGATAAGTTGAAGCTGCATAACTAACAAGAAAATTATGCCTGCAAACCGATTTAGCTTATTAAAAAAAGCTATGTAGCCTTTCATCGATTGACCATCTAAGTATGCAGTCTTGGATGGATACTGGAAATGATCCCAAACCAAGCTATTGGGCTCACGGATCACAAGTCTCGAGACAACTTTTAGTCAAACTAGGATCAGAGATAGCTGTCAAAATATTTTTGAGCTGAGATTTTTGAATAAAAAACCAGCACTTTTTTTTATTTAGTTGATTTAATCAAAGTGTCGAGAGTGTCAAGAGGGAGCTACTTATCCAAAAAACTGACTTGAATGGTAAGACGTCAAGTGCCCTGCCAATTAAACTAATTAGCTAATCGCAGAATTTGATGGTGCGAGGCGTCATTGCGCCCAATATAGACTTAAAGTTGGTCATAGAGCATGCTGAGAAGCAATTAGGAGCGGTCAAATACTTCCTCCGAAAAAGATGTTCATGCTTGATCATTGTAGTTTCGCCGGTGTTGAAAAGTCTTCTCCTCGTATTGCATTCTATGCAGTCTTGTTGTTGCCACTCGTACGTAGGCGTCACGAGTATCCATTTGGTTGCTCACACATAATGCCTTTTGAAGATCATTTTTGTTGCCGCAATAGCGTACTGTGTAGCTTTCTTGACGCTGTCCACGCATACTACGAAAGTGTAGGACGTCGCTTTAAGCAAAAACTATTAGCAGTAATGATTGCCGTCTTTTTTCTGATGCTTCGAAAAGCAATAATACTATTTGTCTTTAGTGGAATTTATCCGTCCCTTTTTATTGGGGCTTGACAAAATCTTTAAAGTGGTGGAATCTAATACGTTGGAGTTGTACAATTAAATTTGACTTTTCTTGGAGTCGAGAAGAAGCTATTAATTTCAATTAAATGATGGCTATGATAAAAAGCGCTGCACAGTTTGTGTGTATCGTCGAGCAGGAGTATTTTCGGGTGAAGACTTACCTATAAAGGCTCAATAGAGTGCGCTCTGGAATTCGCTCAGCTAATTGCCGTTTACAATTAAAATGGAGGTCATGCTTTTTGTGTATTAAACCTGTTATTGAATGAACGTGTAGGCAATACAAATAAAGACTCGGTGACAAA
Organism: Plasmopara viticola; assembly: GCA_001695595.3. Taxonomy (NCBI): domain Eukaryota; phylum Oomycota; class Peronosporomycetes; order Peronosporales; family Peronosporaceae; genus Plasmopara; species Plasmopara viticola. The sequence continues at coordinate 265,750 of MBPM02000066.1, forward strand.
AACGTCATTTTTCAACGAGGTCAATGAGTGACCCGCGCAAGTCCAAATTCCACAGCTGTCGACCTTTGAAAATCGCGTCTGCTGGTGAAATACTAATTCTACGAAGCGTAAACTAATCTCGACAACTTGAGCAACCAAATGTGTTTTTTATAGCTAGCTACGAAGACAGGACACACATGAATACAGCTTAATGAATGTGCTAGAGTTACGAGGCCACGATTGACTGTTAGGGCTGGCTACTAAGTCTTGAAAAATTTTAAGCAGCAAGGAAAAGATGCTAAGTAAGAGCAAATGGTTGCATTAAGTAAATCTTTAACTAATGAATAGCTTTGAGCGACATTAGACGATGCAAGTTATTGGCTACTGAATTCGTGCATTTGCTCAAGGTGCTTTGGTTGCACTTTATTTGCGTGAGTGTGGCGTATTGCTACCAGCTGGCTGTAAGAACGAGGTGTGCCTGCGAGAGAAACTTACTTGAAGCGAAAGCGTTTTTGTTGATTAATGTCCATTTTTTAAGGCTCGAATGCGCCCTCTTAGAGGCAACATAGCTATTATTAGTAGACACAAGCGTCTACAGGCAAATTAAGTCGAAGTCTCAGAGTTGGCCATACAAACATATCATAGCGGAGACGTAATCAGCACGTCGTATGCAACGACTTAATCTACGTGCGCTAACTGCGAAATGAGTATACACAATTAAATGAGTTATTTGGTTCGTTGGGTATATACAAAAAAACGTTTTTTGGAACTCGTCAAGCAAGCTTTTTTTTTTAATGAATGCCAAGAAGTTCCAAACTAACGAGACACTATCAACTACATCAAAGTGTAGCGATATTATCGACAGCGCTTTCTTTAGCTTACAACCAGGGTGAGAGCCTTTATTCTCTTAACACCTCTCGCGACATCAATGCTGCATTCAATATGCAGAAATTAGGTGACAGCTTTCAGACACGACAATCTTGCGTGGAGATATTGCAGCTCTTGGCTCACAAAGGACGGTCTTCTGTAATTATTTATAGACTGCGTACTAGGCTTGCATGCAAAATTCCACAATAAGCTCAAGCTTGATTTTAACAGACCTGCTTCTACAAGAGCCTTGGTCATGTTTAGCTAAGTGCCGAGTAGTAAAGCAGTATTGCTAAAGGGATTTTTTTGTTCACAAACACATTCAGCCTCTACTTTAACCAAACGAGAAATGAAGGACACAATTACGATTGCGACAAAATTTGGTTGTCTCTTCCTGCTGACTGAATTGAGCTACAGCTACCCGACACAGACAAGCTCAGAGATCCATTATTGTGAAAGTGATGAATGGCATCACTATTTAAGGACATGACACTCGACAAAAGGAAGCATGTTGCATCTGTGCACTTTAAATCGATCCGAAACGTATTTTGGAAGCAAGAATGCGGTCACCTTGCATCCGTTAAGTGTTCATTGTCTAGTAGTCACTTGCGGGCCAGTTCGATCAGCTGCAGGTTTTTATGATGTGCCACCTTGAGCATTCCCCTTTGTTAAAGAGGAGTCAGCACAAACTTGCGTATTGTTACAGTCATGAATTTAACTTTTTTCATTTTCATACCATGCTCGATCTTGAAAACGATTGGCCTTTGCCGAAAAAAGCAATTTGTTGTTCGCGCATCCTTTAAACTGGGGCCTCTTCCAGCAGCTTTTTGCGCTAATACTCTCATCAAAAACGAGCCTATGGTTCGAGTGGTAAGTTTCCTCACCGAGAGATATTAGGCTCGATATCATTAGTATGCAAATACTAGTGACGCCAGAGATACGTCACTATTGTAGACGAATCATCTCATCTTAAAGTATGGCTGCCCTATCGACCTGCACCCAAATAGGTGCGTAACAGTTAAGCGGGATGGACGTTAGACCGAGAGATATTTGGCCTGATATCATTAGTATGCGGCCAGAGATACGTCACTATTGTAGACGAATCATCTCATCCAAAAGTATGGCTGCCCTATCGACCTGCACCCAAATAGGTGCGTAACAGTTGAGCGGGATGGACGTTAGACCGAGAGATATTGGGCTCGATATCATTAGTCTGCGGCCAGAGATACGTCACTATTGTAGACGAATCATCAATTCCAAAAGTATGGCTGCCCTATCGACCTGCACCCAAATAGGCGCGTAACAGTTGAGCGGGATGGACGTTCTACCAACCAAAAATGCGGTAGGCAAGGTACCAGAACGAGTCGGATGGCTACCAGCATCCGGCACTAAAGACAATTTTGTCTTAGCGTGTGAGTTTTGGTAGCTTAAGTGTCTGCTCATAATTTTTATTTTCTCAAATTTACGTTAAGAAGCGCGCCGTCTTTTAAACAAGTTTTATTAAAAAGAAATGATTCTATAATTCTTCTACGTAGATACTGACGGTATATATCAATTTGATCAAGCAGCGTATACCGCATCACTGATTTCCGGTCGAATCCTGAAAACAAAAGCGTATTTTTGTGTTCTTCCCTTCCCTTTTACTATCTCATAATTTGAAAACGAAGAAGGCTACGACCGTGCCATCATCGGGTCCACCTGGGTCTTGCAGCATTAATGGAACAATGCCTGGCAAGTCCCTCAATCAGGTCGGCAGTTTTAATATGATCGGTAAAGCTAATTTGTTTTCAAATAACAGTAGTTTTGGCTGACGTGCAACAAATTGCCTAGTGTCGATTTTTAATATCTTATACTGATATGTTTGTATCAGTAAGTCTATACCGATTTATAGCGATTTTATCAGCCAATCAAGTTTTGATTGGATCTGGCTGGTGGACATCTGAATCTTCTACCTAAATCACGCCATGCGCCTTCAACCCACCATGATACTAAACGCCGTTCTTTTAATAAAATACGCTTATGGTGTTTCAACCGCAACGTCTTACCAGGCTCTACCCGATGTCCATCAGCTGCCACCTCTTACAGTGAAGAATCGACATGAAGCCAAGAGGTTTTTAAGAGCTCTTGCGGGTGTCAACAACGAAGAGAGGATGTTAAATCCCTCGAAATGGTCGGCCGATCTGAAAAAAGCTTTAATTAATGACATTGATCCTGTTATGGGAGTCGTCAACAACGTGAATGTATTGAAAAACCTCGCCCCTGACTTGAGTCTTGAAGCAAAGGCGAGTGAGATCCCGTTTTCTTTGGGCATCAAGGATAGAGTGCACAAAGCACTTCTTTTGCTCTCGGGAAACTTCAACTACTTGGACACTGCCACCGAGAAGGCCCAGCCGCTGCGAGACTATCTCTATTTACTCGAGACTGAGTCAGACCACTCGACGCCAACAATTGTCGATGCGATGAAAGCCGTTCGTTCGGAGTGGGACAAGTACAAGAAACTGCTCGATCACTTGGACTTTAACAAGCAAAAAAATGTACTCAAGCGATGGCTTAATAAGGAGTCGGGAAAAGCTGACATGTTGAAACTGCTCACCACAGACGTTAAGGAAGAGGATCTTTACAACGGCAAGTTGCTCGCTGCTTTCGATACATACGTCGGTATTTACAACACAAAGCATCCGACTGAGCGACTGAGTTTGCTGGCGGCTCTCACCGTATGCTTTGGCGATTTTCGCGTAGCGCAGATGATTGATACATCGAAGTTGGTTCCAGCTTCTGGAGGAATGGCAAAATTGGCAAAGGATCTTGAGAATAGGCAGATCAAATACTGGGTGAACGCTCGTAAAACACCGGACGAGGTTGCTCGGCTATTGAGAATTGGGTCACCATTTCTAGAATCGTCTGAGATGGCTATGATCGGCAGGTGGCTAAAATTTATTAAAGCGCTGAGCAAGCATGAGAAAGGGACTTCGTTGGATCCAATCAAGACATTGAAAAGTCTATACTCGCACTCTAGTCTCAACCTCGACATCAGGATAATGAAATTTCTTACGACCGAATCAGACTTAGAAAAAGGCTCGGCCGATCTGTTGAAGGCCAGTCTTTTGCGGCACTGGTTTAACAGCTTGAAGACCCCGGATCAAATTGAGACGCTTGTCGCATCGGAGTCTCTCAAGTCTTTCAATGGCGAGGACCACAGCTGTGCCTCTCTCCTAAAGCGGTACAAAAAATTGTACAACAAATTTGCTTCTCAATCGCAAAGTTTGTTTTATAGTAAGCTCAAAACTAGGTCTGGCCTCAAAGACGAGATGTGGTACATCTCAGCGTTTTCTGAGGTTGAAAGTATCATTTCTAAACAGAACAAAAATGAACCTATTGAGAAACTGAGCTTGTTTGCGGCACTTACTGTCCGCTATGGAGATCGCGAAGCATCGACGATCATTGACAGTGTCATGAAAATAGACGAGACGATGCAAATTGCCAAAGTATTGGAGGCCGAGCAAATACAGTTTTGGATCGACACTGGAAAGACTCCGGAAGAAGTTCTCAAGCTGCTGGATTTTAAAAGTCGGACGTTGGGTTACAAGTGGGTGAAATTCTGCAACTTGTTCAGTCGGCGTCATCCAGAGCTGACAATCGACCCATTTGAATTAATAAGAAAACACTTTGGTGACGACGAGCTGGCCATGTTTGTCGTCATGGCAACTTCGGAACGCTTGGACAATGCCAAACGATATTTGGAGATGCTATTGTGGCGCTGGTTTGAGGAAATGAAGACTCCTGAAGAGATCAAAGCAAACCTTGATCAAAACGAAAACAAGAAACGCTTCTTTGTCCGTCTAATAAAGACGTACAGCGAATTTCACATGAACCTTGGCTCTCCTTCTACGTCGAGGGTCACCACTGCTCTCGTTAAGGTCAATGTGCTCACATCCTCCACCGAGAACGCAAACCTGTACGACGGTCGTGTGCTCGCTGCCGTTGAAGCTTATGTCCGGGTCTACAACGAGGCGAACCCCAACAAGCCACTGAGTCTGCTTGCAACACTCACGGCCCGACTCGGTTATGAGGATGCGTCGTCAGTAATTGAAGCAGCAAAAGCACTACCAGATCTTGCAAAAACCGCTAAGCAATTGGAGACGGAGCAGATTCAGTTCTGGGTGGACTCTGGAAAAACTCCGGACCAAGTTGCCAAGTTATTGAACTTTGAGTCCAAAAGTCCGGCCTCGGTCTATAAGTGGGTTGAATTTCACGACAGATTTATACCACGTGACCCAAAATCGGCATTTGACCCGTTTAAGTCGTTGAAGAAATACTTCAGCGATGACGAATTGGCCTTGTTTGTTGTAGAGGCAACGCCAATAGATTTGGTCAATGCCAAGCGATTAAAAAAATTGCTGATGTGGCACTGGTTCAAAAAAATGAAAAGGCCCGAAGAGCTTGAAGCGCAGCTCAATCAAAACGAGAAGAAGCACCTGTTTGTTATTCTTTTGGAGACGTACAGAGAGTTTTATAAAAACCTTGGCTCTCTTTCTGCACCAAAAATTATCAAATTGGGGCATTCCACCGGGGACATTACGCCGGACATGCTTCATGTGCTTACCTCCACCGATGCTAAGATGAACCTGTTCGACGGCTCGGTGCTTGCTGCCATTGACGCTTACGTTCGCCTTTACAACAAGGCACACACTAGGGAGCCGCTGAGTTTGCTTGCAGCACTCACAGCCCGCTTGGGCCATCGTGATGCATCAAAAATAATTGAAGCGGCAAAAGTAAAACCGGATCTAGCGAAAATTGCCAAACAACTCGAGATCGAGCAGATGCAATTTTGGGTGGACGCTGGAATGACCCCAAACCAAGTCGTTGATCTCTTGGATCCCAAGTCGCAAGGCTTGGCTATGATTTACAGGTACATAAAGTTTCTGAACGTATACAGCAAGCGTCCTTTAGAGTCGTTGTTTGATCCGCTCGAACCTTTGAGGGACCATTTCTCCGACATCAAGTTGGCCACGTTTGCCGTTGAGGGAGTTGAAAAAGAAAATGATGATGCTGAACGATTGCAAGCCATGTTGTTACGGTACTGGTTCAACAACATGATGCCATATGAGGAAGTCGTCAAGTTGCTCCATTCAAACACGGAAAATCCTCCCAATTTTAAGAAACTCTTGGAGACGTACGAGAATTACCAACGTTATGGTGGTCGACCTTCAAAACGGGGTATGATTACGAGGACGTTTGGAACGAAGGAAATTGCGGATGGCCGTGCGTTTGCTGCTTATAAGGCCATTATCAACAAGTACAATGAGGAGCACCCCATGGACCAAATGAATATGCTCGCCGTCCTCACCGCTCGATTTGGGGATGAGGAGGCGGCACATGTGATCGAAGCGGCTACGCACCATCAAACGAACAAGGATGTTGCTAAGACAGTTCAGCGCATGCAGATGGAGCATTGGGTGAAGAATAAAAAATCACCGCGTGATGTCTTGAAGTGGATGGTCCCAGATCGGTCGCATGTTTTACAGGCGCAAGTGCTTGAGTGGCTTCGATATGTGGCTGACTTTGAAAATGCAAACCCGAGTGAGGCAAAATCAATCTACTCTATGTTAGCTGACCATTTTCAAAAGAAGATTTTGGATGGAGCAATTTTTTCGACAAATGTCGATCTAGAATGGAAAAAAATCGCTGAACGACTTTGCAAAGAGATGGAAGAATGGTGGCGGGAGAATAAAATTCACCCGGATGTTATACTCGCAGCGACTAAAGCCAGTCTGAAAGACACAGAGGTGTTGACAACCAGGCACTTCAAAGCTTATGTCAAGTACGTGTTTGATTATAGCAAGTTCAGTGATTACAGACTTTACCGCGTTAGACAGTCTGCGCTACCAATTTTGATGACTTATCACGAGGAATATCTAACACACTTACTGAACGAGGCGAAGGGTAAAGCAGAGGTGGGAATGATGTCGTGGAATGTCAAATCCGGCACGGCGATTGACCCGATGAAAATTATGAAGCTTGACTTGAGTCAAGTAGAAATTGATTTGGTCGATGCTTGGATGGAATACATTTCTACAATCATTAGCCCAAGCCGCTCCGATTATGACGGCTACAATGCAATTACGTTGATGACGAGCACTTATGCAATAGCAGGTGTTATTGACCACCTAAGAATGGCCATGAAGGAAGAAGCACTGAAAGGAGACGCCATAGTGTTGCTTCACGAGATATTCGACGACTTTGTGCGCGTTGAGAATTCGATGAAATATGTCCAATCGATGATAAAGAAGGTTGAGAAAGAAGATCCGACGAAGACACTTTTTGGTATGTTCGTTGACTATTGTGAAAAACACGGTATACAAGTAAAAAGTGAGTAAATTTATTCAAATCGTTCTTCTATCCATCGAATCACTTAAAGTCTCTTTGGTACCCGAAGGTCGCTTACTGTGTCACGGCAGCTTGTCGCGCAGTTTCACAATTCCATTAACCTATGTGGGCTTACTTAAGCCGTACTACGGCTCAAGCGTGAGCGCTGGTGATAGTTGTTCTGCGACCTATGTGCCACAATATCATGTTCTTCTAAGCACTGTTTCTAAGGTGGTTACCAGGGATCTCGAGGTGAGCAGTAGTCGTAGCTTAGTGTCTCCAAGGCAGCGTGTACCTTCTTAAGATCCTCATCACAATGCATGACACGTTGATGACGATAAGTGAGGCCTCAACTCTCGCGAGTTCTCGAAGTGATGATAGCACCGGTACTTTACTCAACACTGAAATTGAACGTAGCGGTGGCACTACGCTCGTCGTGTGCCCTCTATATCATGGGGAGAGGGGACGATGTCCTAGAACTATGCTGCCTTTTGCGAGCTATTTGGTTCGACCCCAACGTCTAGCGGGCGAAATTAGGGAGCGGTCCTCAATCGGCGAACTGTAATGTAAACGACCTTGACTTCTTTTGCCACGACATGCACTCATCATTGTAGCTCAAACACCTCTAGGTATTGTTCACTTGATTCTCGAGCCTGGAGAGGGATTGATCCGCTACACGAGGAAGTTGCTCGACATGCGCATCTCGAGACAAGCGTTGCCCCAAAATCAAGCTCTAGCTCAACTAATGGGCCGGCCTTCTGTGGAAGCACAGAAAGCTTGATACCGAATGTCATAGTCCTGATCGGTGAACAAGTGTCGAGACCATCACATCTAAACCAATAGTTCATGTCAATACGTGTTGTATATTCGGTTTATCCATTCAAATTCTGCGTTCATTTACATCCAAATAGATAATGTTTGCGGCATGTAATAGTCATTATTAAACTATTTGAATATTAGTCTGTTGAGTCTTCACGCACACTTTCAAACACACCGTTCGCGAGCGATTACAATTTTAGGTCAAGTGCAGTTTTCCTTGAATCAGTCAAGGGCTACTCACAATCTCTTGAGGCAAATTGATTACACTCTTTTCGGAGTGCGTCTAACACACTTATGTAATTCGTGGACATGCATCAACCAGAGAACTTTGCATTAAGTTTGCTGAGCATACTTCACTTTTCAGACTTGCGAATAAAACCTTTGCTTATCAATTCGAGAGAAATCGCTCGCATTTTTGTATTTATCGAATTTTAGTGGAATTCCTAGTTTGCCGGTAAACATCAAGGGAACTAACAGTTGCCGATAAAAGTTTGCAAAACCCAATGCCGCAAACCGTCGTTGCGCTCAATTTACGCTTGCAGGTGGTCACGTTATCTGTCGAGCAGTAGCTTGACTCCGATAAAGTCAATACGTGACGAAAGGTTCATGACGTGCCGACGAAGACAGTTGCGCTTGGTCATTTCGCTTTGTAGAGTCAAACCGGTTTCTTTTACGCATAATACATTCCAAGCAGTATTTTTACTGCTAATTATTATCTGTTACCTTCTTGTTTCAGCGTCGTGCATAGCCTTCTTGTCGCCCGTAATGCACATTGTCTCATGCGTAGCTTTCTTGTGGCTTCTCGCACGTACTAAGCAAGCGATTTTGTTATTTCTCTAGTCGGTGACCAAGTTGCTACTGTGAGCGTACTGTAGTGGCCACATTGGGTGCCAAGAAAGACGACAAGCCGTCGCCACGTTTCGTGCTACAGTCAGCGGCCTCCAAGCAACAACGAGATTTTTAGGATGTTAATGGATACTATAGGAGGGTAAAAGTGAATATATTTTATCAAGTGTGTTCTTCACGATAATTAGCGAGCATATTGACAAGTGTCTTCGTCGGGTCGAAATGCTCCAACTCCTCTAAGACCTTTCCGGCAACGTCTAATAAATTCGGATCGAACGCAAGCTCGTCGAATATCTCGTGAAGCAACACTATCGCGTTTCCTTCCAGTGCTTCATCCTTCATTGCCAATCTCAGCTGGTCAAATACAACCGTGTATGCAAAGCTGCTCGTCATAAACGTGATTGCATTGTAGCCGTCATAGTCGGAACGACTTGGGTCAATGATAGAAGAGATATAGCCCATCCAAGCGTCGAACAGATTAAGCTCTCTTTGAGTCATACCAAGCTTCAAGATTTCCACTGGATCAATTGCCATGCCGGATTGGACTTTCCACAACATCACTCCCTTCTCTTCCTTGGCCTTCGCCTCGATCAACAAGTTTGTGAGATCTTCGTAAGTATGCCACTCTGCCAACTCTGCCACCACCGATTCTCGAATGCGGTAGAGTTTGACATTGCTGTACTTGCTGAATTCAAATAGATACTTTATATAAGCTTGGAAGTTCCTGTTTTTCACCACATTTGCGTCTTTAAGATTTTTTGCAATCGATACAAGTATAGAGTCCGGGTGTCTCTTGATATCCCGCCACCATACTTCCATCTCTTTGCAAAGTCGTTCGGCGAATTTTTCCCAATGTGGATCGTCGTTTGTCGCAAAAATTGCTCCATTTACGATTTCCTCTTTGAAATGATTAATTAACATAGAGTAGAGCGATTTTGCTTCACTTGGGTTTGCAGTCTCAAAGTTCTCCACATACCGGAGCCACGCAAGCACTTGCGACCGGAAATAAAGCTCCTGATCAGAAACAATCCACCCCAAGACGTCGAACGGTGCTTTTTTATTCTTTAGCCATAGCTCGGTCTGCATGCGCTGAACGTTTTCGGCGAGATCCTGAATCTTTCGATTATGCGTAGCCGCTTCGATTATATAAGCCGCCTCCTTATCCCCACAGCTAGCGGTGAGGACGGCGATCATACTCATTTGGTCCAGCGGATTTTCCTTGTTGTACTTGTCGATATAAGCCTTATAAACACTAAACGCACGGCCATTCTCAATGTTTTTGTCTTTGAACTTCCAAGTAATCGAACGCCTTTTTGAAGGTTGACCACCCCAACGTTGATAATTTTCGTACGTCTTCAAGAGATTCTTAAAAGCGGGAGGAGTATTCCCGTTCGAATGGAACAACTTGACGACTTCCTCATATGGCATCATGTTGTTGAACCAGTACCGTAACAACATGGATTGCAATCGTTCAGCATCACCTTTTTCTTTTTTAACTTCCACAATAGCAAACGTAGCCAGATCGATATCGGAGAAATGGTCCCTTAACGGTCCGAGTGGATCAAACAACGACTCTAAAGGACGCTTGCTGTATACGTTCAGAAACTTTATGTACCTGTAAATTATAGCCGAGCCTTGCGATTTGGGATCCAAGAGCTCAACGACTTGGTTTGGGGTCATTCCAGCGTCCACCCAAAACTGCATCTGCTCAGTCTCTAATTGTTCGGCGGTTTTCGCGAGATTCGGTACTGCTTTTGCTGCTTCAATCACAGTCGACGCATCACGATGGCCCAGGCGGGCGGTGAGTGCTGCAAGCAAAGTCAATGGCTCTCTAGAATTTGCCTTGTTGTAAAGACGAACGTAAGCGTCGATGGCAGCAAGCACTGAGCCGTCGTACAATTTCAACTGAGCGACGGTTGAGGTAAGCACATGAAGCATGTCCGGCGTAATGTCCCCAGTGGAATGCCCCAATTTCGGTGTAGAAAGAGAGCCAAGGTTTTTATAAAACTCACTGTACGTCTCCAAAAGAATAACAAACAGGTGCTTCTTCTCGTTTTGATTGAGCTGAGCTTCGAGCTCTTCGGGAGTCTTCATCTCCTCAAACCAGCGCCAAAAAAGCAAACTTTCCAATCGTTTAGCATTGACCAGATCGATAGGCGTTGCCTCTACGACAAACAAGGCCAATTCGTCATCACTGAAGATATTCCTTAACGGCTTCATCGGGTCAAATGCGGTTTTTGGGTCAAGCAATGTGAATTTATCGTAAAATGCAACCCACTTATAGACCGAACCCGGACTTTTGGTCTCGAAGTTTAACAACTTAAAAACTTGGTCCGGAGTTTTTCCAGACTCCACCCAGAACTGAATCTGCTCCGTCTCCATTTGCTTTGCGGTTTTCGCTAAATCCGGAAACGCTTTTGCTGCTTCAATTACTGTCGACGCATCCTTATACCCGAGTTGGGCCGTGAGTGCTGCAAGCAAGCCCAGTGGCTTGTTGGGGTTCGCCTCGTTGTAGACCCGGACATAAGCTTCAACGGCAGCGAGCAAACGGCCGTCGTTTAGGTTCGTGTTCTCAATGGAGGATGTCAGCACATTGATCTTCTCACGAGCAGTGGCAATCTTCGACGTAGAAGAGAAGCCAAGGTTCATGTAAAAATCGCTGTACGCTTTCAATAGAGGGACAAAAAAGCGTTTTTTCTTCTCATTTTGATTGAGCTGTGCTTCGAGCTCCTCAGGAGTCTTTATCTCCTCAAACCAGCGCCACACCAGCATATCCAAATATTGTTTGGCATTGCCCAAGCGTTCCGAAGTTGCCATGACGACAAACATCGCCAGCTCGTCGTCACCAAAGTGTTTCCTTATTATTTCAAATGGGTCGATTGTCAGCTCTGGATGACGCAGACTGAATTTGTAGCAAAATTTTACCCACTTGTAACCCAAGGACCGGCTATTGAAATCCAGCAGCTTGGAAACTTCGTCCAGAGTCTTTCCAGTGTCGATCCAAGACTGAATCTGCTCGGCCTCCAATACTTTGGCAATTTGCATCGTCTCGTCTATCCTCATGACATTGTCAATGATCGTCGATGCTTCGCGATCTCCATAGCGGACAGTAAGTGCCGCAAACAAGCTCAGTTTCTCAATAGGTTCATTCTTGTTCTGTCTGGAAATGATACTTTTAACCTCAGAAAATGCTGAGAGGTACCACTTCTTGTCTTTTAGACCAGAACTAGTTTTGAGCCCACTATAAAACAAATTCTGCGATGGAGAAGCAAATTTGTTGTACAATTTTTTGTACCGCTTTAGAAGAGAGGCACAGTTGTGATCCTCGCCATTGAACGACTTGAGAGACTCCGATGCGACAAGCGTCTCAAGTTGATCCGGGGTCTTCAAGCTGTTGAACCAGTGCCGCAAAAGACTGGCCTTCAACAGATCGGCCGAGCCTTCTTCCAAGTCGGATTCGCTTGTAAGGAACTTTATGATCCTAATGTCAAAATCAAGGCTGGAGTGAGAATAAAGACTCTTCAATGTTTTGATCGGATACAACAAAGCCCCTTTTTCATGCTTGCTCAACTTTTGAATAAACTTCAGCCACCTGCCAACCATAGCCATCTCGGACGATTCGAACAATGGTGACCCAATCCTCAACAATTGAGCAACCTCATCCGGTGTTTTACAAGCGTCCACCCAGTATTTGATCTGCCTATTCTCAAGATCCTTTGCCAACTTTGCCATTCCTTCAGAAGCTGGGACCGACTTGGCTGTTTCAATCATCTGCGCCACGCGAAAATCGCCGAAACAAACGGTAAGTGCCGCCAGCAAACTCAGTCGCTCGGTCGGATGCTTTGTGTTGTAAATACCGACGTACGTAGCATAAGCAGTGAGCAATTTGCCGTTGTATAGGTCCTCTTCCCTAACGTCTGAAGTAAGCAGTTTAAACATGTCGGGTGTAATTAACTTCTCATCAAGCCACTCCATGAGAACTGTACTCTGCTTCTTCAAGTCTAAGTGATCGAGTAGTTTCTTGTACTTATTCCAATCCGAACGAACGGCTTTCATCGCATCGACAACTGCTGGCGCCGAGCGGTCTGGCCCAGTCCCGAGTAAGTCAAGATAGTTTCGCAATGGCTGGGCTCTATCAGTGACAGCGTTCAAGTAGTTTGAGTTTCCCGAGAGCAAAAGAAGAGCTTTGTGCACTTTATCCTTGACATCTACAGGAAACGGGATCTCACTCGTCTTTGCTTCCACACTCAAGTCAGGGGCGAGGTTTTTCAATATATTTACGTTGTTGACGACACCCATTACAGGATCAATGCCATCTACCAGATCATTTTTCAATTCAGCCGACCATTTGGCAAGACTTATTGTCCTTGCTTCGTCGTCGACACCCTCGAGGGCTCTAAATTTCTTGGCATCATGCCGATTATTTGGCATAAAAATTGGCAGCTTTTGTACATGACCCACGTCCTCGTAAGACGCTGCGGTCAAAACAGCATAGATGTGTTCCATCGAAAGAACGCCATTTAGTATCGTGGTGGGTTGGAGGCGCATGGCGAGGAAGGGCTGTCAATAAAATTATATTTTGAAAACATTTGATTGGCCGCCGCTTAATAAACATTACGGATACAAACTAGGGCAAAAATATCAAATCGGCGTTCTTTATACACAAAATTTGGTCATGTCAGTCAATGGCTACAAAATGTAATCAAGTATACTCGCAGCCAAGAGTCTATTGTGCTGTGATTAGCAAGATAAACCCAATAGTGATATGGCAGAGACGAATCTAAATGCTGTTTCCAGGAAAAGAGATATGCAATAGGCTATTTTCTTTTGAAAGTGAGATAATTTATGTCCATTTTTTTCACCAAGAGAGGAGCTCAAAACATAAGTCTTTCGTATAGGACTAGGTTGGAACGGACGAAGGCAAGACGTTTCTCTACTAGCTTTCCATTACAACAAGTAGCAGTAATAAAGGCAGCACAATGGAGGTGCTGCTTAAAGGATTGTGGCCAAGCTGGTAGTCGTCAGTACCTTTACCGTACACCTGGATATAATGTAATGTATTGTATTCCATTATCGCGTTGCCAAGTTATGCACGTGCTAGGCTAAGTCTGGCAAGTTCACGGTATAGAGTGGGGTCCGCATACGTCGGGTCTCGTTCGGCGGGCAGTGCATCCAGCACCAATGTCGTGAGAGTCTTCAATTTTTTTGTTTAGCTCTGACTTGGTAAGAGCCCAGGTGGCGCCCTAGTGCTGGAGACCGTCGCGTCGAGGGTGAGACTCGTTAGAGACCTGCAGATGCCCGAGAGCACCTGCCCGAAGCGCGCGAGCATTTAACCCCCGCGCTTGGAAGGAGAAGTCACCCCAACTTTTTCCGAGAGCACCTGGAGATACAGAACACCACCGAAAAGAAGCTTCGGGATGTGCCGCGATCTTAGGCCCAGACTGGTTTCGAAATCATGAGCTAATCTGCTTTTCGCGGCGAGGTACTTAGTGTCCCTCCTGTCTGGTGAATTAGATTCCATTCCTTTTAGTCTATTTAATGACATAGAATATGAATTTTTTGTATAACTTTTGAAACACCACGAGCTTTCATCAATTATAGAGACATAAGACTATCACATTATGATGGGATAAAAATCACCAATGTGACGTAAATGTCGCCATCGGCAGGGTAGGCGTAAAAGCAACCACGCCGTTACATAATATTGCTTCCAAGATGCACATACATCATGGCTGCACCAAGCAATGCCATAAGTATTAGAGGTCAAGAGACCCGATAAATAAAACTATCAAATATTTATATGTGAAATGAAAAAAAGATAGGGTATCTACAAGGGTAGGAGTACATGGTCAGAAGCCACCTACTGGCTATATCAAGATAGATTTTAAGAAACTCTTTGATCTGCTCCAGGCTTCTCCTCCTGCTTTGTTCGCCGCCCAGGCCTCAGTCGACTACCAACCTACCAATAAGCTTCCTTCGCGACTGTGTTTTAGGTAGCAAGGTCCTACAAACGAACCCAAATTATAAGCTTAGGCTACCGTATGCAAGCAGAATGCAGCGATGGCCAGTGACATATTTCAATCTACGAGAACGAGTGTATGATAAAGCACTGAGAAAAGTGAGCGTCCGTAAAAGCACTCTAGCCAGTTGCGTTTGACTAAAAAAAGAGCTGCGAGTGCTGTTGATGCACAGCTTTCTCGTTTGACGTTGCGCTGGTCGTTTGATACTCAAGTCTAAGGGTCAGAACCAGCGTAAACCACGTGAGTAGGGTTCTCTTCTACCAATTAATAACATATAGTAGTTAGACCATTATTATGATCGAGAGCATACTGAAATTCGTTTTGTCAATTTGAAATGATAATGCGGTTGTTTGAGGAGACAGAAATATCTGATTGCATCTTTTTTGTTTCTTCAAGTTGACAAGCTTTTTAAGTGCAATCACTCCTATACTTGTATGCGCCTACTGGTAGATATGCCGGGTGGGACAATTAGAAATGTACTGACGGTTTTAAGAAATCCTGAGCATAGCGTTCAAGCTCTGAAAAATTATAAGCACCAAAAGTGAGTCGCACTCCTCGCGATACTTACACTTTCACACGACATTACCGTGCTTTTCCAATGCTTTATGGCAGAGACGGCCTATCTAACTTAGTGAGCGGAGGAGATGGTGCTTGGGCGACTAAATTTTAAAAGGTTGTTTATAGGGTTGCACTTGTGTAGGACAGATAGCTGTTACTCAGACTAAAATTATTTGGTTCATGCGAACTCTCACATACGGGTTCTAAACGCTCCTTCTCCCTCGAGATTCGATCGACTGGACACCCCAGAGAGAATTTTATGAAAGAGATACCATACAAGTAGACAGCTCAAATGCTCGTATTTGAGTGTGGTGCAAATTCAATTAAATTTTATGGATCAATGTATACGTGATGTTGAATAGATGCATCTATTGGCCGGTCAGTAAGTGCTATATGCCATGTAGTATAGTAATATTGCGGTACTGAAATCGAAATCTATGTTATATTCGGTTGACATATACATGTTTGTCCTAACGTACTAATGTACTACTTGTTGCAGACTCATGATGGTACGTACAAACAATCAAATACCTAAATGCATTGATTGCAAATAATTTCGCAGAGAGCTGTCTTCAGCGTTTAATCTTTTTGCTGGAAGGCGCTAGCTACCAAGAAGTTGAGAGAGTGCCTGGACGTACACGTCATCGAGAGCCCTCCTGCTGAGTATATACAGTCTTAGGTGAGCGATGGAATGCGCAACTTATTGGAAGCTGCTCTAAAGTCGTGCATTCGCTGAAGCTCCATGTTCGTGCCGGGTTTGCGATGTTACTTCGTGACTGAAGAACGAGACGTGTACGTGACGAAGTTTGACACAAGCAAGTGCTTTGACGGATCGGTGCATTTGTAGAACGGGTGACTGTGCACTTATCTGAGGCATTTTAGGTCGAAGTCTAAACATTCACTCGAAAGTCAATCAAGAAATAATATTGTTCATGTTGTCTTTTTGATTGCAATACATAAATTACAAGTATGTTTATTCGTAACTAAATACGTGATAATTCTATCGTCGCTTCATTAATTCTGATCAAAGCTAATTTATGCGATGTAATGCTCGCCATAATTATTGTATCTTCTACTTTTGTATCTCTGACGACGAGCTTTTTATTCTTATTCTTGTAGCTTTAGCTGTGAGGAGTAGTCTACGTGGCGGCAAGATATGATTAGTGAGTTCGACGAATGGCTACATCGTGCCTGCCACGGCAAGATAAGCGTTAGTAATTGCAGCTGGAGCTTTATCGGATCGGTGAGTGCGGTGGAACATACACCATTACCAGCCTATAAAGACAAAAAGGGACGTATCGATATGCAATTATAGACTCCAGGAAGAATGAAGGAAGGAAGGATTCATTACAACTTACATAGCTTCGGCTCAAAGCACCATTTACCATAGCTGGCGGTCGTTTTGCCGAGAGAATTGATAGCTACAAAACAAAATGCACGATGCATTTCGTAAATACGCAAGAGGCAATAAATCGCCACATGAAGTAGCATCTTTTGAGCCTAAATAAACATTTTTCAACACGAACTGTACTATGAAACATCACAAATATTTCGCGTTGCTCGTTTTGAAAGGTCACAATGTTCTCTGGGTTTGTTAAGGTGAGACCTCTTTGCTACTAAGTAACTGGAACTCGTCATGGCATAGAGCTTTACGAGCAAAGCATATGCTCAAAAGCTAGGTAGCAGCTCAGGTAGCCACGGCGGAGGCGCTCATTGTGAGGTATAAGCTGGTATAACTAAAGGCTTTAATGGGTAAAGGCAATAAGTGTTTTTTTTCTTCGACCGCATAAAGAGTAGATGACTACTAAGGCGGTTTTCGGTAGGAATTATAAGAGGTACGTGGCGTTCACACTCTCATATAAGAGGCTGAGCCAAGGTATGGAATACACCAAGATATTCTGATTGAGCAAGAACGGTGAAACTTCGTGAAATGATCATGAGCCAAAGAAGCAGACGGCCTCCATCATTGTTCCAAGCATGACCAAGAAATTGTGATCATGGACGGCCTGAGGGCTAGCTCCACTCGCACTCAATCATTTTCTTAAGAGAATTACAGAAACACATACGCTTGCGTTTTGAAATACCTTTGATAGGCAGCTCTTTGTTCACAAAGTGTAAGCTGACAGGGGTCTGGACTGAAGCGCCGACGAGCAAATCAGCATCCGCTGCTTTGGCTGCAACAAATTAAAAAGAACGATCCAGCTCTGCTTCGGAGAGATCTGACGATGTGACTTTTCGTATCGCTCAAGGATTTAAATAGGTCGCTGGTAGAATCCATCTCCTCGAAGTCAAGGGAATGCTGGTCACAAGTAGAGGCGTAGCTATCTACTAAGATAGATTGAGTGGTGTGTAATAAGTTTAGATAATCAAAATGCTCTCCGTGAGATTTTAAGAAAGAGTCAGTATCATTTGTAGATAACTGATTGTAGACTGAAGTGTACGAAATTATGGACACCTATTTGGAGTATCAGTAGACTCAGAGACGTCGCAACGTTTTGCGCGCCGGTATGTAATTGCCGTCAATTTAAATTGACTGACTGATGCTCTGAAACAGATGAATGAAAGAGGTCGTTCTTTGGTTCGAATAGCCTATAGAGCCTCCTAAGATTAAATCAGACGTGGCTGTAATTTTTAAGGGTCTCGAACCATTCCCTGGTTTTCGACATGGATCAGTGCGACTAAATGCTGGCTATTTTCTTTAGAAAGCACAAGTTCTGGATTAAGCAAGGACATCGTTCAATTTTATGCAGTAAGGCATGGCTGCATTATGTATCCATCCTTGTTGTTCAAACGGCTACTTTCTCTAATAGCTATCGAAAAGAAGACGTGATGACGTCCTTAAATCCTTTTTTAACGGACAATTTAGTTTATTTTACAGCACCAGCTGTTAGAGACGCTAAAAGGGCTTCCAAAGAATGATTGCATAGCTATACTGGTCGGTACGTAGATACACCAAACGCAATTAAAAAGTTGCGCAAGACACAGCGCTAAGATAGTACCACGAAAGGGTACAATAGAGCTTCCGAAAGCGGGTAACAAAAATTCTCGCAGTAGCAAAATACCAAAAGCGGATAACAAAGCTCCGCTTAAAAGTAAATAGAGACGAGATGCGAAATCGATTCCTAAGTTTCGCGGAAAATCTTGAAGCTAACAACGATGCTTTATTCATACGAAGAAGTAACACTTTAGCTGGTTATTGGGTCAATGCACGTGAGCTTCGCCTATGAAATTCGCCAGATATGCAAGAGCTGCTAAACTTCACAAAGCTCGGCGCTGATGAGCTTTTGGCTCATTGATTATTTCAGAGGTGGGAATCAAAAGATAAAAGGCCGTCCTTTAGATGTTGATACATCAAACAGTCCCGAAATGATGACTACTATTGGCTTTATAGGCAACGTTCACCGGAAATGTTAAATTTTGTAAACAATTCAACATGTAAGTCGCAAATTGAAGACCCTTTACATGCTTAATCAACTCCTTGTACAAGTGAGGCCACTTATGTGCGGCACACACTAGAAAATTCCCTTGGTCTTAAAGGCCACTGATTATGCATCTATGTATATTGTGATATCAGTCTGTGTAGCATGAGACATTGACTTAGCACGATCTGCCAGATCAGCGAAACGTCTTTTTACTGATAGGATCGCAGCTGCAATGACTGCCGCCGAATTAAACTTCAATAAAGAATCGCACTAAGGCCATTAGGCTGATATTTCTGCTTTATGTACCGTTCGTCCATAGACCTTTCGACTCTAATGATATGAGCCAGCTTGTAAATCAGCCTGGCAAATGTAGATTGACAAAATTTTTGAGCTAGCTAGCCACTCATTTAGCCCATTTTTTTCGTGAAGAAAAACAGCCATCTTGCCGTTTTTAAAAAAGTGAGGCGTAATTACTACAATTCCTAGAAATGCATGGTTTGTATATTATTTTAATTGCAATATTCATATTGAGAACTTCACCAGCGCGTACAGCATGGCAAGATCTCCTTGTCATGTAGGAGATGGCTGCGCTTAAAAGCCCTCATCTATCTGTACTCAAATGAGATTTCTCACTCATGTTTTTCTCATTAAACTTTAATAACGCACAACTGATGTTATTATTGGAAGCGTCACAAACGACGCTAAACAAAATTGGTTGTCATTTACTAAAGTAAGTACTAAAGCACGCTATATTTTTCTTATGCTTTTCGTGCAATCATTCCCAATACAACTCACTTTTTATTGCTATAGATCGGACAAAAGGCTTTGGAAATTTTTGTATGGCCAACAGTCGACATGTGCAAACAGTCTAATAGGCCACACCACTTCCTCCTTTTTTTAGAATTGTGATGTAAGTAAAGTAAAAAAAAAGCCTTTTGCCTTCTCCGGTTCTGTTCTATCGTTACGGCTATTTTCAAAACAACCTAGGATTTTAGGAATCTTCCCTCCCGCAAAAACGCAATTGCCAATGTTTATTTAAAGCTTATTGGTCCTCATGACATGTGGAAACTATCGCACTGGCCTTGATGGGCCTTTAGCGACAACGAATATCCATCAGAAAATATATGGGCCAAATACGATGTCCAAAAATGGCCGTGTAAACACTCGCAATATTCAAGATAGTTAAGTGATTTAAACGGACAAGCACCGCTGGTTGTATGTGGGTACAATTTCGGTCCCATACCACATCGTTAGGCGTATAAGTCACCGGGACAAATATAATCAACACTCGCTTTCATATTTACATTTTCTTTGTAAACTGATTCTACTTGACTGCACAGCGTACACCCGAGCAATTTGAAAAGGATTCGATAATTTCTCGGGATAAGCATTTGTGCAGGCACCTTTGGACGGTATTGCTCATGATAAGAACAAGACAATTTACCGCTATTCGTTCAGTTTTCAAGCATAATATATTCCGACGAGCGCAAATTTCTCGACTCAGGACTATGCCACATTGCAATTTGATAAATATTTCATCAACGAGCTCTCGCTGCCTTGCGACATAGTGCATATAGCCTAGTACAAGATCGATGCAATGCTTAACTTCTCTGTCCGGGGATACTTTTGATGGTGTACCGTAGGTTAGCATTCCTTCAATAGAATTTTTTTTACCTTTGCAACACTCGAGGATATTTGAGCAATGTGCAGCGTCTATAAGCCTCGGATACTTCTGCTAACCACAGTCTTTTCAGGATCAAAAACGTTTATCGAATGCTTTTTGCTAACAGTCTGTTTGCACGCTACTAAATAATGCTTTGAGAGCTGCCAATCTCTTACGAGCGAAGTCCCTACGGAATTTACCATACTTATGTTCTGCTAACAGTCTGCTTACACACTACTACATCCAGCTTCGAGAGCTGTCAAACTCTTACGAGCGAAGTTCTTACGGTATTCTGAGTATTTATGTTCTGCTAACAGTCTGCTTACACAGTGCTAAATCCTGCTTCGAGAGCTGTCAACTTCTTACTAGCAAAGTCCCTACGGTGTAACTGTCCTTGATCAGTAAAGAATTTAGGCTATCTCGGTAAGTAATCTAGATCCAAATGGTGACCAGCATTCTCCCTATTTAACGAAGCAACCGAGACAACATTTTACTTCACTGGCCCCTTTGGCAGGCTCATATTATATGCTTTTTCATACCACAGCCATTGCACCTTTATTAGCAGCACTTGAGCTTATTGGGATTCTGCGGTTAAACATTAAACACACACCCTCGTACTTGGACTCCTATACACCGACGACCCTTACTTTTACAGTGACATGGCGAAGAAAGTCTGCTTGTGGCTGTGCTTCGGCTAAAGAGCGATTTGGATCTCCTCATTTGTTGTAGATGCCTGCAGACATTTTTTTATTATGAGCGGAATTACATCGACTTGCTCGATAGGTTCTACCCCAGAGGTGGACATCACTGACTCCTAATTTAATTTTACTAATTTTGCATTTTCTTGCTTGCGACCAAGAAAGCATGAGTGCTGCCGAATTCAAAAGCTTGCTAGAAGGTACGATGCTCCAACGTTTTCCTTCATATATTAATTTCTTAGGCTAAGTAGTATTATGGGTATACGCCAGAAATTCTACTTATGGTATAGATTGAGCGCAACGCGCAAGTAAATATGGCTCTTTTTCTAGCCATCCAAGTTTTCTTGACCATAATAAGATTTAATATCATTTTCTCTTTCTTGAGATCAGTACACATAATCTACCGTGAGATAAGCCGTAAACAGGCTGTGCGATCAGTGTGGATCTGTCAGTGACAACTCACCACTGCATATTGTGTCATGTACCCTTCCCTTATGCGTAGCTACGAATATCACATAAAAAATGGATATAATATCAGAAAAGCGTGAGAATTGATTTTACATAAGTAGGAATCACTTTAGAGTAACAACGTTGCATATGAAGGGTCATAATCAAGATAGATAATTTTAAGATTCGATCGAGTTCATGAAGCATTACTTCAGAGTAGTACCGCTATTGACTTGATGGCAAAATGAAGATCGTTGCTGTACTAAGCAACAAATTGAAAAGCACTTAACTACATTTTGGTTGGTTAGTATATGAAGTTTCTAGAAACTTCTTACAGGCAACAATAAGCTAGAGTTTATTTGATTGGCTCACATTTTTTGTATGAGTAAAAATTATCAAGCTAAGTCGAATTTTTGAAAATAAAATCATTGTATTAATTGCGACGCTTTTTTGTACGTAGTGTAAAATTTGTTGCTTTGCCCGTTATACTAGTATGACTACGGTATTCTTTTTCATGACATAGTTTGCAAAAGCTTTACTAGAATATTGCTGCAAAGCTGCCTACTTTGATTTTCTTTAGGCAATCGCACCAAAATGTTGTAGGGTTTATAAAGCGCAAGTTTGCCGAAGTGAATCAGCGAGTACTAAATCTCTAGCGTTCATTAAAAATTGATGCTGGTAAAAGGTTTGCGTACATACTCAGCAAAATGTTTGGATGGTGAATTGGCTCAACTATTTGGTGTGAGGGGGCTAGTCAGGTTTATATCACGCCGCAATTAATATTGGTTGAGCATGTTTGGAGTTAATTTGAAGCTTTATTTCTAGGACTTCCATCTCCCTCTACGCATTGATCTAAACTTTTTTTATATCGCACACGCAATTTGGGCTAAACGATTGGCTCATATATTAGTGGCACTTCAGTTTGTAATTCTGAGCCGACTGCGTTTTCGACGATTTTTCTTAGCTCTTTATAAACCGAAGCTGCTATGAGCCCACTGAATTGCTCGGGATAGAAGGTTGCCGTTCGACGGGTCCAACTACGCGCTGTGAATATTTAGTGCTCAAGCATTTGTAAAAGAGAACGCTAAAAAATAGCAACATTTTCTCCAGCATTGGCGGGGCAACTCGCAGCTGATGTACGTCGCGACGTCATTGAGCACGAAAGAGGTGTATCTTTTTAGTAAAGTACATCTACCAGGGAGAAGACAAGACTAGATAATCAATACGGTAAGTCAAGGAAGCTGAAGGCTTATAGGCGGAGACTATTGACGTAGAGACAGCGTTTTCTACGGCAAACATGACAAACATTTAATTCTCTAAGGATTAGTCTTACCCAACAAAAATGTTAGCGCTGCAAGAGAACCCGCAATCAGACACGGTAGTAATAAATCTTGCAAAATTTCGAAAACCATACACTGTACACCCAGACATATTGCTAAGCAATTTGTACTTTCTCGGGATAGGTGGTCCGTTGCACTGTTCGGCCTATTTTAAGCATGAAGCTGTGGCCGATTTTGTTTTGGCCTTTAAATTTGAAGAGTCGGTGACGAGTGTGAATTATTTATTTGGCACATCAAGCAAATCTAGTGGTTTTGTATCAACGATCTCACAGTGCATTTGTAGCAATGACATACTATATCGTGCGTAGCTGCGGTTGCGTGCCTCAATCCCCCCTCTTTATATATATTTAGCCGGTAGGACCGATGTCCGAACACTGCGTGTCAGTCTTCTTTTGCTATAGGTATACCAGCTCCTTGATATATTTAAAGCATTGCACACAATGAAGCTGATACATTACATGCTCGTTTAAATGGTAAATTTCTGTACATCTTTAGTATAGAGTCTTATATTCTAAAATGGTACATCTCACTTTATTCCGCTAGATATTCAGTACTTTCCTGTTTTCAATACTTCTAGCAATGTTTTTAATCAGAGCGCGTCTACACGTGGCGTAGTCATGACAACAGTTTTCACTGCTTGCGTAGCACGACAACCACAGTTTCTTCGTCAGCCACATGGTGCCCATAGGACATTTGGCATTGCATCCTTAATACTTTTTCGTGTGATACATTATTTTCTATTCTTGGTGGTATTTCTTTTCGCACCTGTATAGCAACGCCACCCGTGGCTTGGGAATTTATGTCGCCTGCTCCTGAAACCCTGCTGCAGCCTCTGTTACTTACTACGGGTAGAATTTACTACCTATCACAAGTAGTGCGAAGCTAATTACTTGCGGAAATATGAAGCTCACATTTGTGATGTCACCTATAGCGTAGCAGACCATTGTTACCATCTAATAGGATACTTGGTAGTCTCGTCTGCCTTCAAAAGGCATTATTTCCTTCAATTCCTTCAGCATTTATTTCCGGCATGTGACTAGTTCTTTTTTTTAGAAGAGACTTGTGGTGGGAAAATCCCCCATCAATATTCTGTCGCTGTCAAAGCTGTATGGAGTCTTGTGTATGGCTCGGATCTAGAGGTGTCTTGACCGGGTTACTGGCATGCATCTTGGGCAACCATAACTCTGCTCCACTAACAAAATCTGGGTTTGTGTTATTCTTGCCAAGGCCAAGTTATACTTGTCAATGTAAAGTGTCTCCGTGCTTCTCAGGTCTACGTCAGCTTTAAAAATGTTAGCGACCTTCCTACTTGTGCAGATCGAAACAACTTGTTCTTTTGCCCTTTAGAAAGCTTCAACCAGCCAATTTTGGCTAGTCACTACCATTTGGTGGCTCGCACCACTTTTAGACAAGCTGGAGCTATTTACGGCCAATGCAGTCTTTCATAGCCTCTTACACGCCCGTGTAAAACCAGCGGATCACTTGCCCTTAATACGAAAGCTGTCAAGCTCTCAAGGGTTAAATTCTAATGAACATTCGTCTACCATGCTCTAATAATGAGAAGTTAGCCCTTTCCAAGTATGGTCCCTCTTTTCTCAACTAGTATGTACTATTTTCCTTCTTTTGTCATCGACCCTACAAATCCTTCAAAGTTGAAAAAGTACATTTGGCTGCCGTCATTGAGACAGAATACCCCCCCCCCTTTAACATAGCAGCAAATTTTGATTCCATTGCATATTTTGAGAGAAGTACAGCCATTGGTAAGCTGCCCACTTGAATGCCGTATACTCGACTTTTAGAACTCCGATTTTGGGGATATACGTTAAGCTGCTATCTCACGGGTACCGTCGTGTAACCACATCCTTTATTTCGCTGCATGAATTCAAAAGAGTAAGTGCAAATTATGAACAACGTAAGGCTATCGACGAACACACCAATCTCGATTTGTTTGCGGAGGGTAATTCAGTAAGTGAGACCGTCAAGTCTTAGTTTATATATGACTTTACGAAGCTCAGGTTTCTTTGCTCGTAAACAAAAAAGCATTAGCGCTGGCGGAGCCCAACATTCTACGAAAATGAACTAACATTTGATGTTTTTCAGAAAACAAAGAAGCGTACGTGAAGAAGGCATAAGAGTGCAAACGTAACAAGCACTTGCTTATCCATGATCATTGGCGTTCTTCTTTATATTTCTACCTTCATATCTCGAAGAAAAAAGTTTTTTTTCACTAGTAAGATATTAAATTTTACCAGCTTGCACGCTTACCTTTCGGGGCTATCAAACAGTGCTGCCAAGCAAGAACACTTTTTAGAAAACCCAAACGCAGTGACGCGTTACAGCTGTTTATTAGCAGGCAAATGTAGCCTCCTTATAGGGTTCACATAGCCCGCAATTTTCGACAGCTGCGCATTCGACGGATGCAGTAAGGTCGAAAGTCCTTGTTAGCTGGTAGTGTACTTTGAAGCGTTGGAGCCATGAAATGCTGCCAATTGTGACAAGTACACCGAACGCTTTGCACAGAGGAGGAGTGCAAGAAGATAAGCAACCTTCTGGCGAACGGCTGTTCATTTTCCCCAATATAAAGCGATCTAAGTGTACGATAAAATGCATTTATATAGTTCAGGATCATAAAAAAAATATGTGCTTGGGTCTTCCTCCATACGGGAATAAGGCAGGGATTATATACCTTCGAGATATCTTTCAAAGCCAACAATTCTTTTTTTTTATCGCTTTGTTTAAAGGTCGAATTTGTATAGCTTCCTGCCACCTTTTATTTTCCAATTCCTAAATGATGGTAGACGAATATAATTAACGGCACACATGACTTTTTACGTTGTCGGTGGATTATCGCAATGACATAAATTGGAGCAAAAAAAAAGATTTATAGATCTCAGCTTTATTTGACCAACCTCTTACTGTGCTTGCGTGGCAGCTTGGTGTGTCCTCCATCGGACTGATGGTAAATACAGTCGTAGGATTGAACGATTGTTTGCGACGCGATTTGAAAGTCTAGTCTTTAAGGTGTTGCATATTTTCAATTTTGCTCGAAAACTTTTCCTTCCTGAGCCAGTATATTTACAGCAAAATTTATTCCTCAAATTCTGGCTAAAGTTCCCAAGTCTGCGGTCTTTACAATAAACTTTGCTGTCATTTTCATAATGAGAACACGCAATTGTCTACGTTGGTCCTCCGTTAGTAAAGGGTAGTTTCAGAAGACCTTGGCATACATTTTTGAGCTCAATGAGTCAGCGTCGTAAACTGAATCCGTCAATTTGTGGCGATTGTGAATTCCAAAATTTTTCTCTGGCACAACTCCGTTTGAACACAGAACGCCCCCAAAGACCGCGCTGCAACATCACAGTGGGGATTTAGCTGCCTAATCACTGTAAAATGATACAATCTGATGCAGTAGGACAGGCAGATAGTGAGCACACAAGCTCAAATTAGAAAGTGGTGCCCACTGACAATGCTGCCATCGTGACAATGACGGTCGCAAACAAATTTACATCGCCATTGCTTTGTACAATAAACATGGTAAACCTTCGTAGAAATTCTACTTGAAAAAAGGTTTATCATTGTTGACAAACAAAACTCTTGTTTTTGCCTCAAATGATTTCTTAAGGCTACCATTTAATCTTTTGCGGTAATGGTATCTATCAGCAAGCAGCTTCTTACTGTTGTCTTTTAAATGACACCACGGGTATCATAACGGCATTAATTTTCTTTCCCCTAAGCAATATTTTAATCTTTTAAAAATAAAGATTAAATAAAATTTTCGATAGCCCATCGAAAAATCGGTATCAATCACCAGTTGACCACGCTTTAATGCCTGACTTCTGAGAGTCGGTGACTTGTCAAGCGGGATTCCGAGAAAGGTGTAACTTTTCCTTCCCGGTAGATCGACGACACAGGGTGGACATTCCATCTGTATAGGGTGACAACAAACTGTCCTCGTGACATTTTTTGCGCGGCTTTGTTATCACTTCGACAATTCGGTCGTCGCGTCGCTCGCCTTTATCTTATGTCTAATATTTGATAGCAAAGTCTTTTTCAAATTTCAGCATTACTCAGTGCTAGAGCGTGAACTGAATATTATTCCTCTTCGCGGATTGGGCGGCTAAACTTTGGCTGTGTGGCGATTGGACAAGCCTTTCGTCCTGGGCGAAGTCGTTGGGTCGTCGCCAGTTTCCCTCTGCGAGGCCGTAGGTTGGGGTCGCTGCTTTCCACAGCACTTCATAATTTAAAGTCCTCACCGTTTACGTTTTCACTTGTAGTGAAGTGCGTCGTTTGCACGTGCGTGCGTGACCTCGTTTATTGATTCGTGTCTAATTTGCCATGACATCACACAGTAGCAGCACCGATAAACAACACAGCAAATACGGGTACGCACTCAACTTTGACTGGAAACATCCGTGGCCACGCGCTCCAACGCCTAAGAATGAAGACGAGCGTCTCGAAGAATTGGCTCGGTACCGCATCCTCGAGTCCGAGCCCGATGAAAAGTTTGACAAGCTCTGCCGCATTGCGTGCAAGGAGATGAAGTGTCCCATTGCGGCTGTGAGCTTTATCGACAAGCAAAAGCAATGGTTTAAAGCGAATAGCGGGCTTACACAGCGTCAGATCCCGCGAGACGTGGCACTTTGTGCCCATACGATCATGCATGCAAAGCGCGCCCTCGTGGTCGAGGATACGTCTCTAGACGAGCGATTTCAACACAACCCACTCGTCACGCGCGCCTCGGCCGTGCGCTTCTACGCAGGTGTGCCAATCACTACTCCAAACGGCTTTTGCATTGGCTCTGTCTTTGTCTTTGACGTCAAGAGCCACCACCACGTGGACGCGAAGATTCTGCACAAAATTGCTGCAAAAGTGCTCAAATACATGGACGAACGACTCAAAAACATGGCAGCTGCGAATGGTGGTGCGCTACCCGAGCCCGTTTCCTTGTCGGGCTCGAGGTCGACGCCGCCTAAGCAAATGAGTATGTCCCCTCCCCCTTCACAGGAGCAATCCGCGGGAGAGACAGTACTGAGGGAACAACAACCACCGACCCCAGTGAAGCCCGAGCCCGTGGCCGAGCCCACGCCGGCCCCTGAAGCTAGGAGCGTTGAAAGTGGCGCTATTGTTCAGGCACAGCCAGTCTCAGGTACTAGTACAGCCATCGAAGCGCAAGGACAGGGAGGACTGGGCAATATGGGTTCTATGCTAATGAATTTACTGGCTCGAACTACCGAGACGCAGCAGCAGCTCGCAGCCCAGCAAGGCGTCATGTTCGAGACACTCGGCGATCACTCGAACCAATTGGACTCGCTAGGCCAGTCTATGTGTAATCTGGAAAAACGCTTTGAGCAAGTGCGGCTGATGAAGGAGCAGCAACAACGAAATGCGGCCAACTCAAGTCGCAGGCCCAAGCGCGCGTAGTTAGGCTTTGACTCTAGAGAAAAGACCTGCGAAGAGTGCTTCTTGATTTGGGCTAGGGAGTGGGAGATGCAATCTGTGTATGGACCGTAATAGTACAGTCAGTATCTATACTGAGTCAAGAAAGCTCGTGAATTAATCTGTTACAATACAATAGAAAGTTACGGTATATGGAAAGGTATTTAAAGTGTTTTTACGGGATGACGACGCCGATCCAGTTGCTGGATGCTATTATCTGCTCTGACGAAGTCACCGAGGAGGTTTCGTTTACGCTTTTGTGCATGGTAGCAGCGGTGGATAAGGTGGGGGTAGAGACAACGTTTACTTTGTTGGAAACTTATGCGAGAGAGAGCGACGTTCGTCCAATTGCTCGCGTGCTGCATGCAGTAGATGAGTTTAATTTGTGGAAGAGCGCTACGCGAAACAAGGTCAAGCTAAAATATTGGCAGGTACTGGAAAAGAACGCATCTCTAGATATGCAAGAAGATCTTGAGCGGCTATTGCACTCGACGTCAAGGGTAGAGACTCAAAGCAGACTAAAGATGCAGCTTGAAACTTTGAAACTTGAGCACAATTACGCACTTATTAGTATTTTGCCTCCTAGGCATTTGCAGATTATAACACTTGACGAAGATCCCCTCGAGTTCCGTCGCAACACAAATGGTGTCGCTCAAGTTTGGGGTGCGTTTTCTTTTATCTGATGTATTTACTATCAGCTAAGCAAGTGTTGTGTCGTTGTTTTTGATTTCTAGGACGTAATGTGCTAGGAAAACACTATGCTCCAAAGATCGATCCACTGCGCTATCTCAATACTCAATCAGTGCCCGACATTTATAAGCGAATGAAACAAGTCGTGAGAGAGGATCTTTGTGCGAGAAACAGTCGACGCGTTGCAGCATTAAATGCGAAAGAGAGAGAGCGCAAGAAATTCATCGAAAGCTTAGGCATTTTGTCGTTGAAGCAGCAAGCTTAACAAACTGGTGTTGCATAGGCTACGAAATAGCTTGCATCAAACGGTCACACACCAGCAAATCCATGTTAGGCTACAAGCTTTGCTATCAAAAGGACAGAGTATTCTTAAAGGGGCGCCAATTACATTACGAATAGCGGCGATTATTTTCCTAAGAATTAGTATAAATAGCCGAGTTCAAAGAAGCCATTTGACAACCCAAATTGCCAAATTTGGTAGCGTGCTAAAAAATAGTGCATAACAACATATAATCTAAGAAGATGTGGATAGATACTTTGTTTATTCAATGCGCTTTCAAATTAAGTCTAATCCATATTTTGCTTTCCTAAAACCAGAAAAGAAGCACTTCGTCATGTACCGGAAGATCGCGTAGCTGACTCTTTTGTGCAATGTGCTGTGAAACCTGTCGCATCTGGAAGTACCTCGTAAGTCAATCCAACGCCCCCTTAGAACAATTTCAAATCTGAGCCCTTACATAGATTTCAAGATGATTCGTACAACCTTTTTGCCTTTGAAGGACACGCGCTTTGCGCTGCTCGAAAGAAAGACCTTCATGTAGGTGATGGATGACCTTGAAGCCGTGCATGTTGCTAAAAAGCCTATTCGTGTCGTGGCCTTCGAGCTCTACAAGATAAGGTTCAAGCTGCATATGCCCCAGTTGCGACCAAGCCTTATGATCTCCATCTGTGAAGGATATGAAAATCAATGATTCATTATTGGGCTAAATGGGTAGAGATAGCATTTATGGAACCATGATCACAGGTGACCAAGTATACTTTACGCTTGCAAGAAAGCCGGGCTAACGGCTAGACACTCACTCATAAAATAACTCTGCGTAGGCTTTTGTTTTGTGGGAGCACATAGGTTGAGAGCAACGACCTTTCTGGTGAGCTTCAGGCTCCGCCAGCGCCCATGCTTTCTTACTTGCAAACATAAAAGTGCAGACTAAGACACTCATGAAGTCACTTCTGTAGTTCAGTCAGTGTATCAACGGAATGCCTATGGTTGTGTCTACTCTGTATACAACTCATTAAATACATGCAGCTACGATAGAAAGATCTTCCTAAATTGGAGTATACCCTCAGAAAATCCTTTAACCGCCTGGACCGAGAATAGAAAGTTTCCTGACCTACATTACCCCTACAAGGGACATTCGTGGAGCATAAAGTTGTCGAGCAAAAAAACACAATCGCTGTTGTGACTACAGCAAGCAAGGGCTCGTGATCCGCACTTTTCCGAAAAGGGCTGTGAAGGTTATCTAATTGCACCAGCATAAACAAAACGTTTTTGCCAATAGGGGTTGGATGCATTACTGAAGAAGGCTTAACTCAGCATGGTACCTTTGTGGTTGCTCCTCAACAGAGAAGCTCTGAGAGCTCAACAGCTTTTAAAGGAGAAATCAGCAGCAGGGTACTGCCGGTTGCACACACACATGTATTAAATTACTCAAGACATATGATATGTTCTGGTAGACTCTGGTGCATCTAAACGTTCGGTGCGCCAGGTTACCATCCGAAACGTCTTGACTGATTCTCCAACGAAAAAATTCAGTCGGTCGAAACAGCCCTAGACATCATTATGATTGAGATTGACATACTGTGAAGTTTAAGGGCTTCGAGGTGTGTAGTCATTTCTTGTCCTTCACACACAAGTATGATTTATTCCTAAGAATGCCGTGGCTATAAAGACCTCATCGTGGCGAGGCCAACGCTTCAGCCGCCCGTAGGGCTTACGTGAGTCATTTTTCCACCCCTGTCGCGCGTACGCCTACTTTATAGTGATGCTTAAGAAGTCACACACCAGAAAGAATATCGGAGGCATAATATCTCCGCGAAGGTAGACGTAACCCTAGAAGTGACGATGACTTCGAAAACGTTCTTCCAGGTAATAAAATACGCGGGCGCCAAAGATGCTAAGGATAGCGTTTTATATTTGCAAAACACCACCTCCTGCGGGAAACAAGGTCAGCACCAGCCGCCAAAGACGCTGAAGATAGCGCTCTATATGTGGGAAACATGGGACCACAAGACCGCAAGACGGGTAAGAGACATTCGTTAACTAGGGAAAAGCAAACTACCATTAAGATTGTCAAAAATAGATTCGAAAAAAGAATACAAGGACACCATAAGAAATCGATATTTGGTCACCCCGAATGGTTGAGCTTTTCTTAAAAAAATACTGACATTTAAGTTAGTTCTCGTGTTTCGGCAAGTGTGTTCAGATAAAGAAATTGCCAACTTATCAGAGATACTGCATTAAACAAATACAAAGGTACTGAGTGCAATATTGAGCTAAAACCCAGAAGTGACTCAGACCTATTGTTTTATTTGACAGACCCGCTCTTGTATAAACATCCTCCATTTTGGACGATGATGTATCGGACATACTCATATGTGGTACTCAGACATCCACTATACTGATAACAGAAGTAACGTACAAATTTAAATTTCTACCAGGCACGATGTATTGCATCACCAGGCAAATGATATTTCTATGAAAGCAATATGAGATCATGGATGTTTTTTTGCAATAAAAGCAAAGATTGTCAAAGTGCACCACTCGAAATCTCCGCACTCGTCGCTGTCTTTCGACGTTTAAAATGAAACGAGAAGAAGTATTTACTTCACTCTTAAAACAAGCCGAACACTACGGCAGTACATGCACAAACGTCTATTTAAGGAAAGGAATGATTGCTTACCATCGTGCTTGAGATTTAAGCTACCGGAACCCACGCGCTAGGATTAAGCTGTCTCTATCGCGGATTGCTGGTAGCAATCCGACCCATATTGAGACCGGGTCCGTACCCCTCATCACACTATGGGACGTTTTCGGTCAGTGGGGCGTCTCCCACTTTTATCACTCAATCGGGCGCGAGTTGGTAAAGCAGTCACGCATCTGGGTGTGATGGCTAGTCCACTTTAGTAACCTATTGCCGGTTGCCTTAATTTGGATCCTATGGGTATCGAACCCGGTACCTCCCGGTCCTGGGTCGAACGGCTAACCGCTCGAGCTACAAGGTCGGTCAACAACGTGCTCGAGGGTACGTTATATGGGGCACTTATTGTTTTGAATGGCTACTTCTAACTTCAAGTGAGGGTACTAAAAATGTAGAGCTCTAGGCGGCAAGTACGCCAAGCGCCTTGCCATAAAGTAGCAAATGATGCAACAAGAACTTCCAGACGCTTTGGTAATGTTTGTCGGTTTGTTCGGGCAACCACTAAAGGGCATACTATAGTAAATGTTCATCCATAGCCGCTCCTACAGAGTTCGGTCGGCTCTTTGGGCGTACTAAAGTTTTTCAAAATATTTACGACCATGAGAGACAGTAAGCTTACGCCAATATAACTGTTGTGCCTTCAACAGAAAGACATAAAGCTCTGGATGCTTGGTAAGCGGCCACGGGGTTTGCACAGATCTATAAAAGTGAAACTCATTTCAAGGCCTATTTCAATATTGGCACAAGTACAGTATTGGCTGTGCAACTTTTTCAAAACCTCTATCCGATCTAAAAAAAAGGATATGGAGGTGTGCTGGATTAGTTGGCATCAGAATGCTTGTGATGGTATTAAACGGCGACTTCAGAGGGCACCTATTCTGAATTGCTGGCTGAGACAAACCCCTTGAGCACCGTCTGTGATGTTTTTTAATACGGATTGGAATGTCAATGAGGACGCCAATTATGCATCGGTAAGTAGATGATGACGGTCGAGAGCGAGTTATCACATACAGCTTATGACAACGAGCGGAATTAACCTATTCATGACAAGGCGTTACTTGCCATGATCACACACTGGTGAAATTTCGTATGCATTTTGACCTTTACTCATATAAACATCAACGGCAATCGATACAGCTTACTTGCTCTAACGAATAGCAAGATAATGGCCATTCTTTCGTGGATTTGAACCTGTTTATAAATCCAGGTCTTGCTGAATTTGCTTATCGTTACATTTGAGCTAAGGCCAGATTATGCATATTCCCATATGAGCAGCATCGAAAGCTATAGGGGTATACAAACGTAGTGTGCGTCACAATAGGTCGTAATATTTTTCGATTGCAGGACCCAATCCTGTAATGTTTCAAACACCAATGTGCAGGAAACTAAAAAGCAGCCCATGATCGAGTGACCGACCAATGCTTAATTATTTTTTGGAATTAATATGATTCTTTTAGTTTGCCAACTTTTTCCTCCATAAAAGAGCTGTAATTCTCAAAAATATCAATGCACAATTATATTCTAGGAGGGTCATACTCAGCCTTGGTACTAACAACAATTACGGCCCAGATGACAATCTAAATTCGTATGAGCTTCAAGTTTAGAATAAAATGCAAGACCTGAACGCACGCTTCCTTTAGGCAAATAAATATAGCAGCCCCGCAACATTACGTAGCACTTGTAGTCACATCCTATTAAGCAGACCCAAAAAAGGGTCGATCAGGATGCTCATTGGCCTTTTAGCATGCTAGACGGGCTAAATAAGCTGACTGTCCTACGGGATATAACGTTTGGCTACTCAAGTACCCGACGCGATCAGTGCGCGTCCGAAGGCAACTTGCAATTATACGACGAATTGTCTAAAAAATCTCACGATTCGTCCGCATCCGTGACGCCGGCGCCTGAGTCAGACGCCCTCTTAAAACCAAGTCACTCACGGTGAGTGTGACATCCTTAAAAGTGAAGTAAAGGTGATGTTCTGCTCTGGGTTTGATTGGTCGAAATGGGAGCTGATGGAGAGAGAGCAGCGGAGAGTGCCTTTGATAATCTCGAAGCTCAGTCTAAGAGCACGCGAATGGGCATTTGCGTGTGCTACCTCCTTTAAGACAGTTTACATGAGGAAAGGGCTGATAGGTCAGCTGAACGAAAAAGTCTTTTTTCGCCCGACAATGAGTAGCGTGTGTGGTCGCTCTTTCTTGCGACCCTTCAGTGTAAGTACAATTTAATAATTTTCTTGCAGGCTGGATAGCCAGCAACTTTCTTGGAGGATGAAGTCGTCACTATCCGAGAAAAACCGCGGACGAGAGCTGTCCAGTCAGACGTTTTTCGTGTGCACACGCCTTCTTTGAAGAAGCTATGAAAGTTGAAATGAATGCGAAGTGTAACTTTCATGCAGTATGAGTAAGTGGAAGCTTTAAGAGTCAGGGTTTGGTGAACGGTCCAGTCCTGATGAGAATCAGCAGTCCTTATAATGGGAAGAAAGACACTGAAGTTGCTGGCCTGTCCGTCGATGTTGCATTTATGTCAATACCCGCCATTTGTGTTCCCCCCTGCACACAGCGTGCTAAGGCTTAAGAAGTCAAAATCTCAAGATAAAATAGTTTTTTGGAACGCCGAGGAAGGATGTCGACAATTAGTTGGCGCAAAACAGTCTGCTGTGGAAGAGATAAGCTCTGTCGATGAACAGGGATGAGCGGAAGGTTGACTGGGCAGAGCTCAAGAAAAACGTACTCGATAATTTTGTTCACGCTTGTAAGATTGACGTGATGGTGATTGAGGCAAATGGGACTGATCAGAATTTTAATGATGGTGTCGAAGACAAGCGTCTGGAGCAAAGATTGGCACGTAAGCCACTACACGGTGCTTGCAAGAAGCAGCATTTTCGTGGCTCCCAGCAATGTCAATGATGATGGGGTAGACCTCTACCCCATCATCATTGACACCATATAGGTACCCGCCCATGCTTTAACTGTAAGGATGGGATGGCTGTGTCCTACGGCACGCCATCACCATCCCAGTGTCGCACTGCCAAATGCTTGGCAGGGAACGATGCAAGTACATATGGTGGTACTTGCATCCAATAAAAATAACAAAACAAAACATTTGCCTAGTTTATATTCAAAAACGAAATTTTCATATTGGGTGTGTCCTACGTGGACTCAGTTGAATTTCTCACATTCAACTTGAAGAAAGAAAAAAAAAATTGGAAGAGGAAGCTTGTTGCATTTCATTTCATTTTAGCTCTCACTTTTAAATTTCCCTTCAATACACAAGCTTCCTCTTCCAGCCTTCGTCTCTACTCCGTCCTACGTCTGTCCTACCTTCGTCCTACCTTCGTCCTACCTATCGTCCGACGCCATAACTTGTGCCAAACCTTACATCTGGTAGCACTTGTTGGTCCAAGTTTTCGGGAACTTTAGACCGAGCCACTGGGGGGGAGGTCTTAGTTTCTACTGGTATATTCACTGGGTGCTATAAGCGGAAGGTGTTTTGCCAGAGGGTTGTCTTGGGTTGCCTAAGTCTCTTTGAGAATTGTAACTGGTTGTTACGGTTGCCCGGTTGTTGTGACATCACATTGGAAGCTCCATCTTTTGGGTCTGTGAAATTGTGCTTTTTAAGCCTGTTCCGCCACTAGAACTGCGGAGGATAACTTTCCTTTAGTCGCTAATACCTTAGCTTGATCCGTTTCCGTTGTTGCGATTCATATTCTTGAGTCTTTTTTTATGAATGGGAAAACGAAAAACCCGTGAACCTGAAGACGATTTTCAACAAGACTTCGATCGCGTCTCTGTCAACTCCGATCAGCTCCAAAAGTTACGCCGCGATCTTCGGCTCACTACCGTCAAGCAAAACAAGATCGTCACTCTTATTCGCCACGAAGAGCCTGAAGCCGCCAACTCTGACGCCAGAAACTTACTTCATTACTTCGTCGAACTAGCTCGCCGCCGCATTCAACAGCTGGACGAACTCACTTCTGGTTATTTGGATCGTCAATTGCACGCCTACAAGAAATCACTCAAGAAAAATCCTCATAAAAAACCTCGTTTGCATTAAATAAAATTTCTTTTGTTTTAACTATGAGTTCTATCAACCTCGCTCAACAAATGATGGAAATGATCCAAAAACAACAAGAACTCATTGAGGTTATTACGGCACGGCAATCAGAAGTCAAGATCGATGGACTCAAGTTTCCTTCGTTTTATAGACGTGTTGGTGAATCTGTGGACATGTATGTGGACCAAGTTGCTCGTTATTTTGATGCCAAGAACATTAAATGGCAAGATCCAACTCAATCTAGTCGAATCATTGCTATGATGACCGCTAACTTTCGTGGAAATGCTGCTGCATGGTATATGCTAGCTAAAGACACCGTCAAGGACGTTCAAGATCTTATTCAGAATATTACTATTGAATTTGTTCCTCCTGATATTCAAGAACGCTTACGTGACCAACTTTACTCTCTGAAACAAAAGCGTTGTCAGAAATTAGAAGAGTATATCTCCAAGTATCGAGTCGCCATTATGCAAGTCAAAGACATGAGTGATCTAGATAAAATCACTTATTTCGTTCGTGGTCTCGAAAGTCCGATAAAAGAAGAAGTCCAATATCGTCGTTGCAAAACAGTCTCTGAAGCTCTCTCTATAGCTCTTGAATATGAGCGCTCGCATAGAAATTTCAATCCTCCAATGGGAATCGTCGTTCATTTCGTCGATTTGATCATAGGAAAGATCACACCCATCAGTCTAATCAGCGAGATTCCGAGCCAGAACCAATGGAAATAGATTCTGCTCAAGCTTCCAATCAAAAGAGAAATAAGTCATCAAAAGTTTGCCGATATTGCAAGAAAAGTGGACATATCATCGACGACTGTTATAAGCGCAAGAACCAAGAAAATCGCCGCAACAATAATTCAAATAACGGAGACTCAAACCGTTTTCGTCGTCAAGAAGAGCGTACTGCCATAAATTACTTCGACAATGATAGTGAAGAAGGTCAAGAAATATTCGAAATTAACGACATCGCTATGGCTAATGTTTAAGAATTTGCTCCCAACGAATTGATCAGAAAAGATGGCCTCTGTGAAGGCACAAAGGTGAAGATTATGCTCGACACTGGAGCATCCTGCAATGTTATTCGTCCTGGTCTATCAAGCAACATGACAAAGACGACACTCTCTCAAGTAACACGATTCGATGGAAGCAAGACAGAAAAGCGAAACATCAAGAAAGGAGAAGTGTCTTTCGAATTTGAAGGTTGTAATTTCGACAATGTACCAGTCATGGAATGGCCAATGGGAAATACCCACGACATCATATTAGGAAAGCCATGGTTTACAAAATATCAACCTATTATTAATTGGCGTACTCATCAAGTCCAAGTCCCTGTGTTCAAAGAAGTCAAAGCCATAGCAGAAGAAATATCTGAGGTTAACAGGCGCACTTTTCAACAAAACATAAAGCAACAAGCGTATGAAGAAGTCTATAGAGTCAAAGTGTGTAGCGTCCGTGAAGATGAAAAAATTCCAGAACCAATTCAAGATTTGTTGGAGAAATATTCTGATGTGTTCCCTGAAGCATTACCTGATGGACTTCCACCATCTAGAAGAGTCGAGTTTGAACTCAACATGAAAAAGGATGCAACTCCAAGTCATCGTGCTCCTTTCCGCCTTTCCAAAACAGAACAAGATGCACTCGAATTGTTTGTCAAAAAAAACTCAAGAAAGGTTGGATCGAACTTTCCGATTCTCCATGGGTTTCAAACATTTTTGGTATTCCGAAGAAAGATCCGGAATCAGGCAAGCAATATTCTCGCTCCGAATGGGTTCGATCTGGAAACGCAACTTTACCTATCCTATGGGTTATAGACTTCCGCTATATCAATTCACAGACCAACGTTCCAAAGATACCTTTGCCAAGAATAGAAGAACTTTTCGATAAATTGGTTGGTTGTGAAATTTATTCGGTACTCGATTTAGCTCAATGTTATCATCAAATGCGTATTTTTAAAGATAGTCGAAAATACACCGCTTTTCGTACTCATTCCGAAACTTACCAATGGTGTGTAGCTATGATGGGCCTTGCTGGAATGCCTGGAGTATGGTCTCGACTTATGAAAGTTCTTTTTGGAAATTTCCATTTTTGGTTGTATATCTCGATGATATTTGTGTTTTCTCGCATAATATGCAAGAACATTTCGAACATTTGGAATCCTTATTCCATGAATTGCGTGAAGCAAAGTTGTATGCCCATGCTAAGAAGTGTCATTTTGGACAAAATCAAGTCAAATTTTTGGGTCATACAGTATCACAACAAGGTCTCATAATGGACGAATCCAAGACTGAAGCTATAGAAAATTGGCCAGAACCAACCAATCAAAAAGAACTTCAAAGTTTTTTCGGTTTAGCTGGTTATTACCGACGTTTTATTTGCAATTTTGCACATCTAGCTATTCCTCTCGGACCTTTAGTCAAGAAAGAACATGATTGGAAATGGGGTCAAGAGCAGTCATACGCATTTCAATCGATCAAGAACGCACTAAAGACCGCACCGGTTCTTAAGTTGCCAGACTTTGATAAACCTTTCCTTGTTACTACGGATGCGTCAGGCTATTGTGTTGGAGGAGTTTTATCTCAACTACATGGCACAGAAGATCGCCCGGTTGCTTTTTACTCGAAAAAGCTTGGTGTTCATTAAGTCAATTGGCCAACAACGAGAAAGAACTCTTCGCGATTAAACTCGCTTTGGAAAAATGGAGACATTACCTGTATGGTCGCCCTTTCGACATCTATACAGACAACAGCGCATGTAAATGGCTTTTGCATCATCCCAAAGTTTCGCCAAAACTCGCTCGTTTTCTGACATTCTTTGCTCAGTTCGTATTTACACTCCGTCATGTAGCCGGAAAGCAAAATGTGGTCGCAGACGCATTGTCTCGCCCACCAGTTCAACAACCTCGCGACAAATCTGAAGTCAATTTAATCTCATCTTCTGAGATCGTCAAGGTCGATACGTCGCAAGTGCGCTAATGCACAAAGGATTGTCATCAAAGAGATTCATCATCTCGTCGTCATTATCGCGTTGTCATTAACAACTGTCACGTTTACAACATTTCTTCGCCTCTTGAAATTTCTGAGGGAGAGATGCATATCGTCAACGCCTCTGCGGAACAAGACGCAACAAATAATATGCCGTCAGCACAATTGCGAATTCCTCAAACTGGAACAAAGAAGGGTTACGCAAATTGCAGAAAGACTATACAAGTGGTAATAAGTCGCTTCAGAATGGAAGAAACAAACCTCACCATTCCTGGAGATCGATGGATTGTTATTTTTAAAGACAAAGAACAAAGTACTTCGTTTGTATGTTCCGGAAAACGATTTAATTCGTACTAAAATAATAGAAGAATTTCATGATGCGCCTATTGCCGCACATCCTGGTGCAAGAAGAACTTATCTGCGAATTGCCCAATGGTACTACTGGAAAAATAAGGAAAACGACATTCAAGAATACGTCAAGAGCTGTGAGACTTGTGTAAGATGAAAAACCAGCAATGCAAAGAAGAATGGCAAGTTGATGCCTCTTCCAATCCCAGAATATTGTTGGGATATCGTATCACTTGACTTCGTCACTGGTTTACCCATGTCAAATGGTTTCGATGCCAATTTAACTGTGTTGTGCAAGTTATCAAAACGCGCCAAGTATGGTAAAAGTAAAACAAATGATGACGCAGAAAAAGCTGCTCATTGTTTTTTCGATTCAGTCGTTCGACATCATGGATTGCCTCGTATTATCATCAGCGATAGAGATCCTAAGTTTACTTCAAAATTTTGGAAGACTTTAACGGGAATTATGGGTATCAAGCTGAACATGACAACTTCGTATCGTGCCCATGTCGACGGTCAAACAGAGCGACAAAATCTCATCTTAGAAGATTCTTTAAGATGTATGGCATCTTATCTTGGAAGTGACTGGTCTTCGAAATTGGGAGCTATCGAATACGCACATTCTCATCTAGTCAGTGCATCTACGGGATTTTCACCGTTTGAGATCGATAAAGGAAGAAAAGAACGAAATCCTTCAGGTAATTTTCCTCGCCTTACTGACACTCCGTCACAAGTACAGCCTATCTCCGAATATGCAAAAACGTTTGCTGAAGAAAGACAGAAGATCATTGATATAGCTAAGAAGAACTTACTTAGAGCCCAGCAGTCACAGAAAAAGTTTTACGATCGCAAAAGAAGTGATGTGGCTTTCAAACAAGGTGATTTAGTTATGCTGGATACTCGACGAATCCCTCTCAAATATTCCGCCAAAGACATTGATGTCAAAAGAGCTAAACTAGCTGCTCGAAAGATTGGACCTTACGAGATCGAACGCATGATCAACGACAATGTTGCAAAACTTGTTTTACCAAAAAGTATGAAAGCGTTGAACTCGACTTTCAATATTGATGTTCTCAGCCACTACGTCTCAAATCCGACTAAGTTTAAGTCTCGAGTTATACTCAAAGCTTCGCGAATCATCATTGACGAGAAAACAGGTGATGAACTCCATGTTGTGGAGAACCTGCTAAAGAAACGTCAATTCAACCGCAAGACAGAATGGTTAGTCCTATGGCATGGCCTCCCAGAGCTTGAATCGACATGGGAATTAGAATCCTCAATAAAACATGTCTCTCATTGGAAAGTATTCGTCGACGATTTCAAAAACCGCCAACGAGAAGTCAAGTCCCGAGGATGTAAGGATGGGATGGCTGTGTCCTACGGCACGCCATCACCATCCCAGTGTCGCACTGCCAAATGCTTGGCAGGGAACGATGCAAGTACATATGGTGGTACTTGCATCCAATAAAAATAACAAAAACAAAACATTTGCCTAGTTTATATTCAAAAACGAAATTTTCATATTGGGTGTGTCCTACGTGGACTCAGTTGAATTCCTCACATTCAACTTGAAGAAAGAAAAGAAAAAAACGACGAATCCCTCTCAAACATGCCGCCAAAGACATTGATGTCAAAAGAGCTAAACTAGCTGCTCGAAAGATTGGACCTTACGAGATCGAACGAGACGTATTGTCTCGCCCACCAGTTCAACAACCTCTATACAGACAACGGTGCATGTAAATGGCTTTTACATCATCCCAAAGTTTCGCCAAAACTCGCTCGGCAGGATTTTTCTTGAGTGATTTCTTGTAGGCTCATCTCGTCGTCATTATCGCGTTGTCATTAGCTCACTACCGTCAAGCAAAACAAGATCGTCACTCTTATTGTCATGCTGCTTGATAGACCAGGACGGATAACATTGCAGGATGCTCCAGTGTCGAGCTGTGAATTGATATAGCGAAAGTCTATAACCCATCGGATAGGTAAAGTTGCGTTTCCAAGTTTTTGGGAACTTTTGACCGAGCCACTGGGGGGAGGTCTTAGTTTCTACTGGTATATTCACTGGAGCTACACACCATTGGTAAGTTTCGGAATGAGTACGAAAAACGGTGTACTTCCGACTATCTTTGTAAATTCGCATTTGATGATAACACGCCTTCTTTGAAGAAGCTATGAAAGTTGAAATGAATGCGAAGTGTAACTTTCATGCAGCATGAGTAAGTGGAAGCTTTAAGATTCAGGGTTTGGTGAACGGTCCAGTCCTGATGAGTATCAGCAGTCCTTATAATGGGAAGAAAGACACTGAAGTTGCTGGCCTGTCCGTCGATGTTGCATTTATGTCAATACCCGCCATTGTGTTCCCCCTGCACACAGCGTGCTAAGGCTTAAGAAGTCAAAATCTCAAGATAAAATAGTTTTTTTGGAACGCCGAGGAAGGATGTCGACAATTAGTTGGCGCAAAACAGTCTGCTGTGGAAGAGATAAACTCTGTCGATGAACAGGGATGAGCGGAAGGTTGACAGGGCAGAGCTCAAGAAAATCGTGCTCGATAATTTTGTTCACGCTTGTAAGATTGACGTGATGGTGATTGAGGAGAATGGGACTGATCAGAATTTTAATGATGGTGTCGAAGACAAGCGTCTGGAGCAAAGAATGGCACGTAAGCCACCACACGGTGCTCGCAAGAAGCAGCATTTTCGTGGCTCCCAGCCACGTCAATGATG
The DNA here is from genome assembly GCA_001695595.3 of Plasmopara viticola. Lineage (NCBI taxonomy): Eukaryota > Oomycota > Peronosporomycetes > Peronosporales > Peronosporaceae > Plasmopara > Plasmopara viticola. The sequence continues at coordinate 307,983 of MBPM02000066.1, forward strand.
ATGGGGTAGACCTCTGATTTGTAGGCCACCATATAAATACCCGCCCATGCTTTAACTATGGTGGGATTCGTTATTTGCGGTCGAATACTCTTGCGTCGAATTCTCTGAGCTCCACGAAATCGATATCCTCGGCCAACAGGCATGCCACGGGGATAGCGGAAAACCTAAAATTTGGAGGGCTACCTGCCAGAAGCTTTGTCAACCTCAGGAGAGTCTTAAAGTCGATCAGACTCAACATCGAAACGTTCTTGCTTTGCAGCAGAGATCGTTCTTGCAAGCCATCTTTCTACTTTTGGATCAACCTTGGAAAGGAGATTAAAAATGGTCAGTCCTCGTCAATAGTTACTTAATTGACGCTTCACGCTCCAAACATTGTTTCCATAATATCGTAGCGTCCGTCCGTTCCTAATATCACATGTCCAACACATTGTCTGACTCAATCCATGATAGTATTCGACTTTTAATCAGGTGTGTTTTACTCACCAAAACTCTGTTTGAATCAAGGTTGGAAGTACTTAAGGTCTTTGAGACGCTCGAGCCGCGCCAACACATGATAAGGTAGACCGTATAGTATTCGACGTTGTCATGGCCGAGTAGCCTACCACCGGATCCCACCACCACCGTGTCTTAAAAACCTATTTAAGGAAGCCATGAACGACGTTGGCTGCGTTAGCAGTGATAATCTCATGATGTTCTGCATAATGACCATCCAATTATGGTTGATTGTGAAGTGTTGAGCGTAAATTTTGGATGCTTCATTTGATTGGTCTGAAAAACTACTGTGAGACCTGTTCTAAATCTTTTACGTGCACATCAGCGCAACAGTGCTCATTTTAATGCAGGCATAAAGCAGCTGAAACGTACACAAGCTCATGTACATCTGAGGTGGCGCAATTTGGGGTGAGAGCGAAGCAAAGTCTTATTTTGGTGGCGTATAGCGCTTAATATTCACATAAGATATATACGATCTCCCGATCAATTTTTTTGTTTTTTACGGACTTAAGGAACCAAGCTGTTCAGTAGACTGCTGTCTTACAAATTATAAAGCCTATCTCTTTGTGCTACCTCTAGCGACAAAATTCGCTTCCGAGGTTTTTTGTCAGTACTACGTTATGCGTACGGAATAATTACATATCGAACGCTACGAGCCGAATGTATGCGCGAGCTCAAAGCATGCATTAACGTTGAATATTTCACTTGGTATCGTAAGAAGCTAGAAGAAATAGGTAGCTTGCGATTAGTCGAAGGATATTTTCGAACTTGCCTCCGCACTACGTAAAATTGGATAATCTATTTTTATGATTCGCTGATTCTTCAGGCTGAGTTGAGGAACATTTGTATGTCCGGGAGCCTAAAAATAATCTGCTACATGGCGCGTGCGTAACAACTCACCTCCGAGATCTCTTGCCCTCAGTATAATCCCAAACCAGCCATGATTTACGAAGATTCGGTCACTTTCGCCTTTTCACAGCGAGCGGCCAAAAGACTGCGGTTAAGTTACATAGCATTACTTGTGTCAAATTCCAGTTTGCAATGGCTGTTCGTCAAAGCTATAGGAATTACTTTTACTAACTCAGTAAAACACGACCGCTTTGCCACTTCACAAAAAGCTACCGGCACCCGTGTAATCCCCTCAGCCTTACTGTACACGTTCTAAGAAAGTGCCGCTGGTCTGTCAATTAAGATCGAGGTCACAATTTTGTTGCCTTGACTAATTTTCGTTCTCGTCTCACGCTCCTCCTCTGATACAGAAGTAGCATGACCATTTCTTTATATGGTGAACAACGACTAATTTGGAGCCTTTCTAAGCGCTGTTTCTCAGTACGGGTGCTGCTTGCAGCACCTTCTGTCATGATCCATCTTTTAGCTCAATACATCCGCCTATTTTTGCTGTCAGCAACACGAAGTAAAGTCAAAGCTGATTGCACGTCAAAAGGCTGGAGCTTTCAATTATTCCAAAGCTGTTGCCTTGCTTTAATTTAGAAGTGATGGCTTTAGTTCTGTAGACAAGCATAACGATTGTGCTTTAAAGGTTCAGATAGAGATGGCATTGACTGTTGATGTTAACTTAATAACGAGTCACGTTTGGCAGTAGACAACTTGATGCGAAAGGCTTATCAACAGGGCTTGAGTACACGTGCTTGTATGTGTTATCATGAGTCTACAACGAGTACTTCACAAAGCGTCTGTCCTACCATACATATGTCTGCCGTATAAAGACGCATCGATATAATAATGGCGTAAAATGACCAGCTGGTAGATGTGTGACCAAAACGCATAGGACAAAAATGCAGATCAGCTCTCAACCAAGCAGCAGTTGATCAACAGCCGAACATATTCAGTCTTTTGTCTTCTCTACGCATAAATATTATTATCTAAATAGCACTGTGCTCTACCAACGGACCGACACACCTCGGCTTTTCTCGCCTCGCAATTTCCTGTCTTGCCTCTCAATTCAATGTTTGCTTTTTGCCCCTTCGCTTTGTTGGGTAAGTTGCTGGGCTGCTTCTGGTCTACAAATCCAACTAGGCTTAGGACACTCGCTAAATGTGTCGTGATATCGCTAAATTAAACCGACCGCATGACAGCACTTAACTATATTGATTGCTACGCAGTCTTGGCCGCACAATATTGTGGCTGCTTGCTTGCCGCTCAATTAGGTTGCCCCTATTAAAATCAAGCGATACTCATATCCGTGTGTGTGACCGCACCCCAGCAAAGATATTTGACAACTTCGAGCTATCGAGATGATAAATCGTTGATTTTCGCCTGCGGTTTGCGCACACGGCCTGACGATTTGAACAATGATCGTGCTATGATTAAGAAAGATTTGTGGCTTGGCCCCTGCTTATGATGCAATCCTTGTCCTCGTGTGCATGAGTAGGTAAAACGTCTAAGCCTGACAAGACGACGAAGAAATACTCAGGAGTTGACAAAGTAAGGATCAACCTGACGCAATACGCGTGAGGAGCAAGAAAAAGATGCGAGAGTGACAAGACGAAATCTGTGCTAGGCTGGTGCATGTAAAATATAACAAAACGGAAGCGTGACGCAATACGCATCAGTGACCACACACAGGCTATGCATGACGTAGTACGCGAGATAAAAAAAGATTACACACGACGCAGTATAAATGATAGGCAACAATAAAACTTTTTTGATTGAAGTACGCATTAATAACATTCAATTCACTTTTTGACTTCGTTCGATCCGCAATGGCCAAGTGTTATCTAATTCTCAGCGCATTATCTAAAATGTTGCCACCTCAATTTTACCGGCTGCCCGAACGAATAGTGACCATTATATTATGCAACCGGCAGAATTCAGCATCAGCTTTTGCGAAACACTGCTTGATGTAATCGCACGAGAGCGTCTATTAGGATTTTGGCCTCTCTTTGGCTACTCAGGGCTTTCGATTTATTTGGCACAAAAGAAGCTGGCAACGCGTTTTCTGAAAATTGCCAAGCAAACCAATTATTCGCAAGTTCTAAAACTCAACTTTGCTAGCCAAAGCTGTGGCGGGGATCGAGTTATGTGCTTTTAATGGTAGCCTGAGGCAATACCCTCGTTAATAAAAAATCAAAATCTGTAGAGTGTACTACGTGAAAAAAGTCGATTAATTTGATATGAGAGACTGCAAAAAGAACTGAATTGACCAAAGTAAAAAAAGCTATCCGAAGTCAAATCGCATTTTTTAAGCGCGATGTGTTTGGTAGTATGCAACAAGATTTAGTCAGGTACGCGCTGGACTGAGCAATGCTTTATACATCGACTCATATGTACCCGGTCGTGATGGTGGCCGTCAATTTTTAATTAATAGCGCTTTCTGCCAGGTACGGCTACGTTGGCACGCAAGTTAGCATTTGACTGTCTACGTCATTGACACTCAATTTTTGTGAGAACGTTTGCTAATGGAAAAGAGAACATTGAAAAAATTGAAAGTGCACATGTATCCTAATGGATTGATCAAATTATCAGAAATCGGCTCATGTAGCTCTTGCAGTACATATCAAGGTTCAATCGGTCGACGCAGGATTGCTTCTTAACGTCCCTGTACTCACGCGACTGTGCCATGCATAATCTTCATTTAGCCACTCACGCGTATTGCGTCACGCATAGCTATTTGCTAATTACACTTTTAATTACGCGTACTGGTAAGTGTAGTCTGGCTCTTGTTGCTCATGCGCACCGTGCCATGCATTGCTTACCTCTCGACACTTACGCTTATCGCGTCAGGTGGAGCCTTGACTTATCGAAAGCTAGATAATCTTCGCCATCTCTTCTAGCTGGATTTTTTTCCCATGCAGGGCTAGCAACACAACAAAGGGCTAAACTTCAAATCCGTTGAAATCACAGCATAAGTCTCAAAAAGGTATTGTGCGTGTGTAAATCGCAAGCAAGAACTAGCTCGGAGCTATCAAGCTTCTCTAGTGAGGTGCGGCCACGCACATAGATTCAAGTGGCGCCTGTGCTTAAGCGATGCGACCTTATCAAGTAGCAAAGAAGCCGTCACACAAACAGCTAAAAAGTGGTCAAGCCTGTGGTTCCATCAAGATAATAAAGAGCGGACGAACAAGCGGTTCAATTAAGTGGTCTCAAAAGCAATTAAGCGAGCGTCCTTTGACTGGTTGAGCAAGTGGACAAGGTGCCGTAAAGTAACAGAGAAGCAGAAGCGAAGCGAGGAGGTGCGAGTCGGAGTAAGGCAGGACAAAAAGTGCGAGTTTAGGAATAGCGGTCAGTAGGTAGAGCCCAGTGCTCATAGCGTGAGAACATTTGTTGCGTAGAGAAGGCAAAACGCCGAATGAATATGTTTCTTAACTTTTACTTGAATTGGTCGAAAAATGATCTGCATTCCACGTCTAGTCGCGCATCTACTAGCCTTCAGCAAAAGTTGTAACATGGCAAATTGGGTTACGGTTGAGGCGATTATGCACGAAAAGACGAATGTATGATAATATCGAGGAAAAATATACATATATTGTCTTTTAAATACTGATTCTATGGAACATGTCTATGAGGGGTACCAAAGTAATTTGAACTGAAGAGTTGTGCGGTAGACCGTCTTCTGCAATGTGGTCAATTTACCGCAACAATAGACTTCATATAAATGGTGAATTTTATCTTATACAATTCTATGTTTACTTCGTGTTACGAGACGAACAAAGAGAATTCGAAAGAGATTATTAGCTTCGCACAAATTCACGTCAAACCGACGTTTCTCCAATTACTGCTTCAATTTACAAGTAACATGTTCAACCGTGAACGTCAGCCAGCTTAGCACATTTGAGAGCGCACTTTATGAGTATCAATAGAAATTTCTCCATTAACAGTTTCTCCTGGCACAACTCCAGCTCAGCCATTTGTACGCACCGTGAAGCGCTTCGCGTCAAAGTCCATCATTCAAATCAATTCGACCGCCCCATTTCGAATAGCGCCACTCCTAATGCAACTTTGATTTGTGTCTGGTGATCAGGAAAATGCACATAGACCGGTTCAAGGACATGAAAGCTTGATAGGAGCGGTTTACAATGTGAGGCACGGAAGAAGACGGTGGTATTAGCATATCTTATCATTCCGGTTCGGAACACAGTTTATAACAGCAAATTTCAAAAAAATGTTGCTCTCGGAGCAGTGCGCAATTATTTAATCGAAAATGCGCGAGGCCAAAAAGGTCAACTGTGGAAATTACTCAAAGCAACTATTTTATCCAATCTCCACAATGTGTTTGTGAGACAGCACAAAATACGTCAATTTGCACGTCCCACGAGCAACAATGTCAAAGAGCATTTATGTGATATAGTACCGTACTGTGAAGCCGTGGCTTCATCCAGCAGGCAGTGTTCCTATCCTCACGATAGTCAGCGAGCGCATCGCCAAGTATCTTCGTCAAATATGAATTCTCCAAAGTCTCGAAGAGGTTTTGGGCATTTTCTAATTCATTCTCGAATGCCCACTCGTCGAATATCTCATGCAGCAAAGCTTGTTGAATGATTTGACAGGTGCAAAGGTGCTCGTCATCAAGATGATCGCATTGCAGTCGCCATGGTTTAAACAACTCGAACCGATGATTGTAGAGATGAAGCTGATCCAAGCATAGGTCAGAGCAACGTCATCTCGTGTCGAGTCAAGATTCAAGATTTTCTGCGGATCGATTGCCGTGCCGGACTTGTCTTTCCACATAATCCCCATCGTTCCTTCGCTCTTCGCCTCGATCAATAAACTTGTCGGATCTCGTTGAGTGTGATATTGCTGTAAATTTACCAACACAGGTGTTCTCATGCGTTTGAAGCCAATTCGCTACAATCGAACAGGTACTTCATATAAGTTTAAAGTTCCTGTTCGTCAACACTTTTTCGTCTTTGAGACTGCCCCCAATCCCACCAAGTTTAGCGGCTGATTTTTCTTGGTATTTCGTCACCATCGTTCCAGTTCTGTGCAAATTCGCTCGGCAACTTTCTCCCATTTTGGATCAAGTTCTGTAGCAAAAATTGCTTTATTCAAAAATTCCTCTTCAAAATAAGCAATTAAGATGGAACAGGGCAATACTGCCTCATTTGGATTTGCCTTGTTAAAATCATCCACGTATTGAAACCACGTATGCATATTTGACTAAAAGACGTGCTCCCAATCTGAGATAGTCCACCCGAAGACATCAAGCGGTGTTTGCTTATTCTTAATCCATTGCTCCGTCTGCATGTGCTGAGTTTTAAGAGCGAATTCCCGGTCGTTTCATGGTGCGTCGCCGCTCTAATCACATGTGCCGCCACCTTATCCCCCGAGCGAGCAGTGAAGACGGCAACCAGACTCATTTGGTGTAGCGAGTTCTCCGTGTTGTAGTCGTCGATGTTAGCCTTATAAACAGCGAACGCACGGCAGAGGTTGACCACCCCAACGTTGATAATTATTGTACGTCTCAAAAAGACTATCGAATTTGATAGGTATGTCCTCGTTTGTATGGAGCAACTTGGCGACATCGTCAAACGACATCATGTTGTTGTACCAGGACTGTAGCAGCATGGATTGCAATCAGTTAGCATCGTCCGATCCTTTTAAGCTCCTTCAACAGCGAACGTAGCCAGCTCGATTTCTGAATAATAGATCTTTGATGGTCTGATCGAATCAAGCAACGACTCTAATGGATGCTTGCTGTATACATTTAAAACCTTTACGTACTTGAGAATCATAGCGAGGCCTTGCAACTTGGGATCCAAGAGCTCAATGACTTGGTTTGGGGTCATGCTAGCATCCACCCAAAACTGCATCTGCTCTGTCTCCAGTTGTTTAGCGGTTTTCGCAATATTCGGCACAGATTTTGCTGCTTCAATCACTGTCGATACATCACGATGGCCCAAACGAGAGCTGAGTTTTGCAAGCAAACTTAGTGGCTTCCTGGAATTTGCTTTGTCGAAAAGGCGAATGTAAGCGTCGATTGCAGCAAGCACCGAATCGTCGTGCAGATTTATCTTAGCGTCGAAAGAAAGCACATGAAGCATCTTCGACGTAATGCCACTGATAGTGTGCCCCACTCCCAAATTATTTAGTTTTGAGAGGGCCAGAGTTCGCGTAAATTTCGCTGTACTTCTTCCAAAGAAAATAAAAACGGTGCTTGTTCACGTTTTGACTGAGCTGTGCTTCGAGCTCCTCAGGAGTCTTCATCTCCTCTACCCAGCGCCACACCAGCATATCTCCATATCGTTCAGCATTGTCCAGCTTTTCCGAATTTGCCATTACGACAAACATGGCTAGCACATCGTCACTGAAGTGTTTCCCCAATATTTTAAAAGGGTCGAATGCTAAATGTGGATGACGTAGACTGTACATGTTGCAGAATTTTACCCATTTGTAACCCGACGTCCAGCTTTGAAATCCAGCAGTTTAAAAACTTGATCCAAAGTCTTTCCAGTGTCGATCCAGGACTGAATCTGTTCGGCCTCCAATACTTTGGCAATTTCCACTGTCGTTCCTACCCACATGGCCTCGTCAATAATCGTCGATGTTTCGCGTTCTCCAAATCGGACAGTAAGTGCCGCAAGTAAGCTCAGTTTTTCAATAGGGTGACTTTTGTTGTAGTTAGAAACAATGGCTTTCAGCTTAGCAAACGCTGAATTGTACCACTTTTTGTCTCTAAGTCCAGATGAAAAGTCAAACATATTATAATTCGATTTCCTCGATGGAGAAGAAAACCTTTTGTACAATCTCTTGTACCGCCTCAATAAAGAGGCACATTTTTGGTCCTTGCCATTGAAAAATCTGAGAGACTTCGATCTAAAAAGCGACTCAATTTGATCCGGCGTCTTCAAGCTGTTAAACCAGTGCCGAATTAGACTAGCCTTCAACAGATCTGCCGAGTCCTCTTCCAAGTCTGATTCTTTAAAAAGAAACTTTATGATTCTGATGTCAAAGTTTAGACTGGAGTGAGAGTAAAGACTCTTCAGCGTTTTGATCGGATACACCGCAATATCTTTTTTATGCTCGCTCAACTCGTTGACAAATTTCAGCCACCTGTCGATCATTGCCATCTCAGACGATTCAAACAATGGTGACCCAATCCTTAATAGCTGAGCAATGTCGTCCGATGTTTTTCGAGCGTATAACCAGTAGTGGATCTGGCTGGTCTCAAGTTCTTTTGCCAACTTTGCCATTTCTTTAAAAGCTGGGAACGACTTTGCTGTATCAATCATCTGCGCCACGCGAAAATCGCCAAAGCAAACGGTGAGTGCCGCCAGCAAGCTCAGTCGCTTTGTCGGATGCTTTGTGTTGTAAATACGAACGTATGTATTGAAAGCTGCGAGCAGCTTGCCGTTGTACAGATCTTCTTCTTTAACATCCGAAGTAAGCAGTTTTAACATGTCAGCTGTACCCGACTCCTCACCAAGCCAGTCCCTTAGTACATTCCCCTGCTTTTCAAAGTTTAAGTGATCGAGCAGTTTCTTGTATCTGTCCCAATCCGAACGAACGGCTTTCATCGCATTGAGAACTGCTGGCGCCGAGTGGTCGGGCTCAGTCTCGAGTAGGTTAAGATAGTACCGCAATGGCTGGGCGTTTACGTTGACAGCGTCAAAGTAGTTCGTGTTTCCCGAAAGCAAAAGAAGTGCTTTGTGCACATTATCCTTGATGCCTACGGAAAACGGGATCTCACTCCCCTCAGCTTCAATACTTAAATCAGGGGCGAGGTTTTTGAATTTGTTTACATTGTTGACGACACCCATAACCGGATCATTGTCATCAGCTAGGGCTTCTTTTAAACCGGCCGACCATTTGGCGAAATTTATCGCCCTTGCTTCGTTGTTGACACCCACAAGAGCTCTTGAGAACCTCTTGGTATCATGTCGATCGTTAACCGTAAGCTGCTTTCGGGCATCAGGCACGTCTCGGTAAAATGTTGTGGTCGAATTAGCATGGACATATTCCATTACAAGAACAGCATTCAGTATCGTGGCGATTTGGAAGCGCATGGCGGCACCAAGGAGAAGAGAAAATGAATGGTTGGGCATCCGCCACTTATAACAGTGGCTCTTAAATAAGGTTTGAAAGCATTTGATTGGGCACTGTTGAATTACATTCAAGGAATACTGATACAAAGATATCCGTACATTTTTATCGGTACAACAAGAGCCAAATAGTGCTGATAACTACGAAAAGGCAATGATTTTCTTTAATAACCGATATTGCAGCAGCCAACAAGCTACAATTCTGTAAATATTGCAGGCTGCTGCATCGGTTATTGAGGAGAATCATGTGTGACTGAGGAACTTGCTTTGCGATAGGCAAGATAGACCGAATAATAACGTGACAAAGACAAGACCAAGACAAAGCCTTAAAAATTCAAAGGCTACTTGTCTTGAAATTCAGCTGATCTGGTTCCTTCTTTTTCTTTCCAGAGATCAGATCAGAACACGCGTGGGAGACTTTCTTCTTATCAGACTAAACGAAGGCAATACCTGGCTACAATGCTGAAATAATTGCGGCCGACTTAGTAGCCGTCGGTACCTTATGTACACCTGGCGACGCTCGTGATAAAACACCACTGGGAAAAAGTTTTGAGACGCGCCGGGCTTCTGGGCTTAGATTGGCCCCGGTGTCACACGAAAATCCGTGCTTCGCGGCGAGATAATCAAATTGTGCCCTACTACTACAAGCTGTATAACGTTTTCTATACTCGCTCTTCCAGATCTACGATGAAACTGTTAAAACACCACTACTTTTTGATGAAAAAAAAAGCTTCCGAAAAACATTCAGGTGATTAGCTTTTCGATTTGAATGCAAAGAAAGAGCGGCGAAAGCCAAGTGCATGTTTCTACTACATGACAGCGAGTTTTTAAAAAGTAGAAAATGAAAATGTTCATTAAGAAATAGAACGACCAAGCGGATGCACAAGTTAATGATGGCATAACGTTTGAACTCACTACAACTCTTACTGTACCGCAAGAAACAACCAGACAATGAAATTTTTGCGTATGACATTATCCGCATTCTTTCGCAACACGCTTAGCATCGAGCAAACTTATGCAAGTTACTCTCTCTTGTCAAAGCCAATTGCCTCAAATTTTGACGTTAATCACCATCAGCGGATCTTTGATGTCGTCTTTACCAGCACTTTCAAAGCTGAATCTAGCCATCAACAAAAAGGATAATAAATTGCCACTATATGCACTATCGCGCGTGTCCAATATGTAGTAAACGCTACATTTTTCAACAATGAAAAAATGTGTTTCAGCATACCGCTGAGGTGCCCCAAAGCACTTGATGAAGGTGTCTTTAATTTCAAACTTGATCTTGATGTGAAATTTAAAGTACAGAGAATAAGACTTTCAATGCCTTCCTTTTACGCAGAGTCTCCAAAGGTTCTTCACGTTTATAATACTGGTCTTAGGCTATTCAAACTCTGCAATTCCTCCGCGGCCGATTTTCGTGTCTAAAAACCTGACCATCCAACATTCGCTTGCCGAATGCGGCACGTTTTTTTTAAATGCTATAGGAGACTGATGGACCGCACCAAGTTCTTGCGATTATCCTAGAAGTGGAGTAGATACCGTCTATAAAGTCCCTTTGCCACATTTCTTCTTGAAATTGTAGATGCTCGTCCTCACAAAGCCATGCTAGGGCTCTGTTACTCCGAATATTAAATGTTCTGGTCGCTTGTGTAGCTACTTAAACCTCTAGTTCGCGACCATTTGATGATAGTTGCTGAGCGGCTGTATAATGTCCACCATCTCTGTCACTTTTTTAATAGCTTTAACAATAGGTACAAGGATATCAGCACACAATTTTAGCATATGCGTAAATTAAGGCTATCGACTCTTACCTGGTGCACTGCAGCTTGCCAAGATAGCTAAAAAGAAGTGATCAGAAGCAAAAATTGAGCTTATAATAACCGCAGTGCCGTAAAAGCTCACGACGACGACGCTACGATAGCAGTTTAGGAAATGATTGGCCGCCATTCAACACTATAAACCAGATAAATAAAATAAAATTAGTAAATTAAACCATCTGTACTTAGTTTTACCAGAGGTGGATGGAAATTTCTCAGAACGGTAATAAATTTTTATCCACTTAAAATCTAAGGCTGAAAAAGCCGGACCAAGAGCTTTAAAGCGACTCATGCATGTCGCTCGAATAAATTTGTTTTAGAGAGAGAGGTCATGGCAAACGTTGGCGCGGACGGAGGAGTGCTGACGAGGCAGAAAGTGAACTGTACTTTTGCTTGAGCCTAAGTGCTAAGAGTCGCCGTCGATTTTGGCCTCGATGCAGAGCTTTGACAAGTACTTATTTTGCAAAAATCGTTTTAACGTAAGATAAATAGTCCGAGTCGAAGTGTAAACTTTTAAAAAAAGGTTGTCTGAGCTGAACGGCTTTTTTTTGGCTAAATTAGTGACACAAAAATGCAGTCTTTGACAAGCTGCAACAAACTTATGGCATTGATACCGCCAACTACATATGTCTCGGTTTAACACGTTCCCTATCCACTATCATAACCGAAAGCGATCCTCGTCCTGATCATGCGATTAGTGGTAGATATGAGCGATAGGAACGCTGTGAGTGTATTGACCTTTTCGATTGTTTCGAGCTATGTGCTTAAGCTTTGATAAAACTAAATACTTTGCGTGGCCGTAGTTCTCGTGATACTTATATCTACGCTTTCACTCAATTTGCCGGAGTGCGTAAGTTTTATCGATGCACAAAGTGCTTTGCTTCTATACGATAGAGTGGCTAACGATACAAATAAGTGTGCGATGAGGACGATGTTTGCGGCGATTGAAGCTAAAAAAACTTGGTCTATGTAGCTGCACTTGTTTAGCAATAAATAGCTGGAATCGCGGGCGAAGTTGCTGCTTGAAATTTTAAAACGTTCAACACTTCATCAGCCTGGGCTAGTAACGCATAATTTTCAAGCCGTTCGAAGGAACTGATGTACCGATCTCAATATTAAGCTAAGTGCTGATTATAAGCTACTTTCTTAGCCTTACTATTGAATGTATAAGCGATTAGTTTGCATTGGCGTAGATATCACAGACGCTGAGTGCTAAGTTCTTTGGCATCAGACGAAGATATAACGATGGTGATGAATGCCAATGTACCGAAATGAAGTGCTTGTACTTGAGGTTGAGTCCGTTTTGTTTATATTTTAGTCAAAGTGGGGATATCTCGACCTTCAATGCCGGATACGCTGATATAAAATCGTTTATTACTGCTGCAAATTATGAGGACGTAGATGCGCAGTTTGAAGGCGTATTTAATGCCTGTAAGCTCTTGGTGTTTGCTGACGATTAAAATGGTGTGCTGTATATCGCGTTGACCTCCTACCTTTTTGCGAAGGATTTCGATCTTTTGTCCATACAGCAGATAGCCGCCAATGCGCGCTAGTCTTTCTCTTTGAAATCGACCTCTACAATTACGGAGGTAACTTGCGGATTAATATTGATACTTGTCCAGCTACGACGAACAGTATTAATTGTACTAAGTAACGAAAGTCCGTAGGGCCGCGGAGGCAATACTTGGTCTTTAAACATTAGGCGGAGATGCAAGGGACTGCCAAAAAAGTTGTGTGAGAAGGTTGGAGCGGAAAGTTTAACAAGCCAAAACAGAAAGATCATAGTCTATAAGTTCTACACGGAACTGGAGAGGAAAGTTACCCTTCACCAAGACTTGTGTTTGGTTAAAGATATAGACGGTATACGACTCGTGATAGCCAAATGCTTTGTCAGGAACAATTTGAAGAGCTTGTCGAACGCGGCCTTCTTAAGGGTGGGCTGCTTCGCTTTCGCGAGCAATTACGATAGACCAAGCTGACTTGGAATGCTGTGGTTGGCAAAAGAACTTCATCAAATTTCTAACAAAGACATCGAAAAGCAATCGTGCGTCATCAGCCCACAGATTAGTTGCCAGGCTCTATCAGTTACTTTTAATTAAAAAGAGAGACGCGTGCATTTGCATACACGGGAATCTTAATGTTATCTTATTCTAGATAGTTTACCCGACGGAGACTTCAAAAAATGGTCATATGCAATCAAAATGTCTTTTGACGTAAGAAGCAACAAGAAATTACGCGTGACGCAGGTAGAGCATCTGATTTCCTCTCCTCGGCAGATTTGGTGGGCAAAGGTTTGCTACCATGCTTGCAAGTGGAAACTTTGCTTAGCGACTTCTAGAAATAGCACTGTAAGCATTTTTTTTGTCTACTATGCTTTATTAAAAGCCTCAGCTAACTGATAGGATACTCAATGCCATAGCAGTCGCTTTTGTATAAACATTATTTAGTAATGCTTTGCAAAAGTCGATTCTATTAGCCATCGGTGCGCCCAAAAATGCCGTTAGGTGGTCACAAAGCCTGTCGAGCGTAATTTACTTTGAGATGGGCAACGATCAACTCCACTAATGCTGGATACGCAACACAAACTTCTGGGTGTACATTTATGCTTGACCATCGCAGATTCACCGGCTCTAAGTAGTTGAAGCGATACTTTTGCGCGTACTACGTCATCCATAGTTTTCTTGATGCCACGATTACGCATTGCGCCACGCATAGTTATCTTGATACCGATCATGTACGAGATCCTCGAAGAAGACTCAAGCGTACTACGCCATGCGTCGCCTTTTTTAAACCACTGAAGCAATTTGCGTCACGCAAAGTTTCTTGTTGCTTCTTTCGCGTACCGCGCTAGTGAAGACTTGTTTGTAACCCACACATACCTTGTGATGTAAAAAAAGTAGTTTAATCGCCTATATTCCAGATAAATTTACACATGCTGTTCCATAGTGCTCTTTTTTTTGTATCAAAAGCCTATGCCTCTAAAGGAGGCTGTTTCGCTATTCGCAACTTAATAGAACGCAGCGTGGCAAGTTTTCTTATTAGAGTGGCTGCTTGTATCGGTCATAATAAGGAGATCTTCTTATTGTCATCAGCAATAACTTCTGCTGACAAGAGGTTTTACTGCTGCTTAAATTGCTTGTACTATCTACCCTCTGCTCGGTAAAAGTAGCTAGAGTTTTCTTTCGCGAATGTTGACGAACCTGCTCGCACATACTCGCAACTCAGCAATATCATAATCTTGTCTTTAACGGTACTTAGTACACCAAAATTCTGTACGTGCATCTTCATGCTTACAGTGCACGGGTTTCTTTAGTTTGATATGTTTGTAACTGTAGAACCTATCCAACTATTTGTACAAACAAAATGCTGGTTAATGGGCTTTGAAAAGACTCTGCTCGATCAAACAAAACGGACATTGATCAGAGCTGGAAAAGCAAGCATTAGGACATTTAGAAGCACCAAAGAAAACCACTAGCGGATACTATTTCTTGTGTAGCGTAGCGATACAGAACATTTTAGTGCCCTTTACGACATTTCAGTATGTATCATCATTAGCTTGATAGAGATAATCGTCATTTAGTCATCTTATGCAAATTAGAGCTAGCGGACGGAGCTGATTAGAGGAATCTCTTGCCATGAAGTGTGCACTGGCGAATTTTTAAGCGCGTTTCCTACTATCTCAGTCTTTGTAGGCTACATACTACGCATCTTAGAGAGTGGTAAACAAATTTAGTGTGTATCACAACCGCTAATGATATCCTACGTCACGTGATGTTCTGGGCATCAACTAAGAAGATATTAGAAAAATAGATTAGTTTAAAATTCATTGCTGACTGTATTTTTGTGAAAGTTGTTGTGATAGATAGTAATTGTAAGCACAGCAAGTTCAGCGGTTTTCCTAAATAAAGCTCAAGTCACAATGAAATGAAGAAGTGTTATATGTGGTTTGGTAATACTAATTATAGCAATGCAGATGGCGGTATGCGACTTGTGTAGGCTTTGAGTTTAGATTGACGGTCCGACACCTGAGCTCAAACTTCGTTTAAGAAAAACAAGTATGACAGCCCTGCTGCACATGAATTTAATTCACACCTAGTCGTTAAGAGCGGATCCCTGTGAGAATAGCGCACACATTGTCCGTTTCTGGGTATGCAGAACGGGCTGAATAAGTTGATAGTTCTGTCTGGCCGTCGGAAGGTAAAACATTCTGTTGCACAAGAATCCGATGCGATCAATGCACGTCTGGGGGCAGTTTCTGGCTATAAAAGCACTCCATACAATCATTTTAAGCAGAAGACGACGAAATCATCTGCTTCAATAACGTCGACGTCGTTTGGAGGTGATCCACCTGAGCCAAAGTTGCCTACGATAAGGATTAAGACCTTCAAAAGAAAGGAAATAGGAGAGTCTCATCCCGAACCTCGTTTGAACAGCACGCAATTAAGCTCTTATGCGCATGGTCCGAAACATTTGGGATGAGATGAAGCATTAGCCGACGCAATTCTTTTAGGCACACAGCTATAACTTTTTGCGTCATTTTTCCTTGCAACACGAGCCACCAAAACCAGATTAGCGATTATTTGTCGTGGATAACACGCGCTCCCGACCGGGATGATATGTTTTTTTTCTCAGAAGAGATTGTAGTCATCGTCTATATGAACAATCTGTGTACTGGCACCGTTCAAATGGTTGATCCTGCGTTTACTAAGCCTCTTTTGACAAAGTCACCGACTGGCATCGACAGTCAAATCAAAAAATTAAATGAAACAGCTTTTTGAATGATTTTGTCTCCGTGGCTTTTATCAATGTTGATGATGATGGGGTAGACGTCCGAGCTGTAGCCCAGCATATGAGTGCCCGTCAATGCTTTATCTGTGGTGGTTTTCTTTATTTGTGGCTGAATATTCTAACGTCATCTTTATCAAAATCCACGAAATCGATGTTCTTCGGCCAACCAGTCGTAGAGCTTACCGCGGGGAAAACGGCAGCACACAGGAAGCGAGGGACCACCAGCTAAGACAAAAGTAAGCGCTGTCAACCTTGGGAGTGTTTTAAGGCTGATAAGGCTTAACATCAAAAAATTATGTGCTATACAGCAGATATCGTTGTTGCAAACCGACTTGCTGGCTTTGGCCAACCGCGAAAGGGTTGATTGAACCATGGTCAGACCTCGTCGAAAGCGGCTTAAGTGCCAATACACGCTCAAAACTTTCGTTAGAAAGCATCATAGCGTCTATTCATTTTTAGCATTCCATATCCAACACATTATCCACCTCGATTTAGTGTCCGCGCTGATAGCTTTGACTTTTTAGCAGGTTTCTTTTTCTCACCAAAGCTCTGCTCTAAACAAGGTAGGTAGAACTCAAGGTTTTTTAGGCGCTCTAGCCGGGCTAAACCATGGTAAGATTGAACTTACAGTGTTTGACGCTGTCAAATTCGAGGAGCCTACCACCGGATCCTGAATACGGATACCTTCGTCTTTGCCGCTTAATTAGCAATGAATATGTCATGTTGTTCTGCTCATAGGCATTTCGAATAAAGCAAACTTTTATTGATAGTGAACTGTTGATCGTAATTCTCCGACGCTTCGGTTAGTTGGTCTTGAAACCACTAAGTGACCTGTACTAAAGCTTTACGTGCACGTAAGCGCAACATTGTTGACTGTAGAGCAAGCATATAGTTGTAAAATAAGCACAAGCACGTGCATGTCTAGGTCATAGGGAAGCAAACATTCATTGCGGTGGCACACAGCCCCTTGGGTGCACAGAAAGATATATATGGTCTTCTAGTGAACAATTTTAACTTTTTTGGGTCTTAAGGTGCTGAAGCGTGCAAAAGACTGCATTTCAAAAATGTTTTATATAACGAAGGCTCGTGCCACCTCTAACTCTGGGAGCGAAAATTTTAGCTATCGCAAGGATTTCTTTGATATACTTTGATATGCGAACGGTACCAATTTGATTAGGCACTTGAAGCCGCAAATATGTGCGTGCTTTAAGTCCGCATAATTTTCCGCTGAAGATTGCTTGGTGTCGTAAAGCTTCGAAAGTCAAAGGTGGGTGCGTTGCACCCCTCGAGTATACAAACCAGTTTCATCCCTCCCGACTATGATAAATGAGAGACCCTATTGTCTGGTTTATAGTTCGTCACCAGGCATAAAGGGAATGCGAATTACTCTTGACATTTTGAAGGAGGAAGGGAGGGCATGGTTCTTTCGTCACGTAAACTTGCAGGAATTATGGGAGAGATGACATTCCTTGCTGAGAAATATAATGAGGCACCTCTTCATGTGTTTACCGATATTGCTAAGGCAGAAATACAAGGGGATCCTGACTCACTAGGAATTTGGGGTAGTATGTTTGATGATATTGAGTATTATACAAGACGACCTGGTATCTTTGGCATGATTCATGATAACTCACTTGTTGATATGCGCCCTTATGATTCCTGGGATAAAGATTCACATAAGACTAGGTCCATCGAGTCACGTCGCACATGCAAAAGCTGGTCAGGATTTATTGACTGCACATATACTGCATTGAGTGTTGAAGCAGGAAGGATGAGAGCATTGGTTCATGGATGTCGTTATCGGATTATGACTAGCCTGACACTTAGGCAAGCTTCATCGGTACTTGACCAACTTGAAACAACTGATGATAAACCCGCTAGTTGGATATTCTTCTTCTGCTCAAAAATGGTTAGGATTACGGCTAGATCTGCTAGAGGAATTGTTATGACATGGCAGCGTTTTCAATCCCATAACTCACCTACACTACATATTTGGAAGGAAAAGTCTCTAATCATCATGCATATGGCCTCAGGTTGTATTATGAAGCCCATTAACATTGATGGTTGTTGCCACTGGGTCGACTCAACGTGTTATAATGACGATGACATGCTCTACTGTCTTACACGTGCTAGGCGCCCAGAGCGGAATCTCATCTATGACAACGTTAAAACAACCATGCACCTCATTCCATACTTTGGTTTCGAAGAGCCACCAAGACCAACACTAACTTCTAGTATGTCACATCAAGCTATATGTAGACCTAGGGTTGGACTTACTTCAACTATTGCGTCGATGACAAACTTCCTACCTGTTGTAAGGACAGAAATGATGCAACACTTGATCTCATCAATGACGGATACTAGATTCATGTCACTTCCTGGGGTTTCGTTACTCGTTGCTTTCATTAACGTGAACACTAAGTCTCAAGAGCATGCAGGTTTGTGATATAACTGAGAAACGTTCACCTTCACTAACAAAGGCTGTCATATTCGAGAGTAGTGGTAAGAAAACCTCTAAGCGTGTTATGGATAGACTTACTAACAATGGTTTAAGTGGTCTCAAGGCAGAGGCTCCTGCAAAGTAACTCTATGCTACTAATTCACTCTCTTAATAAGCACCTCCTCCTTCACCTGCATTAAGAAGACATGTTTTAAAAACTTTCCTAAATAATTACTCAACGACGTTCAAAATGAGAGTACTTACAAATATACATGGCTCAATAAGGCTTCCTGACATTGATAACGACGAAGGAGTACACTTGCCTGATACCTCTAATATAATTGAACTTCACAGGAATGAAATGAGGGAAATGACAAGTAAGTATCTTCTTTCCTGCGAGTTAACACTGTTAAGAACAATCGATGTGAGGATTAAGCGATACCTTTTCATGATACCAAACTACCTTCCTCTTAGTGCAATTATGATAGGACAGGAGCCTTATTCTGATAGCATTCTACCACAAGTTGCTTCGGCATTTGCATTTGATCCGTGTGCTGTTGACGGGTTTACTCCATCTGTTCAGGTTCTTGGACAAATGCTCTCATTGAATGACAAATCCAGGTTGAAAGAGATGATGGAGATAATGACTTGTAGTTACACGCTGCTCGTAAGGGGCATAGTCTGTATCAATGTTCTACCTGTTAATCGGGCATCTGACTATGAGAGAATTACACTTGAGTCAAGGTTCCAGGAATCGGTCGAAAATTACTCTGGGGCTTGTCTCAGCACTATCATATCACGTACAGTAAAAAAAATTGGATTGGCTGTTCGTCCGGGTTGAATTTATAGATTAAGCCAATCATCTATCCTAGCTATTCACAACGACTTACTATCTGGGTGCGATCATCTTCCCATCCGGGCGCAATTATCTTTAGTGCGCCTGTCCACATTACATCACGGCTTCTTGGTTGCATCGTTGACCGGTAACAGTACTGGAAGGTTACCGGTACAGCGGTGCTGGTCGAGGCGTTGTATCGTCAACAATCTCACTCGATTCGGCAGCCCTTGACGCTTGGATGCCGAGCCTGTCTCGAACCAAATCAAATTGTATAGCAGGAATCGGCGCAGTCTCGAGGTCGGCCAGCTTACCTAGTGTTAAAATATGCTCGAGCGAAACTTGGCCGTCTTTAACCATTTCACGCACAAAGTGAAAAAGGATTTGGATGTGCTTGATGCGCTTGTGGAACTCCAGATTCTTGGCCGAATCAATCGATCCTCGATCGTTTTCGAATATCTTGACCGCTTCGTCATTAGCCCTCTCATCTATTCTATGCAGATAGAATCTGAGCCAAACTTCTTCTTGGGTAGCTTCGGATAGCGCCATGTACTCGGCATCCGTTGATGACAGCGCAATTGTTTGCTGTTTCTTCCTTCGCAAGCAAATACATCCGCCGCTCATCATGAATGTATATCTGCTTGTACTTCTTTTTGAGCCGACAACTCCAGCCCAGTCTGCATCTGAATAGCCTTAAAGACTTTTTGAGGCTAACTGCTCGAAACTGAATTCCATATGTTTGTGTACCCTTAATATATGGAAAACCCTCTTAATTCCCTGGTAATGAGTCGGGCATGGTCCACCTTAAACTGTCTTAGTGCTCCAATGGCTGCTGCAAGATCCAGATGTGTGTCGACAATCTAATACATTTAACAGCCGACCGCATTTCGATAGGGCATACTTCCCATGTTCTCGTGATGCCTACAGCCTCCTTCGCACATTCTTCTTGTAAGCTTGAGACCTGTTTGTGAGACGTCTCAACGGGATTGCTGCTCTCAGTTTTGAACTTCGTTGAAATATTCCCGCAAACTTTGACTGCCTCACGATCACTTTTCCAGCTTCCGAATTCTGTTCAATTTTTATGCCAAGAAAATGCTCTAGCAGGACCATCTTTAGAAACCAATCACTAAGCGTTTGCTTAGTCTCTTGTAGCAACCTTGAGCTGCTGCTCGCAAGAATGAGATCGTCGACGTAAAACACAATGAAAAATTGCATCTTTGCCGTCACGAATAAAGTAGATGCAGTGGTCAGATACGCATCCCGTAAGCTTGAGCCCGAGCATGAACTCGGCAATGGTCTCGTTCCACTTACGTGGCGACTGCTTCACCCCGAACAGCGATCGCTCAAGCTTGCAAACCAAAATTCGATAATTCACATCAACAAACCCATCAGACTGTATCATGTAAGTGTCCCCACCCAAAATCCTGCTCAAAAAATCATCATTGACATCCATCTGATGCACAGTAATGCTGTACTTGGCTGCCAGACTGAAAAAACTTCGAATTGACGTGAACTTAACAAGTGTAGCAAATGTTTCTTCATAGCCGACGCCGTACTTTTCTGCGAATCCTTTGGCCTCCAAATGCGCCTTCGCCGCCCTGATTTTATTTGACCAAATGTTGCCTATCGCCTTGCGACCTTTTGGTAATGATTAAGTGTCCATGTCTTTAATTTGCGAAGTAATTTCATTTCCGAGTTGCACGCTTCCTCCCACTTTGCTGCGTCATTTGATTTCATTGACGACAAAAAGGGTGGCGGCATTTCCCCCACTGAATTGACATTGTACGTAGCTTCGAAATCTTGGGCTGCGGCGTGTATCTCTTCAAGATCTTGGCAGTGACTATACCGCTTGGGTCGAGGGACTTCTGTAGCCTGTTCAAGCGACTTTGAACGTTGATGTCGCTTGTCTAAAGGGTCCTCAAGGACAAACATTTCCGTTGTATTTTCTGTTTCATAATCCGTTACGTCACATGGTGCTGCACCCAGGTGTGGCTCTTCGACATCTTAAATAACAACTTTATCACAGTCGTACTTAAGTCTCCCACCGTCAAAGATGTCCACCATGAACTGTGCGTTTTGGCTCTCAAGCACTCGACCACTTTCATTTATTTCGAAGCGATACATTTTCTCGTTTTCGCCGTATCCAAGAGTCCGTCATCGCATCGAACAAGCATCAAACTTGGACTTCTTTTCTTTCGGCACATGCACATAAGCATGACAACCAAAGACTTTGAGCATGACCAAAAAAGGTCTATTGCCAGCCCAAAGCTGATGTGGCAACTTGTCGTGGCTAAAAGCACGTGTTGGGCTCCGGTTTCGAAGAAACGTTGTGGTCATCACAGC
Source organism: Plasmopara viticola (assembly GCA_001695595.3). NCBI lineage: Eukaryota > Oomycota > Peronosporomycetes > Peronosporales > Peronosporaceae > Plasmopara > Plasmopara viticola. The sequence continues at coordinate 329,700 of MBPM02000066.1, forward strand.
CTCACCCCAGTATGCGCTCTTTAGACCAATACACCGAGCACACTCGGCCAAATTTCGATATATACGCTCGGCAACACCATTTAGCTGGGGATTGTATGGAGACGTGAATCTCTGCACAATGACACGGACAGCACAAAACTTGGCCATCGCTCCTGATGTGTACCCTCTACAGTTGTCGCTTCGAAGCGGCTTGACCCGCCTATTTGTTTGCTTTTCAGCATCGGCAACAAATTATGCGAACTTGTCAGCCATTTTCGATTTGTTTCAAAGCAAGTAAACTGCGCAGAATTGCGACTTGTCATCTAGAAAGTGACAAAATATTGTTTTCCACTGTGTGCTGGGGCTCACATTGGACCACATACATCACTTTGAATGACGTCAAGCGCTTCTTTTGCTCGGGTTGGCGACGACTTCCTTTATCTGGCTTGGGTGTGCTCTCCTAGTGTACACCTAACTCGAACCTCCCACTGCTTTATGGACGTAGTGTCAATGCTATTGCCGTAACCCTTTTTGACGAAGCTTTTAAACCGCCATGGTCAATATAACCAAGTCAAAGGTGCCAGAGGTATAAATTGGTGTCCTCACCGCAGCTTTTCGAACATTCCATATTGACCTCGTCATTTTTCAGTGGCGTCATGCATAGATTAAACAAGCATCTGCCTTGACATTTACCAAGTTTTTACCCAGTGCATTTTGCTTGCGCTAAGTAACTGTCTTCAAAGTGACTCGACCCACATCTTTCGTAGAACGTCTAACCCAAAATAGGTTTCGCGTTTGCTTCGGAATATGCCACGCGTTTGCAAGCACCCCTTTTTCACTGCCCGCGAAGTCGTCATTGACATTGTAATGTCATTGTCTTAACCAGACCGTCGTCAGCAAGATGCACGTCGATCGGCTCAATCTTGGTATAACTTTTCACGAAGTCATTTGGAAAGGTCATGTGTTGCGTCGCGCCCGAGTCGATCTGCCACTCGTTGACGAGCCCCACACTACCACCGACCGATAAAAAAAGTAGTTATTCGAGTCATCATCACTCTGCGCCACATGAGCTCTTTGCAGCTTCTGCTGATTCGCACTCTCGCGTATTCGCACTGGGCACTTGGCGATTCAATTTCCGTGCTCCCTCCAGTAATGACAGGCGCTTATCTTAGCAGGAGCTTGCCGTCCCTTGCGCCGTTTGATGGCACTAGTCATTAATGCTTGAATCTTGGCTAACGCGTTGCCTTAAGTGCTGCCGACTTGTTCTTTGCGCTTCTATCCTCATATTTTAGCCGCAACTTCACAAGCTCATACGTGAGAAAGTCGGCTTTAGACTCCGACGCCGTGATGAGAAACTAATATCATTCGCTGAAGGGAGCAAGAGGCGTAATTTTTAAGTCGTCCTCGCTGAACGGAGCGCCCGCCACCTCGAACTTATCCGCCAGCGTCTTGATCTTGTTGATGTGCTGCAACACATCATCACCTTCGTCTACCATCGTCGCGATGAAGCGTCGACGAAACCATGAAGGAGATTGCTCGCGAATCTTTTTCAAAGTGCCTATCTAGAAGCGACCGTACATCTTGCGCACCTTTCGCTGACCATTGAAGCGATAGCTGAGAGTCCTCAACGGCAAGGCAGATGATGGGCATAGCCTTGCGGGACCTGCGCTTGTACGGGCTTTGATCCGACTGCAAAAGATAGTGCTCGAAATTAAGCTACCACTCGTGGCCTCCCACCGATCGTGTTCTTCCAGCACCATTTACATCTTGAATTTCCAAGTATGGGTGTCTGCTCCATCGAAATTGTTAATTTGCAATGGTGCTACAACGTCCATAGCGAGTGCATGGTCGTTGTCGGCGAAAACGGCAGAGTGTGTGGGGCTTGTGCGCACCTTAAATTTAGGCTTAAGCATAATCTGGCAAAATGCAATGTGAATATATTTATAGGGTCTTTAGTTCGCAACTATTTGCCACCTTAAAGCAATCGTTTCTCTAAGCCAATCACAACGTCTTACCATCGGGGTGCAATCACGTCCCCAATCGAGCGCAATAAGTGATCTAGTCCACGCGCCTTTTGACGACGTCGCTGTTGCTTGGTCGCATCGTTGATCGGTATCAGTACCGGTACCGGTACCGGAAGCTTACTGCTTCATTACTGCTGGTTGAGGCGTCGTATGTTTAACATAATCAACCCAAATTCCAGTCATGTTAAAATAGTCTTATATGCCCAGGAGCAATAAAATGATTTGCGTACATGGCGTCTCACCTCCGGGATCTCTTGTCCTCGGTATAATACCAAACTAGCGGATATATATGGATACCGCGCACGTTTGCCATTCTATATCGAGCCGTGAAAGGACGCGACTGACAGACGAAGCACTTGTTGTGTCTATATTCCGGTTGCGGTGGCCGTTGGTCAAATATGTACTTAGAGCCCCCTATAGTCCTGCAGAGCTTGGTAGCCACCATGACAGCCATTACAGGTGCGTATGTTGGGTCACACAGGGGATGCTGCTGCTCCTTCTGAAAAAGAACCAAGGCCCAGGCGGGAGCAGTATATCGTGTTTTTGATTGAGAGGCCAGACGAAATTCCATTTGAAGTATTTGCCAAGGCTTAGGCGATCGCACGGGCGCCAGAAGATTCTTGTGAGGTGACGTGGTAGGATACTTTGGAGCAACCCTATCCTTTAGAGCATTTGAGTAAAAATTAAATCTTTTGATCATGTGACTTATTAGCTTTACACTGTATTCATCTCAATACAAGTACTCCAAAAGTCGCTCCTTTTAAAAGTAAGCTCCAGGCTCGACCAGACCATATTCGTACGATAGCTTTACTTCCTAGCCTCATGACCAATATGGCGGTGACTACCGGCGCCGTATACGCATTCATAATTTTTAACAGGGCCAAGCGCGCGGGGCACGCTTGAAGAGCTTCTAGGAGCACCAAATAACCCATGTCAAATTCGCAATCTAAAAAATAGTAACTTTCTCAAGACGCCCCGTTTGAAACGTTTCAAGCGTTGAGGTGGTTTGGAATGGCTGATGGTGTACGCCGATACATGCCATTTTAAAATCGTGAAACGGTGAACCGACGCTCTATCTTGTCTGCAAATTTTAAATTAGTTTTTGTAGTGCCTCAAACCAAAGTGTTTTTCCTCTCAGATCACTTTTACATCTTGGACGATTGCAATTGCATCTCCTGACCAACTAACTTAATTCAGCAGGTTTTGCAAAGTCTCGTATGTTGGTCTTTGTAAGGATAGTGTTCTTGATCTAAAAATACAAGATAAAGTCCTCAAAGACTCTTCTACACTTAATCTTTACGATGTGTCAGCCCATCTACATAAAAAGGGTAAAGCCTGTGTATGCACGAGCCGAATTGTTCAGTACAAACTTAACCAATGATCGCTCATAAATCCACAAATGTGTATCTTTAGGTACATAGTCGGCTCTTTCCGTCGGATAGTTTGTCAAAGGATGGTCCTACGTAACCATTGACAAACAAACTACTCATAGCAAGCCAAGCGTTCGTCAGAAGGTAGCGAGAAAAAGTGTGTCCCTACCAGACGTCCTCATGGTTAAGAAATTATTGTGTCCGTACTATTTACTGATTTTATTAGATGGACCAAATTAGGCATGCGGCACTATGCTCATGCTTTGAGTAGCTTCCAGTAAGCTAAAATAGAGTCGTGGCTTCTGGAATTTCATGAGATTAACGGCTCTATAAACAAGCGAAAACTTAATCTACGTTAATCTGATGAAAATCCAGAAGCCACGACTCTGATTAAGCTTACTGGAAGCTACTCAAAGCTTGAGCATAGTGCCGCATGCTTAATTTGGTTCATCTAATATAATCAGTAAATCGTACGGACGTTCATAAATACGATAGTTTCTTAAGCATGATGACGTCTGGGAGGGACACACTATTTCTCGCTACCTTCTGACGAACGCTTGGCTTGCTATGAGTAGTTTGTTTGCCAATGGTTACGTAGGACCATCCTTTGACAAACTACCCGACGAGTAGAGCCGACTATGTACCTAAAGATACACATTTGTGGATTTATGAGCGATCAAAGGTAAAGTTTGTACTGAACAATTCGGCTCGTGCATACACAGGCTTTACCCTTTATATGTAGATGGGCTGATACATCGTGAACATTAAGTGTAGAAGAGTCTTTGAGGACTTTTTCGTGTATGTTTAGATCAAGAACAGTATCCTTACAAAGACCAACATACGAGACTTTGCAAAACCTGCTGAATTAAGTTAGTTGGTCAGGAGATGCAATTGCAATCGTCCAAGATGTAAAAGTGATCTGAGAGGAAAAACACTTTGGTTTGAGGCACTACAAAAACTAATTTAAAATTTGCAGACAAGATAGAGCGTCGGTTCACCGTTTCACGATTTTAAAATGGCATGTATCGGCGTACACCATCAGCCATTCCAAACCACCTCAACGCTTGAAACGTTTCAAACGGGGCGTCTTGAGAAAGTTACTATTTTTTAGATTGCGAATTTGACATGGGTTATTTGGTGCTCCTAGAAGCTCTTCAAGCGTGCCCCGCGCGCTTGGCCCTGTTAAAAATTATGAATGCGTATACGGCGCCGGTAGTCACCGCCATATTGGTCATGAGGCTAGGAAGTAAAGCTATCGTACGAATATGGTCTGGTCGAGCCTGGAGCTTACTTTTAAAAGGAGCGACTTTTGGAGTACTTGTATTGAGATGAATACAGTGTAAAGCTAATAAGTCACATGATCAAAAGAGTTAATTTTTACTCAAATGCTCCAAAGGATACGGTTGCTCCAAAGTGTCCTACCACGTCACCTCCCAAGAATCTTCTGGCGCCCGTGCGATCGCCTAAGCCTTGGCAAGTACTTCAAATGGAATTTCGTCTGGCCTCTCAATCAAAAACACGATATACTGCTCCCGCCTGGGCCTTGGTTCTTTTTCAGAAGGAGCAGCAGCATCCCCTGTGTGACCTAACATACGCACCTGTAATGGCTGTCATGGTGGCTACCAAGCTCTGCAGGACTATAGGGGGCTTTAAGTACATATTTGACCAACGGCCACCGCAACCGGAATATAGACACAACAAGTGCTTCGTCTGTCAGTCGCGTCCTTTCACGGCTCGATATAGAATGGCAAACGTGCGCGGTATCCATATATATCCGCTAGTTTGGTATTATACCAAGGACAAGAGATCTCGCAGGTGAGCTGTCTCTGACGCACCTTGTAAGCGTTTTAAAGCAAATGGACGTATAAGTATATCTCAACGTGACTAGAATTCGGGTAAGTTTAATCTAAAGGGACAGTCAAGGCCCAGAAAAATTGTCCAATTGTACGTGGTTGTGACAACGCTGAGACAAGCCCAAGAGCGTCCTTTGACCGATGGCAAGCCACCTTTGTCTTCCGGCTTTTAGCGACACCAAGAGGAATCTAGAGCAGGAAAACATGCGGACTTGAAGCAGGGAAAAAATTGCGGCTTCATGTGCCCAATCTGAATTGATACCGTTCGCGTATCAATGTATTCCAAATAAAGCTTGCGATAGCTTAATTTGTCGCTCCCGGAGTTTGTGGTGGCACAATTTCATAGATATATCGCTATGTAAGGCAGTTTTGAAGTGCAGTCTGTTGCACGCTTCAGTACCTTAAGACCGAAAAAAGTAAAAGTTGTTCACCAGACGATCATATATATATATATTTCTATGCACCCAAGGCTCTGTAAACCACCTCAATAAATGTTTGCTTCCCTTTGAGCCATACGTACACGTGCATGTGCCTACTTTACTGCTATATGCATGCTTTAAAGTCAACGATGTTGCGCTGACGTTCACGTAAAAAGCTTTAGTACGGATCAGTGGTAGGCTCCGCGACTTTGACAGCGTCAAACAATGTAAGATCTATCGTAGAATGGGTTGGTGCGGTTAGAGCGCCACATAGACTTTAGGTACTACCATCCTTGTTTAAAACAGAGCTTTGGTGGGTTAATCAAACCTCCTAAAAAGTCAGAAACTGTTAGCGCGGACACTGTAGTGAGGCGGATAATGTGTCGGACATGGAATGCTAATAACGAACATACGCTATGATATTATGGGAAAAAAAGTCCGGAGCGTGTATCGGCATTTAAGCCAATATCGGCGAGGACTGACCATGGTTCAATCGACTTGGCTAAAAGCCAGTAAGTCGACTTGCAAGAACAATATCTGCTGTACACCAAAAAACTTTTTGATGTCGAGCCGTATCGGCTTTAAGACTCTCCTAGGTTGTCAGAGCTTCTTTTTGTTTTAGTAGGTAGCCCCCCGCCTCCTGGGTGTTGCCGTTTTTATCGCGGTAAGCTTGACGACTGGTTGGTCGAAGGACATCGATTTCGTGAAATTTGATAGAGATGACGGAAAAATGTTAAGCCACAAATAAAGAATATTACCACAGATAAAGCTTTGGCGGGCACTCATATGCTGGCCTACAGCTCGGAGGTTTACGCCATCATCATCAGCCCTGATGAGAGCCACGGAGACAAAATCATTCAAAAAGCTGTTTCATTTAAATTTTTCGATTCAACTGTCAATGCCAGTCAGTGACGTTGTCAAAAGAGGCTTAGTAAACGCGAGACCAACCATCTGAACGGTGCCAGTGCACAGATTGTTTATAAAGACGATGGCTACAATCTTCTCTGAGGAAGAGAGCATATCATCCCGGTCAGGAGCGTTTGTTACTTAACGACAAAATTCATTAATCCGGTTTTGCTCTCTCGTATTCAAAGGAGAAGTGACGTAAGAAATTATAGCTGTGTGGATAAAATACTTGTGTCAGCCAATGCTCTGGCTCGTTCCAGCTATTTTGGACATTGCGCATAAGTGCTTAATTGCGTGCTGTCCAAACGATTTTCGAGATGAGACTAACCTTTTCTCTTTCCTTCGAACGTCGTAATCCTTACCGTGGGCGGCTTTGGCTTAGCTGGATCGTCTCCAAACCACGTCGACGTTATTGACGCAGATGATTCCGTCGTCTTCTTTCTAAAATGATAGTATGGAGCGCTTTCATAGCCAGAAACTGCCCCCAGACGTGCATTGATCGCATCGGATTCTTGTGCAACAGAATGTTTTACCTTCCGACGGCCAGACAGAACTATCAGCTTCTTCAGCCCGTTTTGCATACCCAGAAACGGATAATGTGTGCGCTATTTTCACAGGGAGCCGCTCTTAACGACCAGGTGTGAAATAAATTCATGTGCAGCAGGGCTGCCATACATTTTTTTTAAACGAAGTTTGAGCTCGGGTCTCGGACCGTCAATCATAACTTAAAGCCAATACAAGTCGCATACCGCCATCTGCCTTGTTATAATGAGTATCGGCACCAAAACCAATATAACCCTTTTATGTTTCATTGTGACTTGAGCTTTATTTGAGAAAGTCGCGGAACTTGATGTGGATACAATTACTATCTATCACAACAATTTTTACTTAAGTTTGGTGTCACAACAATTTTTACTAAAATACAGTAAACATGGTAATCAGACCGTCCAATTTTTCAAATAACCCTTTAGCTGATGTCAAGATCATCACGTGACGTTGGATTTTATTAGCTATTGTGATACACACTACCTTTATTTGCCACTGTCTAAGATACGTAGTATGTAGCCTACAAAAGATAGAGATAGTAAATAACGCGCTTGAGAATTTGCCAGTGTATACTTCATGGCGGGTGATTTCTCTAGTAAGCTCCATTTGCTAGCTTTTACCTGCACGAGATGAATCAATCACAGCCATCTTCACTAAGCTGGCGATGCATACTGGAAGTGTCGAAATGGACGCTAAATGGTTTTTATCGCTACGCAACGCGAGAGAATAGTATCCGCTAATAGTCTTCTTTGGGACTATCAAATAACCTGATGCTTGCTATTCTATGTCCGTAATGTTCGATCGAGCAGAGTTTTTTTCAAGCGCGCTAATCAGCCCTTTGTTTGTACAAATAGTTGGAAAGGCTTTCCAATTACTAACATATCGAACCAAAGATACCCGTACATTGTAAGCATGAATATGCACGTACAAAATTTCGGTGTAATAAGTATCATTCAAGACAAGATTATGATATTGCTGAGTTGTGAGTGTGTGCGAGCAGCTTCGTCAACATTCGCGATTTTTTGTTTGCTTTCTTTTCCGAGCAAATGACTGATATTAAAAGCGATTTGAGCAGCGTAAGACCTCTTGTCAGCAGAAGTCATTGCTGATGACAATACAAAGAATCTCGCCATATAACCGATACAAGCAGCCACTTAAATAAGAAAACTTGCCACGCTGCACTCTATTAATGCTGCGAATAGTGAGACAGCCTTCTACAATGACATGAGCCATTGTGGCAATAAGTAAGAGAACCATGCAGCAGCATGTGTGGTAAATGTTTTGGAATATGGGCAATCATGATCCTCTTTTACATAAGAAGCAACAAATATACGCGTGACGCAGGTAGAGTACCTGATTTGTTATCCTCGGCAGACTAAGTTGGCAATGTTTTGCTTCCTTGCTTACAAGTAGAAACTTTGCTTGGTGACTGCTAGAAATAACATTATTAGCAATTTCATGTATACCATGTTTTACTGAAAACCTTAGCGAACTAATAGAATGCTTGATGACATAACAGCTGCTTTTGTAAAAAAAATCAGTAATGCTTTGCGAATATCAAAGCTGCAAGCCGTCGGTGCGCCCAATAAAGACTCGAGTTGGTCACAAAGCCTGTCGAGCGCAGTTACTTTAAGAAGGAAACGAACAACTTCACTTTAAGTCGAAACGCGATGTAAAGTTCTGGGTGTACATTCATGCTGGTCATTGCAGATGCACCGCCCCTTGCGATACTTTCACGCGTACTAGGTCATCCATAACTTTCATGATGCCATTATTGCGCATTACGTCACGCATAGCTTTCTTGATACCACGTATGTACGTGCTTTTACGTCGGGCATCGTCTTCTTTCAAACCGGTCTGGCGATACTCCTGCAAAGATATAAATAGTTGTATACAAGCACTACCCGGTAAGCCTGGTCATCATACCGTGAAGAATTGCAAGAAGCTCTTGACTGCATCAAGCAGAAATTCTGAGCGCAATAAGTCTCATGATGTGAGTTAAGGAACAACGAGTCTATACGCAACTGAGAGCACGTAGGCTTTCAGCTGCAAGACACAATTTTGTATATGTTTCGCGGTAGAATACGCGTTCGATTCAACAAGGCCTCATTAACAGTTCAGATTAGAAGATCAAGACCTGTGCTATTTGATCATGACCATGACAATTAGTTTTTGTCAGCTAGCGTTTGCAGACACAAGCTAGCATTAATGCAGTCTATCTGTATGAAGTTGATTACGTATGACCAGTTTTATGTGTCTCCTACGGATGAACTGTCTAGGAAAAGGTAAGCATCAAAAAACCTGTATATGCAACCCCTTATCGGTTGAAGCAAAGTAATAGAGCCTGACATTATATTGTTAGGTCCGACGATGCACGTTTGCTTTCAAAATTCGTGTTAGGTGTTTGATATGTAAAAAATGCTCATACATTGACCGACCTTAGCTTTGAATGAAGGATCCCTCGCCAACTACAAAGTCCCAAGTCTGCGCAGTCTACTTTCACTACTTGTAAAATAAAGCAGCCCACCATCAAGGAGGTCTCATTCGACCAACGCTACGTATTGTACTCGACAAAAGCGTTAGCACGCTATTATCACGAGTATACAATCTAATATTTTATAAACCACACACAAGTCTCGTTGAAAGGTAACTTTCCTACTAGAGTTTACGAAATATCTTTTGTTTTGACGTGCTAACCTTTCCGCTTCAGACGTTCTCGCACGCCTTTTACCGAAACCCTTGCATCTTAAGTTAATAATTCATTTGACAAACATAAGCCGTGAACTAAAGTCGCAATACCAAGTGTTGCCATCACGGCCCTTCGGACTTTCGCTACCTAGTACAATCAATACCGCTCGTCGTGTATCAATAACAATCCCCAAGTTACTTACATGAGTACAGACCGCCTTAAGAATCCTCAGTCGATTTTAAATAAAAACACGAGCGCGCATTGGCGGCTATCCTCTGTATGGACCGAATATGTAACACAGTCGTGGGGGAAGCTGGTCGAAGTCGGCCGTCGAACGAGGCTGAGGCGCGGGCGAGGTTAAGTCGTGGAACAGGTGAAGTGTTTGTTGCTTGAAGCAAATTGAGAAGTGATGATAGATTAAGAGCTCTTACGACTTACTTTTTTGCTACAGCCTAAGTGGTGGCTCTCAGCCATCTACTGCTTCCACCCTAAAAGCTCTTACTCTTCTTTATTCCATCTGGCTTTTTGCAGATCCTGGATCTCTCTTATAATATCTTGGTTTCCAATGATTATGGGACTTCTAGAGCTGTCTTCTGGTCGAAAACTGTGTTAACGCCTAGACCTATGGATAGTTTTAATGCATATGTATTCTTTGGAATAACGAAAGCCGTTACAGGCAAAAGTGCCGGTGACGACGGCTTCGTCACAAAAGATCAAAACAGTACGTCATCCTTTGCAAAAAGCTTCGAAGTCAAGCCAATTGACAGCATACCATTTCGACCGTCAGCAAACACTCGAAGCTTATAATCAGCAACTTCTCCTTTAAGCTGCGTATCTACTTCCTCAAGTGTGCAGCAGTGATTCTAAACACTTTTATGTACCTGGCATTAAAGGTCGAGACGTCCCCAATTTGACTGGAATGCAAGCAACCACTGACTCGACCTTAAGAACAAGCACATCAATTCGTTAATGTGGCATTCATCACCATTGAATTTCTTCTTTAAAGTACAAGCCAGCCAAAATTGTTGGGGACTCCGCACTAGGCGTCGATGTTATCGACGCTAGTGTAAGATATCAAGGCTAAGAAGGCCAGCTATTACAACAGTACCTAGCTCACCATACAAACCGGTACATCATTTTTTTAATTAGCTTGAAAATTATGCGTCACTTCCCGAGGCTCATCAAGTATCAAAACTTTTAAAGTTTCAAGAAGCAGCTTAGCCCGCGATTACAGCTATCTATAGCTAAACAAGTGCGGCTACTAAGAGCAAGTTTTTGAGTTTCAATCGCTGCAAACATCGTCTGCACCGCACACTACTCAAGATCGTTTGTCGGTCTAGCGTGTATAAGCAAAGCAATTTGGCCATCGAAAAACTTACGCACTCCAGCAAAAATGAGTGTAAGCGTGAGTATAAGTACCACGAGAAATACGACCATGAAAAAATTTTAGCTTCTCAAGAGTTTAAACACACTTAGAAACAATCGGAAAGGTAAATACATTTATAATGTTCCTACCAGTCACATCTACCTATAGTCGCATAATCAGGACGAGAATCGATTTCAATTATGATAGTGGTCAGGAAACGTGCCTTGCCGAGACACATGTAGTTGGCAGATTCAATGCCAAAAAATTGTTGCAGATCGTCAAAGACTGCATTTTCGAGTCACTATTCTAGCCAATAAAAGCCGTTCAGCTCATACAACCTTTTTTAAGAAGTTTACACTTCGACTCGGACTCTTCGTCTTACGTTTAATCGACAAGCGCAAATTAAGTGCTTTTTAGAAGCTCTGTATCGAGGCCAAAATCGACGGCGACTCTTAGCACTTAGGCTTTAGCAAATAGTATAGTTAGCTTTCTGCCTCGTCAGCACTCCTCCGTCCGCGCCAACGTTTGCCTTGACCTCTGTCTCAAATACAGATTTACTTGAGTGACATGCATGAGTCGCTTCTTAAGCTCTAGCTCCGGCTTTTTCAGCCTAATTTTTTGATTGGATAAAAATTCATTACCGGTTTTGAGAAATATACACACCCCTTGGTAAAAAGTACAGATGACGACGTTGTTATAATTGTCTCGTAAGAAAAAAATTCTTTCACGCGTGTTCTGATCTTTTATCGTAATCTCTGAAAAAAAAAAATGAAAAGAGATCAGCTTGATTTTAAGAAAAAGGAACCTTTATTCATAAAGACTTTGTCGATAAAACAGAGCGTCTGACGTCCATTACAAAAGGTGACGGCTAGGCGTTGTCACGTCATTATAAGGTTTACCTTGCCTATCGCATAGATAGTTTTCAATCGCATATTCGTCTATATTTACAGAAGTATGGTGGGTTGGCTGCTACAAGATCGATTAGTGAGAAGAATTTGTTGGCATTTTTGTAGTCATCAGCATTTCTATCAGTGAGGTCTACCATTGGCTCTTGTCGTACCGATATTGATGTTTTTTTAGTAATGCTATACCGGTACTGTTGAGAATCATAAATTACAGTGCCCAATCAAATGCTTTCAAATCTTATTTTAAAGAATTGATTGGCAACTGCGATATCCCCAACCATTCTTTTCCTCCCCTCGTTAGTGCCGTCATGCGTTTCCAATTCGCCACGATACTGAATGCCATTCTTTCGATAAAATACGTCCATGCCAATTCAACCGCTCCATCTTATCGGGCCGTGCCTGATATCCAAAACCTGCCACCATTTACGGTGAACAATCGGCGTGATGCCAAGAGGTTCTTGAGAGCTCTTGTGGGTGTTAACAACGAAGCAATGATAGCAAATCTCGCCAAATGGTCGGCTGAATTGAAAGAAGCCCTGAATGATGACATTGATCCTGTTATGGGTGTCGTCAACAACGTGAACATATTGAAAAACCTCGCCCCTGACTTGAGTATTGAAGCTAAGGCGAGTGAGATCCCATTTCCTGTACGCGACAAAGATAAAGTGCACAAGGCACTTCTTTTGCTCTCGGGGAATTCGAACTACTTGGAAGCTGTCACCGATAAGCCCCAGTTATTGCAAAAATATCTCAACCTACTCGAGACTGAGTCCGACCACTCTTCGCCAGCAGTTGTCGAGGCGATGAATGCTATTCGGTCGGATTGGGACAAGTACAAGAAATTACTCGATCACTTGAACCTTAAGAAGCAAAGTACGATGCTCACGGAATGGCTTGGTGAGAAGGCGATTACGGCCGACACGTTTAAAGTGCTCACTTCAGACGTTAAGGAAGAGGATCTGTACAACGGCAAGTTGCTCGCGGCTTTCGATACATACGTCCAAATTTACAATACGAAGCATCCGACAGAGCGACTGAGTTTGCTGGCGGTACTAACAGTTTGCTTTGGCGATTTTCGCGTGGCGCAGATGATTGATACAGCAAAGTCGTTCCCAGCTTTTAAAGAAATGGCAAAATTGGCAAAAGAACTTGAAACCAGCCAGATCGATTACTGGCTGGACGCTCGTAAAACATCGGACGACGTTGCTCATCTATTGAGGATTGGGTCACCATTATTAGAATTATCTGAGACGGCTATGATCAGTAGGTGGCTGAAATTTGTCAACGAGTTGAGCAAGCATGAAAAAGAGACTTCGGTGTACCCGATCAAAACATTGAAGAGTCTTTACTCTTACTCCAGTCTCAACTTCGAAATCTGGATACTTAAGCTTCTTTCGAAAGAATCAGACTTGGAAAAAGAATCGGCAAAGTTGTTGGAGGCCAGTCTGACGCGGCACTGGTTTAACAGTTTGAAGACGCCGGATCAACTTGAGACGCTTTTTGAGTCGGAGTCTCTCAAATCCTTCGATGGCAAGAATTACAACTATGCCGCTCTTCTTAAGCGGTACAAGAGATTGTACAAAAGATTTGCTGTTCCGTCGCAGAGCTCGAAATATAGTAAGCTAAAGTTTGTATCTGGACTAAGGGGCAAGAGTTGGTACAAGTCAGCGTTTGCTGAGCTAAAAATTATCATATTTAATTACAACAAGAATCAGCCCATTGAAAAATTGAGTTTATTTGCGGCACTTACTGTCCGCTGTGGAGAACGCGAAGCATCGACGACCATTGACGAGGCCATGAGGGTAGAAAACACGATGCAAATTGCCAAAACACTGGAGGCCGAGCAGATTCAGTCCTGGATTGACAATAAAAAGACTCCGGACGAAGTTTTTAAGCTGCTGGATTTCGAAAGCTGGTCTTGGGGCTACAAGTGGGTGAAATTTTGCGACAAATTTAGTCTGCGTCATCCAAAGCTAGCATTCGACCCGTTTGAGAAATTAAGGGAATACTTCAGTGACGACGTACTGGCCATGTTTGTGGTAATGGCAACTTCAGAAAAGTTGGACAATGCCGAACGATATGGGGATATGCTGGTGTGGCGCTGGTTTGAGGAGATGAAGACACCCGAGCAGCTCGAAGCGCAGCTCCGTCAAAACGTGAACAAGCACCGTTTTTTGCCTCTTTTGAAGAAGTACAGCGAATTTTACAAGAACCTTGGCTATTTTTCAACACTGAATATATCGGATTGAGGCATTCTACCGGTGGCATTACGTCGAACATGCTTCATATACTTACCTCCACCAACGCTAAGATGAATTTGCACGACGGCTCAGTGCTTGCTGCCATCGACGCTTACGTTCGCCTATATAACAAGGCTAATACCAGAGAGCCACTTAGTTTGCTTGCAGCACTCACCGCTCGTCTGGGCCATCGTGATGCATCGACAGTGATTGAAGCAGCAAAAGCTGTGCAAATCTTGCGAAAACCGCTAAAAAACTGGAGACCGAGCAGATGCAGTTTTGGGTCGATACTGGGATGACCCCAAACCAAGTGATTTATCTCTTGGATCCCAAGTCGCAAGGCCTAGCTATGATTTACAGGTACATAAAGTTTTTAAACGTATACAACAAGCGTCTATCAGAGTCGTTGCTCGATCCGGTCAGACCTTTGAGGGATCATTTTACCGACGCCGAGCTGGCTACGTTTGCCGTTGAGGGGGTTGGAAAAGAATCGGACGATGCTAAGCAATTACAAGCTATGCTGTTACGGTCCTGGTTTAACAACATGATGTCGTCTGAGGATGTCGCAAAACTGCTTTATATGGAAGGGGATAATCTTACCAATTTTGAGAGTCTCTTGAAAACGTACAAGAATTATCAACGTTGGGGTGGTCGACCTTCAAGATAGGGTATACAAGCAAGTTTGCAAACATGGACATCACGAATGGCCGTGCGTTCGCTGTTTATGACGTTGACATCGTCAAGTACAACACGGAGATGCCGATGGACCAAAAGAATCTGGTTGCCGTCCTCACTGCTCGCTTGGGGGATTAGGTGGCGGCGCATGTGATCGAAGCGGCGACGCACCATGAAACGGACAAGGAAATCGCCACTAAAGCTCAGCGCATGCAGGCGGACAAATGGCTTAAGAACTAGTATATCCGCCCGATGTCTTTCGGTGGAATGTCCCAGATTGGGGGCACGTCTTTCAGTCAAAATGCATGCGTGATTTCAATACATGGATGACTTCAATGAGGCACACCCATACGAGGCAGTATATCTCTACTCCATCCCTGTTGCTTATTCCAAAAAAAAAATTTTTTTGAATGAAGCGATTTTTGCGACAAAAGCTGATCCAAAATGGGAGGAAGTTGCCGAGCGAATTCGCAAGGGAATGGAACATTGGTGGCGGAATATCTTAAAAAAACCACACGCTATACTTGGTGGGATGGGGATAGTCTCAAAGACGCAAAAGTGTTGACAATCAGGAACTTCAAAACTTAAATCAAGTATCTGTTTGGTAATAGCGAATTGGGCAATTTCAACTTCAAACGCATTAGGAACCTGTGCTGGTAAGGTTATTGAAATGTCACATCATGGAAGATCCGACAAACTTGCCGATCGAGGCGAAGGCAAAAACAGAGATGGAAGTTATTTCGTAGTATGTCAAATCCGGCAGATGAGATTGATCTGTTTGATGCTTGGATGAGCTATACCTCTTCGATCATCGGCCCACGTTGTTCAGACCATGGCAGCTGCAATGCGATCACCTTGATGACGACCACTTTTGCACCAGTCAATTCTTTAGACAAGCTTTGAAGAATGAAGAATTGAAAGGCTAGGCCAGTGTTGCTTCACGGGATATTCGACGGGTGGGCGTTTGGGGAGAAGGAAGTAGTGAATGTTCAAAATTTTCTTGAGAAGTTTGAGACTAAAGATTCGGCGAAAATGCTTGGCGATGCGACTTTCATCAGAATAGACACTGCACGCGTAAGTTGATTAATATATTAACTTGAGTCCTGTTCTAGTGGTTTTGCAAATGCAGGCTGCCGGACGAAGCCACGGAATGGCAGCTTGTCACCCTTCTTGGTGTCTTCACAGTACAAATTGTGGTCACTACGGTATTTTATTTCACAAATGGATTTTCACATGTTGCTTCTGGAAACGTGCAAATTGACCGACATTGAGGGACAAGAAAGATTCGTGGAAAGTACATTGTATAGATTGGATAAAATAGAGTTGCATGTAATGCTTCGAGCATATTCAACAGTGAACTTGGTACATCCTTTTTGACCTCGCGCAATTTCAATCAAATCGTTGCGCACTACTTCGAGAGCAACACACAAAATAATCACCCTTTAGGAACCCAAACATACGAAGGTTCGCTTTGATTATTCAAAATAATCGTAGAACTTTTGTCAGAATTTGTTATATTTCCGATGATATTTTTTTCAATTCGAACCGGAAGAACATGTAAACCCCTATTTAGCCTCCGAGTATTTGTTTAGTTTAATGAGCCTCTCCCTGATTACCAGACTTATGGTCAAAGCTGCAGTAGGGGTGGTGCTATTGTCAGTCGAAACGAGGCGAAAGAATCCAACTGAATGATGGACTATGACGGGAAGCGCTGCACCATGCGTGCATATGGTTGAGCAGGAGTTGTGCCAGGAGAAATTGTGAATGAAAATTTTTTATTAAATCTCATGAAAGTGTGCTCTCGAATGCGCTAAGCTGGCTAACTTTCACGGTTGGACATGCCCCTCATAAATCGAAGCAGAAACTAAAAAGCGTAGGTTTGAGGACATTCAGCGGTTCTGGGGTGTGGAACGTTATCATTCCGTGCGAAGCTTAGTATTTCTTTTTAATTCTTTTTAGCTGTCGAGCTCCTAACATGTTTGATTACCTAGGTAAAGCAAATTCAACTGTCCAACATAGAGTTTACCATTCAAAAGCTGTCACCTTGCCTCTCCGCTTTTGTCGCTGGATATGAATAGTATTGTAGCGCTTCAAGGCTTCAGATGGAGTCGATTATTTTTGCAACATACGGTCTATTGCAAAACTCTTCACTTCAAATTACTTATTGATATCCTATACACCAGTAAACCAAAAAGTAATACGTTTAACCTTTCAATATAATTATGCATTCGTCTACCGTGCGTAATCGCCTCAATCGTATTACAATTTGCCATACTTTTGCTGACAGCTAGTAGATGCGCGACCAGTCATAAGATGCAGATCAGCTCCTAACCAAACCAGGTAAAGCTCAAGAAATACAGCCACTCAATGTTGTGCCTTCTCTACGCAACAAATGTTTTCAAGCAATTCACACTGTGATTTACTGACTAATCGATACACTTAAGTTGCTTTTTTGTCTCGCCCTACTTCGACTCGCATCTTCCCGCTTTGTTGCTGCTTCTCTTTTACTCAACTTTATGGCACATGTTCCAGTTGCTCAGCCAGTCGAAGGCTGCTCTTGTGAGAACGCTAAGTTGGACCGACCGCTCGTCCGCTTTTATTACAATGTTTGAACCGCAGACTTGACCACTTCTCGGCTGCTTGTGTGATTGCTTGCTTGCCGCTTGATAAGGTCGTCACGCTTGAGCACAGGCGCAACTCGAATCCATGTGAGTGGCTGCACCCATTAAAAAAATTGATAGCTCCAAACAGCAATCAATTGTGATTTCGTGTTTGTAGATCGCATTTGAGCAGAGATTATGATTCAATCACAACCGATTTGTAGTTTGGCTCTTAGTTGTGTTGCTAGCCCAATTTTCGCTTGCATGGGAAAAATACCAAGCTAGACAAGACGACAAATATTTATCTAGCTTTCGACAAGTCAAGGCTCCGCTTGTGTAAATGGCAAGAGGTTAGCAATGCATGGCACAGTGCGCATGAGCAACAAGAACAAGGCTACACTAATCAGTACGGAAGCTTTGCGTGATGCAATACGCGTGTGTGGCTAAATATAATCTGTGAATGGCACAGTACGCGTGAGTACATGGAAGTTAATAAGCAATCCTGCGTCAACACACCACACCTTGATATGTACTGTAAGAGCTACCAGGGCAAATTTCTACCAGCTTGATAAATCTATACGGATACATGTGAACTTGCACTTCTTCAATAATTTTTACCTCGTTGACGAATGTTCTCGCAAGAATTACACGTCAGTGACCTAATAAAAGCAGACAATATAAATGCCAACTTGCGTGTCAACGTAGTCGTACCATGCAGAAAGCTCAAGTAGCCAAAAATTTACTGTCATAGTCACGACCGCGTACATATTAGTCGATGTGTGAAGCTCAACACATAACGAATTAAGTCTTGTCGCACACTACCAAACACATCACCCTCAATAAAAAATCCAACTAAGCTTCGAAAAGTTTTTTTTACTCAGTCAAGTTCTTCTTGCCTCTTATATCATGTTGATTGATTTCTCCACGTCGAACACTTTACATATTTGACTCTTCCTCACCAAGGGCATTGCCCTTATAGCATCTGACTTGTTCCTGGTTTGATAGCAAAAATATGTTTTTATACTGCGAAAAAAAATATTTTACTCGGCAATTTTTAGAAAAACCATTGCCAGCTTTTTCGTCTACCAAGTTATTCGAAAGCATTAAGAAACTGAAGAAATGCCAAACATCCTAATACGTTATCATACTAGATAGTACTTTAAAGAAGCCGATGCTGTAAACTGCCGGTTTCTGAATATAATGGCCACATATTCTGTCGAGCAGCTTTTTAGTTCGCAACATTCAAGATAATGCGCTGAATAGGACGTTTACACTTGGCCATTGCAAATCCAACGGTGTTGAAGAGCTAATTTAATTTCTATAATGCATGCTTCATTCAATGTGTTGCCACTCATGTGTGCTACGTCGTGTGCACATCGTTTTTTAATCTTGCATACTGTGTTATGCATAGCCCGTGTTGTCACTGATGTGTATTGCGTAACATTAACAATCTTGTTAATACAAGGATGCACCAGGCGAGCATTGTCTCCTTCTTGTCATCCACGCTCACTGTGCCATGTACACGTGTCATTTCTTGCGTAAGCAAACCTAATAAAGAACGAGTCGCAACTGTGGCATGAGCTAGCTCATAGTCTGGGTAAAGCGGTTACGCATCGGCCATAAATATCCATTTTTCTAATTTCATTTTGCCCCAAAGTCATTTTCCATGAAAAAGAAGAGTCAGCTAGGAAGTTTGGGATGACTATGTTGCAGTGTGCACCGACGCTCACTGCAACATAGTCTAAATGAATTAAATATGCGTTTAGTTTTAACGCTATTGCGTGTGTGAACGTCTAGGGATCTGTGTAGATCGCGAATGGTTTGCAGCCTCGCAGGTGAGCTCTGAGTTTGACGAGAGCATACTGCAACGCAATAAGTTTTTTTCGTGGACAAAAAAGCTGTTTACCGGCTCTAATTTGCCGCTATAGAAGTTTTAGTCACTCGACCTCGTCCGTCGCCGTCTTCTTGTAACAGTGTGCTGGCGACGGAACGAGTGACAACACCGACCAGTCACTCTATATTTGGCAAGAACAGGTCGGCGTAACAGACATTATTAAGTTTGTCCAACGATTCTGGGTGATGAGTCTCACGAACTCATTATGTATACTTCTCAAGAAGATCGAACAATAGCATAGTCGCTTCTGTGTAATACACACTGTATTTGTGTAAGCAATTGGCTAGACGCTTCCTTGGTTTTTTTGGCTGGCCAATCCATAATAGCCTTGATCTAAGCTATATCTAAAAGACCATGTTTTTAAAAACCACAGAAATGAACCCGTTTTGCACCAAATGTGTCTGCATTAGCGTGTAACTAACCCGTGCGCATACGTTTTAGTCACTACTCGCAAACGAACATCACATCTGAGTTCTCGTGCTCTGAAAGACAATGATCAGAGCTATAATCAAGTATGTCGGTGGCTACACCCTTTGATGTTCCCGAGCAATTGTGTCGGCTGACAATTGAACGATGTAGGAACATTGAAGAGCTCTTAGGACATGACCAATCGCTTTAGGAGTGAACCACTTCAAGTGCGGACCGTTATGTCGATTCCTCGCTTGAAAGGCTGATAATATTCGTCACTTAAGTCGAATGCGCTGTAGATCGTACATTCAGCCATGGTGTATGGCTAAAAAATCTGGCGTCTATGCGGGGATAATGGCCGTTTATTGTTATGGTACGATGCTCCACTTTTCATGTAGCTTTTTGGAAAGGTGAAACGAGGAGACTTGCTTTCATAAATTATTGTCACTTGTGTAAAAATACTTCAACGACATCCACTGTCTCTTTGGGAACGATTTTTGCTATGTCACGCAGTGTCTGGCCACGAAAACTGAGTCACATTCATGACGTACACCACCATTTGGCGCCATGCCGTAGGAGGCTCTCCTACAGCTCATTCTGGTATTTCTTCACCAAGTATCCTGTCTTTTTTAGACATAAGACATACCACGTGCACTAACGTCTTCGCAGTGTCATCAAGACCGCTTCAAGTAGTAGTGATGAGAAGTCGATTCCACCCTGGCCACTACATCGGCTACGATTTCGGATTCAAACTCGTTTAAAGCTTTTTTATAGACACTTTTTCCAGCTTAAGCAGAACACTCGCTTACAAAATAGGCTCTAGGCTAATATTGCTTTGCCCGTAATGGGATTGCTCTTACATACAGGTTTTTAGCCGAGCACGTCGTACGGCTTATTGAAAAAAATTCGTTCGTCCTGGCTCCAGCTAAACTACTCCTTAATGAACAAACAAAAGCCGGGCTATGGGAACAATAGAAAATTTCGGCTGTAGAACGGTACCACGAGTCTTTAAACCCGCTATACCTCTTCTAGAAGAAGACAAGAATGTGCTTCTTCTTCTAATCCTAATTGTGTCACACATCGAGCTAAGGTGGAACGAGAAGACCTGTTAACATGAACTTTTTCCGTCCATGTAATAATACGTCAATGACATCACACTGTCTCTTTGGTAAAGACTTTTGCTGTGTTACGCTGTATTTGGCCACATAAACCAAATAAATTTCATGACGCACACCACCTTGAGGTGGAATGCTGAAGGAGGATCTCGTGAGACATTCACGTCTCGTTAACAGCCAGCGTGTAACGACTTTGTCTCAATCAAGAAAATTTCATAACTTTGAGCGATTGCGCGACAGCCAATCAATGCCATCCTTCATTGACACTTATGGGTGTACACACTTCGCGAAAGCGCTCTGGTTGATGCACACAATTTCTCTCGCAGAACATAACTTTATTTTGTTGTATCAGGCGCTTGCTTAAATATTGGTAGCCAGCATTTTAGTAAATCTCCTCTTCGTGCTCATCCTGCATTGGTTTTC
This sequence comes from Plasmopara viticola, assembly GCA_001695595.3. NCBI lineage: Eukaryota > Oomycota > Peronosporomycetes > Peronosporales > Peronosporaceae > Plasmopara > Plasmopara viticola. The sequence goes on from MBPM02000066.1 coordinate 351,112, forward strand.
TTTTGGCTCTTTCTTATGCTTTCTCTTTCTGTTACAAGCAACAACTCTGTAGAGAATATATGTATGTCACTGCCTCACTGGTGTTTCAAATGTGTTGCCTTTGATTGTTCCCATCCTCGTTTTCCGCTCCTGCTTTAATACGTAAGTAGCATGACCAAAATTTTAGATGGTGAACGGCGACCAACTTGATAAATTATTAGCGCAGTTTAAATTGATATTGGCACGAATTGTGCGTGCAGCGCTTTCTGTCATGACTCATCATTTAGCTCAGTACATCCGCCTTAACCGGCTGTCAGCATCACCAAGTCTGGTTGCACACCATGAGGCGGCAGCCTTTACAACTTCCAAAGCTGTCACCTTGCCTCGTTAGAGAAGTGATGAATCCAGCTTTGGAGATAAGCATTACTCTTGCTCCAAAGGTTCAGATAGGGATGGATTTTATTGGTGCTGTTAGCATGATAATGAGCCGATTATTTTTAAAAAAAATATGATGCGAAAACCTCTTCCACTTGTGCTTTACAGTACGCGTAAATCTGTCTGAGTGTGACATCATCCAGTACTTGATAAATCATATGTCCTTCCATACATGTGTCTGCCGTATACAACGCTTTTTCTATAAGGTATGGCCTTTAACGACCACCTAGTAGATGTGACCAGAAAGCGTAGGACATTCAATGCAGATCAGCTATCAATCTAGCCAGCGATTGATCAAGGATTATGGATATTCCTTCTTTTGTCTTCTCTACACAAGTTTATGATCATCTTACTAGCTTTGAGTTCTGACAACTAACCGACACACCTCGCTTTTCCACGCCTTGCAATTCAAGGAATTGCAAGGCGTGGAAAGCATGAAAGATCTAAGCTATATTGTTTTCAACGCAGTATTGACCACACGATTGTTGCTTTTTTGGTTGCTTGTTTGCCGCTTACTTACGTCGCCCCGCTTAAAAATAAGTGATAATCGAATCTGTGTGTGTTACCGCACCCCAGCAAAGAAATCTGACAACTTCGAGCTATTGATAAGTCACTTTGTTGATTTCTTGCCTTCAATTTGCACACACGGCCTCACCTTTGAACAAAGATCGTGCTATAATTTGAACAGATTAGTTCTAAAAAATGATGCAAACCTTGTCCTCGCGTGCATGGATAAAGAATAGTTTTAAGCCTGACATGACGACAAATATTTATTCAGGAAGGGACAAAGTAAGGCACCGCCCGGCACAATACGCGTGAGTGGCAAGAAAGAGACTATGTATGACACAGTAAGTGACAAGAAGAAGACTGTGCTAGCCTGATGCATGTAAATAGTAACAAGAACGTTAGCGTGACGCAATACACCTTAGTGACAACACAGGCGATGCATGACGTAGTACGCAAGATTAAAAAGAAGCTTACATACGATGTATTACACAAAAGTGGAAACAAAAAACTATTTAGAATTTATTACGCATGAAAGATGCCTCGGATAAACGTGTGCACTATTATTTTTTTAATCTTCTCTCCTCCTTCAATAGATGTTATTACAATAGCTTAACTTCACTAGCGCTTTCGTTTCTGGCAGAAAGCGCTAGTGGCCAAAACCTGACTGCCATAGTCACGACCAGGTACGGCCCGCGACTGGCTAAGCAAGAGGACCACGAGCTATTAAGTAAAAGAGAAGCAGAATCGAAGGGAGGAGGTGCGAGCCATAGCAGGGCGAGGCAAAAAAAATGCGAGTTTAGGTGTAGCAGCCAGTCGGTAGAGCACAGTGCTAACAGCTCGAGACCATTTGTTGCGTAGAGAAGGCGAACAATTTTTTCCTTGAGTAATGGTTGTTATGGTTGAGAAATGACCTGCATTTCGTGTCTAGTCGCACATCTACCAAGAATATGCAGAGTAGACGAATGTATTTTTGAATAACTCACCTTACACAGGTCGGGCTATACAATAGAAAATGTGCACATAATGTTGTAACACGTCGGGTATTGTTATCATTCGTGGAAAAAATTCCCAATAAACGGTATCTAACAATAAATTGTCCGGTTGTCGATTCACCGCAACAGTAAACGTCGTCTCTATCTGAAGCCTGAGAGCACAACAATACTTTTATCTCCAGCCAAAAGCGCTGGGGCAAGGCAAGAGCATTTTTGGACAATATGCTTTACTTGGTGTTATTGGCAGTCGAAAAGAGGCAGACGAATTCAATTGAATGGTGTCCTATGACGAGAAGCGCTGCACGGTGCGTGCATTTCGCTGAGCAGGAATTGTGCCAGAAGAAACTGCGGATCAAAATTTCTATTAAAGCTCAAGAAAGTGCGCTCTTAAATACGCCGATCTGGCCAACGTTGTCAGTAAAAATGATAGTCAAACTACTTAAATATTGTAGCACTAATCGGAGAAGCGTGGGACAAGAAGAGTGTGGACAATTAGTTTAATACATATGAGCACCTTGAAAAGAATTATTTCATGCGACGCTTTATGTTTCTTTTGATTACTCTTTCTTGACGAAACGACTTTTAACTTTGACTTTTGCTCATAGACCGAAACTAGCACATAAAGGCAAAGTAAAAGCGGTTTGCGGAGTGAGCGCTTTTAAATGCGACACATCATAGCTTGTTGCTCTCGGAGCAGTGCGCAACTATGTGATCGGAAATGCGCTTGGGCAATTAGAATGTACCAAGTCCACTGTTCAAATCGCTTGGAGCATTACATGCAACGCATCAATTTGCACTTGTTCAGAAGCAAGAATGTCAAAGACCATTTGTGACTAAGTTGCTACTGTGTGCACACCGTAGTGATTGCAATTCGTGCTGTGAACCCGCCAAGACCTGCCGTCTGGTGGCCACATCCAGCAGCCTACAGGATTGATGAATATATATTTGATCAAGTTACGCGTGGAGTGTGTCTACCATTAACATATTCAGCAAGCGCATCGACAAGTACCTTCTTCGAAACTTTTCTCTCATGATACTCAAGGAGTTTCTGGCCCACCACTAAATTATTCTCGTATGCCCACTGGTCGAATATCTCGTGAAGCAACAGTATAGCGTTTTCTTTCAATTTTTCATGCTGTAAAGCCAATTTGAGCTTGTCCAATACAGTACCTGGTTCAAAGGTGCTCGTAATCATGGTGATCGCATTGCAGCCGCCATGGTCTAAACAAGTTGGACCGATGATCGCAGAGATGTAACTTATCCAAGCATCGGTCAGAGCAATGACATCTTGTGAAGAGCCAAGCTTCAGGATTTCCTGCAGATCAATTGCCTTGTCGGACTTGACTTTCCAAATTACATTTGTCTCTCCTTCGGCCTTCGCCTCGATGAATAAGTTTGTCAGTTCCCGGTTAGTGTGATGTCGCTTGAGCTCTTCCAGCACAGACATTCTTATGCGTTGATGGTTGCCCAATTCGCTATAATCAAATACATACTTGATATAAGTCTTGAAATTCCTGTTTGTCAACACTTTTGCGTTTTTAAGACTGTCCCCCATCCCTTCGAGTATATCCTTTGGATTTTTCTCGGTATTCTGCCACCATTGTTCCATTTCCGTGCGAATTCGCTCGGCAACTTGCTCCCATTTTGGATCAACTTCTGTCGCAAAAATCGCTTCATTCACATTCTTTTCTTTGAAATGAGCAACTAAGATAGAGAAGGGCAATACTGCCTCATTTGGATTTGCCTTGTTAAAGTTATCCACGTATTGAAACCACGCATGCATTCTCGACTGAAAGACGTGCTCCCAATCTGAGACAATCCACCTAAAGACATTAAGCGGTGCTTGCTTGTTCTTAAGCCATAGCTCTGTCTGCATGTGCTGAGCTTTGATAGCGATTTCCTTGTTCGTTTCATGGTGCGTCGCCGCTTCGATCACATGTGCCGCCACCTTATCCCCCAAGCGGGCAGTGAGGACGGCAACCAGATTCATTTGGTCCAGCGGATTCTCCGTGTTGTACTTGACGGTGTCAGCCTTATAAACAGCGAACGCACGGCCATTCGTAATGTCTCTGTCTCTAAACGTGCCGGTAATCATACCTTGTTTTGAAGGTCGACCACCCCAACGTTGATAATTCTTGTACGTTTCCATGAGGTTCTTTGAATTGGTGAGCTTATCCCCGTTCGAACGGAGCAACTTAGCGACTTCCCTTGACGGCATCATATTGTTAAACCAGGACCGTAACAGCATCGCTTGCAATCGCTTAGCATCGTCCGATCCTTTTTCAATTCCTTCTACGGCATACGTAATTAGCTTGATGTCGGAGAAATGGTCCTTCAAAGGTCCGAGCGGATCAAAGAACGACTCTAAAGGACGCTTGCTGTATAAGTTCAAATATTTTATATACCTGTAAATCATATCCAGGTCTTGAGACTTTGGATCCAAGAGCTCAATGACTTGGTTTGGAGTCATGCCAGCATCCACCCAAAACTGCATCTGCTCGGTCTCCAGTTGTTTGGCGGTCTTCGCAAGATTCGGTATCGCTTCTGCTGCTTCAATCACTGTCGATGCATCACGATGGCCCAGGCGAGCAGTAAGTGCTGCAAGCAAGCTCAGTGGCTCTTTGGTATTCGCCTTGTTGTAGAGGCGGATGTAAGCGTCGATGGCAGCAAGCACCGAGCCGTCGTTCAGGTTCATCTTAACGTCTGTGGAAGTAAGCACATGTAGCATGTCCGGTGTAATGTCTCCGGTAGGAAGCCCCGGACGGTTGATTTTGGCTGTAGAAGGAGGGCCAAGATTCTTGTAAAACTCACTGTACTTCTTTATAAGAGAAACAAAAAGGTGCTTCTTTTTGTTTCGATTAAGCAGCGCTTTAAGCTCCTCGGGGGTCTTCATTTCTTCGAACCAGCGCCACACCAGCAAATTTTCTAATCGTTTGGCATTGACCAAATCTATTGGCGTTGCCTCCACGACAAACAAGGCCAATTCGTCATCGCTGAAGTATTTCTTCAACGACTTAAACGGGTCAAATGCCGATTTTGGGTCGCGTGGTATAAATCTGTCGTGAAATTCAACCCACTTATAGACCGAGGCCGGACTTTTGAACTCAAAGTTCAATAACTTGGCAACTTGGTCCGGAGTTTTTCCAGAGTCCACCCAGAACTGAATCTGCTCCGTTTCCAATTGCTTAGCGGTTTTTGCGAGATCTGGTAGTGCTTTTGCTGCTTCAATTACTGACGACGCATCCTCATAACCGAGTCGGGCCGTGAGTGTTGCAAGCAGACTCAGTGGCTTGTCAGCGTTTACCTCGTTGTAGACCCGGACATAAGCTTCAACGGCAGCGAGCACACGACCGTCGTACAGGTTTGCGTTCTCGGTGGAGGATGTGAGCACATTGACCTTAACATGAGCAGTAGTGACCCTCGACGTAGAAGGGAAGCCAAGGTTCATGTGAAAGTCGCTGTACGTCTTTATTAGACGGACAAAGAAGCGTTTCTTGTTTTCGTTTTGATCAAGGTTTGCTTTGATCTCTTCAGGAGTCTTCATTTCCTCAAACCAGCGCCACAATAGCATCTCCAAATATCGTTTGGCATTGTCCAAGCGTTCCGAAGTTGCCATGACGACAAACATCGCCAGCTCGTCGTCACCAAAGTGTTTTCTTAATATTTCAAATGGGTCGATTGTCAGCTCTGGATGACGTAGACTGAATTTGTTGCAAAATTTTACCCACTTGTAACCCAACGTCCGACTTTTAAAATCGAGCAGCTCGAGAACTTCGTCCGGAGTCTTTCCAGTGTCGATCCAAGACTGAATCTGCTCGGCCTCCAATACTTTGGCAATTTGCATCGTCTCGTCTATCCTCATGGCATTGTCAATGATCGTCGATGCTTCGCGATCTCCATACCGAAGAGCAAGTGCCGCAAACAAGCTCACTTTCTCAATAGGCTCATTCTCGTTCTGTTCGGAAATGGCAGATTTCAGCTCAGCAAACGCTAAGCTGTACCACTTTTCGTCTCTAAGAGCAGGTGTATTTTTTAGCCCACTATAAAACGAATTTTGCGATGGAGAAGCAAATTTATTGTACAACTTCTTGTACCGCTTCAAAAAAGAGGCATAGTTGTGGTCATTTCCATTGAGAGACTTAAAAGACTTCGACTTGAAAAGTGTCTCAAGTTGATCCGGCGTCGTTAAGCTGTTAAACCAGTGCCGCATCAGACAAGCTTTCAATAGCTCGGCCGAGCCTTTTTCTAAGTCTGATTCGCTCGTGAGAAACTTTATGATCCTGATGTCGATGCTAAGACTGGAGTGAGAGTAAAGACTTTTCATTATCGCAATCGGGTCCAATGGAGTCTCTTTTTCATGCTTGCTCAACACTTTGATAAATTTCAGCCACCTACTGATCATCGCCATCTCAGACGATTCTAAATATGGTGACCCAATTTTCAACAGCTGAGCAACTTCGTTCGGTGTTTTACGAGCGTCCACCCAGTATTGGATTTGCCTAGTTTCAAGGTTTTTAACCGATTTTCCCATTTTTTCAAAAGCCGGAGTCGACTTGGCTGTATCAATCATCTGCGCCACGCGAAAATCGCCAAAGCAAACGGTGAGTGCCGCCAGCAAACTCAGTCGCTCTGTCGGATGCTTCGTGTTGTAAATATGAACGTATGTATCGAAAGCCGCGAGCAACTTGCCGTTGTACAGATCTTCTTCTTTGACGTCTGAAGTGAGCAGTTTCAACATGTCAGCTGTAATCGACTGGTCACCAATCCAGTCCCTAAGTACATTCGTCTGCTTCTTAAAGTTCAAGTGATCAAGCAGTTTCTTATACTTGTCCCAATCCGAACGAACGGCATTCATCGCATCGACAACTGCTGGCGCTGAGTGGTCGGACTCAGTCTCGAGTAACTTGAGATAGTTCCGCAATGGCTGGGCCTTACCGGTGGCAGCGTCCAAGAAGTTTGAGTTTCCCGAGAGCAGAAGAAGTGCTTTGTGCACTTTATCTTTGATGGCTAAAGGAAATGGGGTCTCACTCGCCTTAGCTTCAGCACTCAAGTCAGGGGCGAGGTTTTTCAATATGTTCACGTTGTCAATAACAACCATAATAGAATCAATGTCATCAGTCACGGCATCTTTCAAATCAGTTGACCATTTGGCGAGATTCGCCACCTTTGCGTCGTTGTTGACACCCACAAGAGCTCTCAAGAACCTCTTGGCATCATGCCGATTGTTCACCGTAAAAGGTGGCAACTTCTGGACATCACGCATGGTCAGGTAAGACGTTGCGGTCGAAACGGCATGGACGTATTCCATTAGAAGAACGGCGTTCAGTATCGTGGCGGGTTGGAGGCGCATGATGGCACTATGCAAGGAATGAGTGAGGATCCGCCAGTTATAACAATGGCCAATCAATTCTCTTCAAATTAAGGTCTGGAAGTATTTGATTGGGCACCGTTAAATTGGATTTATAGCAGTACCGGGATAGCCTTTTGATACAAACATATCTGTACATTAATATCGGTACAACAAGACTACATTCTTCCTACGTATAGAAAATAATAACTTGTCAAATGAATGCTGATGACTACAGAAAGGCGATAAATTTCCCTCAATAACATGACCTTTATTGTACCCGCCGACCTGCCAAATAAAGAGGATTAAGTGCTTGCTTCACAATGCTCAGCGATAGGCATTTTGAACCAGATAATGGCAGGACGACTAGTTTTCACTCCTCAAAGTGGTCGTCAGACGTTCTGAAAGCTAAAAATGGTTGCAGGCCACTTTCCCTTGGGAATTAACGGATTTATTTCCTCATATACTTCTTCCATAAGATCACCTGTTATCAAGAGATGGAGATCAAAATTCGCGAGAAAAGGGATATCTCCTTTTGGGACTAGAATGCAAAATACGAAGAAAGCCGCGTCTTAGCCCTCTATCCACCAAAACCAATACGGAAAGTGGCAGTAACGATGGCAGCTACAACTGTCCTCGTGGCGATGCTTGTGATAAAAACCATCCCTGAAAAGATGCGCCGGGCTTCTAGGCTCAGACTCGCGCCAGTGTCACAAGAAAATTGATTTCTCGCGGCGAAATGACTCCTTCTATAACAAGCTGTATAATGTCTTTTATTCTCGCCCTTTCAATTCATTCTGACGACAACAACGATGAATGTCTAATGAGACTGGAAAACACTTCATTTGGACGAAGAACAAAAGTACCAACAAGCTGCCAGGAAAGGACCCAGGTGATAAGCTTTCAAGCTCACTGCGAAAAGCACTAGTTCGCGACCATTAGATGATAAAAAGTCTGCTGAGCGGCTGTATAATGTCCATTATGTACTTAGGTTTAATAGGGGTGAATAGAAATTCCTCGTAATTAGAAATTAATTTTCATCCAACCAAAAAGTAAGGCCGGGAAATAATATTTTTAGCGACTCTTGCTCAATCAAATCTGCATTTAAAGAGGTAGGTCAAGACAAATGTTGGCGCGAATTGAGCGAGGTAGAAGACCTACCGTTCTTTTTGCTAGAGTCTAAGTGCGTAGAGTCGCCGTCTATTCGATGCACAGCTTTCAACGATTACTTATCTTGCACTTTTTTTAGCTAGTGACGAAGAGTTACGAGATCGACTTATCTCTTCAATCCAAATGCTACAGCCCTTTACCAAGGGCCATCGCAACCAGTTCACAAGAGATCCAAGATGGTTGCGTGGCCCTTCAATCAACAAACGTCATAATTATATTGATTTAATGTTTAAGTTTGTCAAAACGAGAATATACCGTGCCACTTATCCGAATACTCTATTTTAAGCGCGGCATAGTGTCGTGTTGAAGGGACAGAATAAGGCAAAATAAGACAGGTCGTCCCGTTTCATTCATGAGTAAACATTCTTCATTGAATTGTCCCGTTTTACCTTATCATGACTCACACGCACCACCCTGCGTCGCCGGTCGCAATTACTGCAGCAAATCCAGTAGCACCAGCTTCCGCACGTTCTCCGTCACATACTCTTACATCAAATGCTTCTTTTTCTACTGCTTTACGTGCTCTGGAAGCTTCGCAAAACTCATTTGAATCCGATTTGTGGAGTGCACGTAGCAACGCAAGTATTAGCAGCTACGACAGTGGCACGCGCGAAATGCATCGCCATACTATTGCCAGCACCTTTTTTGGACCAATTTCGAACGCAACAGCAGAGATCATGGAAGAGCAAGAGCACGTTAGTATGAGGAGCGTCTCCAATCGGAAACAAAGCTTTCAAGAAGACAGTGAAAAGAAACAATCGATTCGAGAATTTCGACCTAGAAGAGCATCCGAGTCTGCGTTGATAAAGGAGACAACGGTGCGACATACACGAGAGCAAAGAAGGAGTTTAAGACAACAACTCGCACTACCTCTTGACTCTCCATCTCGAGAGAATGAAACACCAGAAGAAAGAAGTCGACGGAGAGAAAATCGACTGCGATTTGAACGTTTGGTACACTTGGCTAACACATATCAACCTGTGCAATTTGATACGTTCAAGAAACGACAAAAAAAGAGAAAGTGTGGCAGCAACAAGTCATTGACTGCTCAATTGAGACGCTCAGGATCTATGAAAGCTCACAATGTGTCTGAGATTGATTCAGCGGATGAAAACAGTGATGCAGGCGATGAAGAAGACGAGACGATTAACACAGAGCTGTTAGAAGCGTACATTGCTTATTCAAAGTCAATCGGACATGAGCCTAAGATCGAGTTAAACCCGATGAACGACCCGTGTCATGACTATGAGGGTAACAAGAACGACGGCGAAAGTCGGTACGCACGAGCATCGTATATCCATGAGCGTCCAGTTCTAGAGGTGCAGGATCATTGTTGGACAAATATTTTAGGTACAAGATTTAGCAAACGTCGAGGGTGCATGCAGTTTTGGACGTGGCTAATGATTGGCGTGGGTGTTCTCTTGTGGCTTGGCATGTCACTCTCTTCGCTGCAGTTGAATGAGGTGCTGCATCTTGATGCCTTCACCGCCGAGAACGTACAAATTTTTGACGATTATACGTTTCTCCACTTATTAGAAGAGGTTGATTTCCACCTCACGTATACTATTGATTCATCGAGTCCGAACGCTAATGCGACCTTTAACGCGTCTTACTTTAATGTACTACTACTGAACGAAGACGAGTACGAGCACTATATTGACGGTGAATCATACGAATATATCGAACAAGGCAGTATCTTACGGACGACGTATGCTTATCTTCCGAACACCTACATCGACAATGTGATTCAAGAGACCATGTTTTTCGTGATTCAACCTTGTTATTTAAAGCGTAACCCAGGAGCAGATTATTGTCAACTCGGTCAACTGCCTACAAGTGTTACTTCAAGGGAGAAAGTCTACGATCTTGGTCGACCAAAAAATACGGACCCAAACGAGTCGATAAACAATTTTACCGCAACATTTATCTCCGTGAATCCCATGCCATTAGCCTGTAGTTCGTCAGGGTGGGTAGGTGGCTCGTATCTCTTGCTCTTTTTGCCTTATGTAATTATCACGTGCTTTGGGCTACGTGTATTTCAAATTATGCTTCATTGTGAAAATTGGCAAACGAATCTCGAACGGATATATTCGCGCGAATTGCGCATACCAGAGAACGAAGTGGATTACTGGCAACCCATGCCATGGGATCGAAAAGTGCCAAAAACGCGACTATGTGGTCCATGGTGCTGGACTAAATTTCGTCGCCCTTTTGAACCCTTTTACACGTGGTGGCGCCATGAAAATTACTTTACGTGGATCTTTTACCCGTATCGCAACGAGCGGCTCTCACGCGGTGAGCGAGCGCTAATTGTCGTGTGTTCATTGTACATTACGTTCTACGTTCTCTTTATTATTGTCATGTTGCGCGATTCGTATGGTGAAAACATGACGATCTTCACGTCAGTCGTGTTGTATGCCATCTTAATTGCTATTCTTCCATCGGCGGGGAAGGCTATTTTCAAGGAACTCTTTAAGTTGATATTTCGTCAACGGCGCAAATACTTTCGTGCCAAAGCAACAGGTGGCAACCTTGGCAGCTTTTCATTTCGATTTGCCTTTTTATTGCAACTTTTGGTCGTGCTGTTGCTTACTATGGCCCAAATTCCGATGTTTTACATTTGGGCGTATCGCAGCTGCCTCTTTTTGAAGAAATTCATGTGGTGTGGCGTCCTGGCTGCAATAATGCGGATGTCATTGTTTGGATTGCTGCTGGATTTTGGATGGTATCTTATCATTAAGACATGGGGTTGGAAAGATCTATGTCCATATTGTACGGAACGCATGAAACATTGTGACTGTTTCAACGACGAACTGCTTATACTTGCTGTTGAACGAGTTGGACCAAAGTGGCAGCTAATTCAAGTTCTCGACACGCTTTTAGCCAAGCAACATGATTACTCGCCACAATTTGAACTTTACACTTCTGCCCAATTGCGTGAACGTTGGGCAGTTCTTGTTGAACGAGCTGAAAAACACATGGAAAAGATTGACAAGCTTTGTGCCTATCACGAGAAGAAGCGTCTAGAAGCCTTGCGTTACGATCGTGTGCGTCGTAGCTTGACAAGCTTCGTGTCTTTCCGTGGCATAGCCCATTTCGGAAATACTTTTAATGACAATGTCGAAGATCTAGCTCCTCAAAAGTCTTTGGAATTTAGCAATATCAGTAACAGTACCGAAGAAACCCGAAAAAGTGAGCTTGGCGTCGAATTTCGTGTTTGCAGTCTTCGTGAACAAAAGATTCTTGGCCTCAATAACAAGATCAAGTTGGATTCGTTTGAAAAACATTACGATTCGACCATTTCCGAGGTTTTTCATGCATTGACGCGCTCAGTGCAGCGCTTTCGTCATCATGCAAAAGGGGAGATCGAAGCAACAAGTTTGAATCTAGCGCAAATTCCAGAGGACCCTCCTGCTTTGACGTTACAAACACAGCAGTTTAATTCCGCGTCCAGTAACCATGGCGAAACAATGTGGGTGCTTGATACGCCTGCACAGCGTCTTGAGCGACGGGAAAAAGAAAACTTACAGCGCAAACAAGCGTTTCGTGTTTTAAATGATTACAAGATTGAAAGTGTAGATTCAAATTTTGAGGCGAATGTAATTTCTAGCTCGATGTTGTCTCCGATTCGCTCGCGTAAAGGCTCGAGGTCTGCGTTACGCAAGAATTGGAATGGTTTGCATGATTCGAAAAAGGACCCGTTGCTTAATCGATCAATGACGGAAGAGCTTGTAATTTTTAAGCCAGTAGAGTTGGATTCTGGCAAGAGTAAGGACAAGGTCAATCTTGACGAGGTGGCGAGTGTCTGTGTAGAGGACTATAGTGAGGATGAACAAGTGGATGACGAGTATTCGATTGATTTGGAGCGTGGCACGTGTCTACCTCAAACTGTACGAAGTCTAACTCGAATCTATTCTGTCACGGAACGACCAAATACGTTACTCCGACGCGTGTCGTCTTCAGCCTCCACCTTTGCTGCTTGGGCGCTGAAGTATGATCCGAACGTTTAATATTGATGGTTTAAAGGATTTTATAGCTATGAAAGGCAGGTTTTGTCAACATTTGGCACTTCGATCGTGACCCTCTTCTGCGGAAATAAACTTAGAAACAACAGCTCGACATTTCGCAACACCATTTAGTTAATCTTTTTATTAGCCTTGTATTATGTATCTTGAGGAAAAAATGCAAGACAACAAATGCTCATCGACACCATTTCAGCGCCTCGAACATATCGTGTCGTAATTTTTCACCGCTCATTTTTAATATTTATGACAGATGCTTGTTAAAATTGCCCATGGATACAACTTGCGGTTTGCAAGTGAAAGCAATGCATACGCACGCTAATTCGAAGCAAAAGTACCTGACCTTGTGGGCTCTTGCATGTCCAAATTATTTGGGCCGATCGTCCATGAAATATTCCGAGAAAATAAACCGATTACATGTTTTAAGGGCTACATATATCTGAAGTTACATGCGTCAATTAATTATGCGTCGAAATTATAGCTTATAAAGATCCTTTCTCCTTCTTTACCTACTAATATCGTCTTCTTTTCAGTCTCGTCATTTCGTGACAAGGAATGTGCTCGAACTTTTCATTCAAGCCATGGCATAATTTAATCTTCTAATAGCTAAGTGGATTGTTGCAATATTTTCTTGCTAATATTAATTTCGAGTTAACGAAAGGTCTGTTATTATGTAGAATTATGGAAGCCAAACATGCTCACGTCATAGGCGTTTATTTTTTACACCGACCAAGTTTCGTTAAATGACACACATGGCTCGCACGCGGATCTCTGCTTGTCTTTAATTACCTCAGAATGCCAGCAAAAGCGTCGGAGAGAGTCGTGCTATGATATTAAGCAAGCTAAGCCGGTAAGTGTTGAGATTCAATGCAGCTATCAAGAATTGATTTGGCCTGCGACAATTTTATGAATACATTGTCGTAACATGTTTTCTTTGCACTTTCAGCATTTCAAAATTACTTGTCCTACACTAAAGTGAAAAATCAACACTGCAGCTGATCACGTAGAATCATTTGTCAGTCATTTGAATTGCAAAGGCCTTCACTATGTGTAGCTTGATAGTAACAGACCGCCGCTCCTTCTAGAGCTAAGCAGGTTTTATTACACAACAAGTCACCGTCAACCTGTGACACCATGCTTATCTAGCGCGTTGGCGCATTTTTCGGCGCTTCCGACGTAGACGACGCATACGCTTTTTGCGCCACTTAGCACGCATGCCACCGTTGACAGACAGCAGCATCTTAAGCGTGTCGCATTCGCCAACAGCATAGTCGGCGAGCGATCCACTCGTCAGCTGCTTGCCGGCGCAGACCAAACGAAAGTTGGGGATGTACTCGACGTCTTCCACGGCCTGTTTGATCGACGCTACTGAAGCGTCCGCCGCCACATTAAGCGTAAGCGGGGAGCCCGACAAGGTCTCCACAAAAAGCTGCATTTTTCCCCCCTGGATGCTCAGATGCTAAAGCCACATGAGAAAGAGCGTGAGAAAGGCACTAGAAAAGATTACTCTTGAGGAGAAGGGGGCGTACCCGAAACGAAGTTCCAAGCAGAGCAGTCAGCAGAAAGTGAGACGTTGTGGTGGCCAGCGGCTACGCCAGAATAGGTGGCGATTAGCTTGTCCACATTTGATACTATGACATTTGGAGGAGATAAATCCCGCATACTCAAGTTTAACAGTTAAAATAGCGAATGCTACCGCTATGAAATAAATTTATTGCCTCGGATACTGGCCAACCAAATTGCAGTGTGGGCCACATCAACCTGTGGAAACTCGATTACAAGTACCTTTATTAATTATTGATAAGGCACCATCTGTGCAATTAACAGGTTAAGTTAACCATTAAATTCAGAGATTAAATTTTCTCCCAACTCCGCCTAGATCATGTATGTGTCTAGATCAAGGCTATTAATATTTGGTACTGCTCATTAGTGGTAGTCAATTGCGCAACAAGTAAAGATTTTTTGTCGCAGCAAGTAAAAGTTATTTTCAAAGAAAAATCCTCGTGAAAAGAACATTTGCTGCATGCCAACTATAACAAGGTTGGCGTTCAGCCAAGGCGGTACGAACCACTGTCTATGGAGTGACTCATAGATTATTGAGCGAAGCTTGCAGAATAGGCCACCCGCTGCATGTCAAACTACTTAGCGGTCCTCGTACTTCTGCATTTTATAGATGACAAGATATCTTCAAGCTAAAGCAGTATGGGGAGGTCTCGTCACTGCATGTGAGTGGCACATAAACCACTTAGATGCGCTCGTATAGCACAGCACTTGCTATATTATGTAAACAGCGTAGCTGGCTTTCAGCTCGAGCATCAAGAGCAAGGTTCTACTAATGCTCGCGATGTGGCGCGTCAATCAGAGCTCTAGGTACCTAGAGAGCTGTCTTTGTGATGCGTGTGTATTTGCACACGTACCGCTGATCGATGCTCTTTGCTGGACGTCAATATATTGACATCAAAAAGTCAATGCACAATTGTGACGACACAACGAGCTCTGACGAGACAGCCAGTGGGTCAAGGAGAAAGCGTAGTGCATGGCGCTCATCGATCGGTGTAAGACATGTCGTCCAAAAAGAGGAGCGCATGAGGAAGAAATGTCAATAATGACAACAGCGTTCGGCTATATATTTCTATAGAGAGAAAAGTTCGTAGGTCTGAAGAAAAATGTAGCCTAAAATCGATTTTGTCACTGGATACTCTGCTCAAATTGAACAAGAAAATCATGGTAGAGCTTGAAAAAGGGTTTTCAATCGATAAAGTAACCAGGGTAATGGGCATTAGACCTGAAGGAGAGATTTATTTTCAATCATTTGTCGATGTAGAGGTTTAGAGGACACCGACAAGACAAGAAATGCATGGAACGGATATTCAATCTTTAAAAGATCTATATATAGCTTCATTTATATAAATTGTCCCATAAGTTTAGAGTCGCCAAGTTTGTGTCATCCTTTGGTAAAGTAGAACCCAAGGTGTGGCTTCGCGCGAGCAAATTCATGCATTACTGAATGATAGAGGTGTACATCGTGTAATTGACGGCTTGCAGAAGATTGCCTCACAAATTAGAGAACGTCGTTGATGCATATTTTTAGTAAAGTACTCAGCGAATTACTTTTAGAAAAGTAAAGCCTCCTTTCAACACCGACATTATGTGTTAGGAAGCCAAATGGCATCTGGCTCATACACGCTTGGACTAGGCTGTTTCTAGCGCGAGATACTGGTAGCTATCCCAATCATCTACGAATCGAGTTGCGTACCTCAAATCCCACAATGTTTTTTTTGCCAGTGGAGCGCTCAGCCCGTCCAACTATCCCACCTTCATTTAAGTAGGGCATAAACACTCTTGAAATGATTGCTCGTCTACTTTGGGTATCGAACCAAACAGAGTCGGGAAGAGGCGGTAGATATAATAAAACTATTAAATATATATGGTGTCCTGGCGTCACGGCTGCTGCAGATTAGTTGTGGCAAAAAATCTTTAAACTATCTATTGCGGCAAAATGTGTGGTCGTCAGTCTACCAGCAAAAATAATTTTTCCCCGATTTAAAGCCTTGGAGCGTAACAATACTGTTTCTCTTCAGCACTAAGTGCTTCAACTCTATACCAAGGCAAGGCAATAAAATTAGAAGCGATAAGTGCTTTCTCATTATGTAAAGAATCAAGTTTAACATTTTTTAGCGTTATTGCTAGCTCAAGAGAAGCAACTTATTGAACTGAACGGTAAATTGAGACAGAAAGCGCTGCATGATGCGTGCATATGGCTGAGTAAGTGTGATGTCATGGATAGAGGCGTACCTTTTTAAGCTCGAGAACGTGGCAACGCTCTAAGCTGGCCGATGTTGATGAATGTCATGCTACTTATGTATTGTAGCAGCGATTGAAGGTGTATGCACTTCATTCGAGGACTCAGTGACAGAAAGTCACGTTTATCTGACTCAAGCGGATTTTGAGCTTGTTGCCTGAGAGAAAGCGTAAGAATAAAGAAGTTGGTAAATTTAATGCGAGCTGAGCATGCGGTCAAGGTAAATTAGATTGTTGGACACCAAAATCATAAGAAATTGTATGAAAGATTGCTTATTACATAATGTTTGCAAAAAGTAAATATGGTATAAATGGTAGCGCTCCTTCGAAGTATATAGAGCCCCAACTGAATGATGGAGGATGCGAATTATCGGCTGCTGATTAGAAGTCGTGCCTTCGCATAAAATTCTATGCTCGTGCTGAGAATACGTGCGTGAGACTAAGTCGCTATAATAGAAAACACGCACAAGACAATGGCTTAATAAAGCAAGCACTTTGGTAACTTGGTGTGCATTTGCTCAAAGCACGAGTATGCCCTTCTCAGTTTCGTAGATGTTAGCAGTGGGCTTGAACGTTCGAAAGGGAAAATTAGTCGAAGTCTGAACGTCTACTCGGAATTCAATTAAATAATAGAAGCGCGGCTAGTACGCCTTATGTGCTGCTGTCCTAAAAAATTAAGATGAATACATATAGTGTACTCGTATAGTCTGTTTATTTATGCATAGTTGATCAATCTCGCAAAATTCATGCGGTGCTGCATATTTTTCTAGAAAAGAAAAACTTCTGATTATCATGACGAAGCTGGCAGTAATATAACTATCAGTGGTCGTCAGCGTTTTCACTAATGTCCCAGTTATTGCCGACACTTTGACAGTGACTCTTAGTTTTACGCTGCAAAATACCAGCGCAATTCAAACAAAGAAGGAACGCTGAGTGCTCTTGGAAAGAAATTGAGGACATGCACGATTGTGCGTAACGTGGCGATCCGTGATCCTTTCCTAGAGTCAGCTTGAGCTTGCTGTCAAAGAAAAGCTCAAGGATTTGCTGATTTTTGGTGTTATGATCGTGGTGAACAACGTTTGCATTAGAGAAAATCGTCGTTTAGCAAAAGAGAGCAGCTCATATCGGTATTCTGAAAATTGACGGAGAGCCAGTGTCGATACAGCAAGAATGGGATGAGCATTTATTCGCTGTGTTTTCTTTGTCTCGTTGTTTCTTGCGGTACAGTAAAAGCCTTTGGCCTGCTTGATATCAAAAACGTTACGGACATTGTAGTGCTCTTGTGCCGCCCGAATTAGGGTGGTCCATTTCGCATCATCTCCAACCGGTAGAACTAGCAAGACACCTCGATAATAAATTACTAAAAATCACATGGCGTACCAGACATAGATGCTGTAGCAACTTCTTATGCTGTACCACCACCAGAAGTATACTTTTTATGTTAAAACAATTGGTTTACGGCCATTTTATTCTCAGCAAACTTTAATTTTACCTGTTTTCTCTTTCATGGAGCAAATAATGCAGTGGGATTCCGCCACTTACAGCTTGCATACAGCAACTAGCTAGATCAGCAGCTTATCACATGGATCCTCCCGAGGCAAATTGGTAATTCTCTTTCTCTTATCAAATCAAGGGGTCTCTTACATTTATGTTGAATGATAGCGCGTAGTGTCTTGACAGTCTCATCAGATGCCTATCATTTACGTCGCCAGAATAAATAAGAAGGGCGAGAATATATAAATTTTCAACTTTATGTAGCAGGGGCACGGTTTGAGTATCTCGCCTCGAAAAAGCTTTGCTTGTGTTATTGGAGTCAATGTAAGTTTGAAATTTCTACATTTCTTCTGAGTTGTGGTGTATTATTATGAGCATCACAAGGTGTACAGTGAGAAATACCAGCGGCTATCAACTTGGTTACAATTCTTTTGGCAGCGCCTCCATTGTTCTGCCATTATTATTGCCACTTAGCGTAGGAATAGACTGTCTGAACCACGTCTCCATCCTTGATTTTAGATTATCTCTTGGAGGCAAAAAGATCGATCATTTGTATAATAGGGAATGGTATTATTTGGATTGCGTCCGACGACCGCTATCATAGGTATAGAGGCTAGTCGTTGCCATCTCATTATATGGTATCGAAAAGCAATGTGTAGCAACTTCCCCACTGCTGCAAAATTGATTTTTCATAAAAAAAACAAATTGGCTGATGGTATTTATTTGACATGTCTTACGTGGTCGAATCGTCGAGCCACTTATGAAGAATCTTGCTTTTGCTGTTCCGATTTTTTTGTATTCATATGTCTGATCAGTAACGCCTTACCGGTACTATTGACACGTTTATTCAATTGAATGTTCTCAGAACTTACTTAAAGAAAAAATTGATTGGGTATTGTTATAATTGGCGGTAGTGCTTCGCGTTCTCCGTAAAACTCTCAGTATGTGTTATCATAAGTCAGCAAACAGTACTTTAAAATATGTGTATCATTAAACATTCGTCTGCCTTATAAATCAACACCTACCGTAATACACATTTATCAACCTCGGGATATATAGCCTACGATGACCAGCTGGTCTTGGAAGACGAAGGTCGTTAAATGCAAATCAGCTTTTAACCCAGCTCCGATTTATTGCAAATTATATATTTTCTGCATTTTGTCTTCTTTTACACGAAAAGTAATATCACGTAATAAACACTGTGCTATACCGACGGACCGCTACTCCTCGCCCCGCAATTTCGTGGTCGACTCGCCTCGCATCTTCTTGCCTTGACTCGCACCATTCAATTTTGCTTATCCTATTTTGCTTCGTTAAACCAGATTATGGTCAGCTCGCTCAACTAGCTTCAAAATGTTTGCTTAATCGCTTGTGAGACCGCTAAATATATCCATGACCGCTTATTGTTATTTTGCTTTCGGACTGCAGTCTTGATCACATATTGGCTACTTTTGTGACTGCTTGCTTGCCGCTTGATGAACACGCCCCGCTCAAGAATAGACACTACTCAAACCAGTGTGTGTGGCCACACCTTAGTAAACGAACATGTGAGCTATTAAAAAGTTGCTACTATTATTTCTTACTTGTACTTCGCACATACGGCCTGCCCGTTCGAACAGAACCCGTGCAAAAATTTAAGCAAATGTGCGACTTGGCATTTGGTAGTAACTCTAACCTTTTCTTCGCGTGCGTGGGTGGGATTTATAAAGTCTGACAAGACGACAAATGATCACTCAGCTAGTGACACCGTACGGGTTCGCAAACGTGACAGCACAGGCTATGCACAACGCAGTACGCAAGTACTACACACGGCTTAATCGACATGAGTGGCAACAAGAAAGCTATTTGAAGGGAAGTACACATGAAAAACATCATTTAATTGATTGATTGCTGCATCCAAAATGGCCAACTATAAACGTAAGGCTTTAAAAAATTTGGTAGCTAGTAATGCTATCTGGTAGGTGCCAAGTCGGGTGTTTTCTTGCAGTTTACAGACTAAACTTTGCTAGCTGAACCTGGTGCGGGAGGCGAGCAAGCTGCTTAAGCTTGTGGTCTGAGAGAAACTCATCAAAAAGTAGATTTTAAGCTAGTAGAATGTTCGACGTAAAACATTCGATTTGTATAATCGCAATTTTCTATATTGGTCCCAAGTAAAGCTCTGCTCAAGCCAAGTTGCAATTATTATCGAGCGCGATGTCCTTAGTAATCTGCGAGATCACTCTGTCAGTCAGATTTAACAAGGCTTCCTACGCCGGCTTGGATGTGGTGATTTGACCGGTCGTGACCGTCAGTTTTGGCTACTAGCGCTCTCTACCAGGTGCGTTTACGTCGGCACACAAATAAGCACTGAGACTGCCTATTTGATTGTGGTCGTTGACGTATAAGTTTGTCAGAACCTCTGGTGAAGGAAGAGATAGCATTAGATTTCCCGTGAGTGAAGGTGCACACGTATCATTATGATTTGAGCAAGCTGGTACAAAATGGCATACACAATTTTCTGACTAAATATCAATGTGTGGTATGATGACGCACAATTGCTTTACAATGTCTGTGTACTTACTCGCACGTACTTTGCCATACATATCTTTCTTATAGACAGCCACCGTATTGCGTCATGTGTGGAGTCCATTCGACTTGTTACACGTACTTGTTAGTGTATGTAGTCTCTTTTGTTATTGTTCCGCACACTGAGCCTTGCATTGCCTGCTTCTTGCAACGCACGCGTTTTGCGTCAGGCGGAGCCTTAATCTGTCGAAAACTGGTTATATATTCGTCGTTTTGTCAAGCTTGAAAGCTTTATGATCCACGCAAGCAAATGAGGGCTAGAAAGACATTAAGGACCAAACTTCAAATCCGTTGGAATCATAGAATGGTTTTTGCTCAAACGAGCAAGCCGTATGTAAAAAGAAGTTACCAAAGTTACCTATCATTAGCTAGTTTTTTTTGCTGGGGCGTGGCCACACACACAGATGCGAGTCGCGCTTGCGTTTGAGTTCAGCGACCCTGCCGAGCGGCAAGCAAGCAGCCACGCGAGCATCCAAGAGACGGTCAAGCCTAAAAAGATATTGAGGGGTCGAGCGATCGGTTCACTTCAGCAGTCCCGCAAGCGATTTAGCGAGCGATTTAGCGAGCGATCGAGCGATCGGTCTAATACAATGATCTTAGGAACAATCAATGCAGCCTGCGATGGAGTGTGCGAACGAACCATGGGCGGTCCTGCGATTCAATGAAGCACCGGAGCAGAAGAAGCGAATCGAAGGGCAAGGCGAGATACTTCGAGTCTAGGTAAAGCAGTCAGTCTGTAAAGCACAGTGCTAATAGCGTGAGAATATTTGTTGCGCAAACGGCCAAATTAAATAACATTTTTTAGCAATCCCTGATATGGTTGTGAGCTGATCTAGATCTTATGCACATCTACCAGTTGTCAATAAAAGATGTTGTACGGCAAATCGTATTACGGTTATATGCGGTAGACTTATGTATGATAATATTTAAGGATATTTATATATTATCTTTGAGATGCTAATTGTGAAACGCTCATCATGTTTTATCGAGAAATATATGTGGCAAAGAGTTTTGCAATAAACTGACTAATTGTCTTGTTGTCAATCTACCAGAAACAATAAACATCGTTTCTGTCTGAAGTCTTGGAGCGCAACATTACTTTCATCTATGCGTAACCTATATACCGGAGCAAGGTGACAGCTTTGAATAGAGGAAAAGCTGCCGCCTTATGTGGAGAATCACATTTGACTTTACTTGGCGTTATTAGCAATCAAAAAGTGGCGGATGGATGAACTATATAACAGGAAGCGCTGTACAGTGCGTACATACGGCTGAGCAAGAGTCGTGCTATTTAAATGCACTAAGCTGGCCAACGTTCACGGTCCGAAATGGGAGTCATGCTACTTGTAAATGGTAGCAATTACTATAGAAGTAGACATTTCTAGCGTGTCCGCTGCAGAAAGTAAGTCGTAAAAAGTCAGTGCAGGATAAGCACTGGCAGGATAAGCACTGGCAGTTCAGGATAAGCACTGACTTTTTACGAATTACTATCTGCAGCTGACACGCTACTACTGCAGCTGCACACACTGGCAGTTCAGGATAAGCACTGACTTTTTACGACTTACTATCTGCAGCTGACACGCTAGAAATATCTACTTATATAGTAATTGCTACCTTATACAAGTAGCATGACTCCCATTTCTGACCGTGAACGTTGGCCAGCTTAGTGCATTTAAATAGCACGACTCTTGCTCAGCCGTATGCACGCACTGTTCACGGTCAGAAATTGGAGTCATGCTACTTGTTTATGGTCGCAATTATTACAGAAGTAGATATTTCTAGCGTGTCAGCTGCAGAAAGTAAGCCGTAAACTGCAGAAAATAAGTCGTAAAAAGTCAGTGCTTATCCTGCACTGACTTTTTACGACTTACTATTTGAGAGTGCTTGGTGCAGAAATCCAAGCAATATTTGGTGAGAGTAATTGTGCGCGATCAATTGGAGCGCATCTGCTAAGTAAAAGCAGCCCACAGAATAGGATGGATATATTGACCGCTGATGTAAAATCGTGCATTCGCTGAAAGCCCCATGCTCGTATTGAGCATGACTAAGTCACTACCTGCTGGCTGGAGAACGAGACGCGCACGCGACAGCAGCTTAATGAGAGCAAGCACTTTGGCTGTTTGGTGTGCATTTGCTAAAAAGAAACGACTGCACTTCTTTGAAGACGTACATAGTGGACACGAGCATTCTGCAGGCAAACTTAGTGGAATTACTCGTAAGATTTTAAAATAAGATCATTGCAGAGTAATTTGATTTAAATGAATAGATTGTGTGTCCCGTGGATTGATGCGATCAGAATTACCTTACGTAGTTTATAATATCTCTTATAAGTTCTTCTCTTTTAAATGTGGATATCGTTTAGAGCACTCCATGCAACGCGGACTTTTCCAACATATACAGACAATGTGATTCTCACGAAGCTGGTCCCTTAACGTCGGTGAGGCAACACAAAGTACGTCATTATTGCACACTTCCAGAAGCAGCAATGTTTTTGCATTTGTGTGGTAAAGTCGCTTCTCGCAAGAAGCCACATTCCGTGGTGTGAAGCCGCCAAAAAGAGCGACAAGCTACCGTCTTATGGCTACATCCAGCAGCCTGCATCTACCACATTACTCCAAAAAAATAAAATGGATATAGATGTCATCAAGTTACGCGTGCTGTGTGTTGATTCCTACGATAATCAGCGAGCGCATCGCCAAGTATCTTCGTCGAATCGTCACCCTCGACCATTGCTAAGAGTATTTGGGCACACTTTAAAGACTGCTCACAAAACGCCCACTCGTCGAATATCTCGTGGAGCAGCACTATGGCGTTGCCTTCTAGTCCTTCATCCTTCATTGCCAATTTAAGCTTAATTAATACATCGACTGGTGCAAAGGTGCTCAACATCATGGTGATCGCATTGCAGCCGCCACGGTCTGAACAACTTGGGCCAATGATCGTAGAGATGTAGCTTATCCAAGCATCAACCAGAGCAATCTCTCCTTTTGTCGAGCCAAGCTTTAAGATTTGCAGTGGATCAATTGCCGTGCCGGGCTTGACTGTCCACACCACCTCCGCCTCTTCTACGCCCTTCGCCCCAATCAACACGTTTGTCAGTTTTTTGATAGTGTGATATTGCTTTAATTCATCCAGCACAGATTTGCGGTTAAAGTTGAAATCGCTAGATTCGCTAAAATCAAATAGATACTTGATATACGCTTTGAACTTCCCGTTTGTCACCACTTTTGCGTCTTTAAGACTGGTCTTCATCTCATCGAGTAAAATGTTTGGATGTTTCTTGGTATTCCGCCACCACTGTTCCATTTCGTTGCGAATCTGCTCGGCAACTTTTTCCCAGTTAGGATCAACTTTTGTCGCAAAAATCGCCTCATCCACAATTTTCTCATTGAAATGAGCAGCTAAGATGGAGTAGAGTGGTACTACCTCATTTGGGTTTGCCTTCTTAAAGTTTTCCACGTATTCAAGCCATGCAAGCAATTTTGGCTGGAAGACGTGCTTCCAATCTGAAATGATCCACCCCAAGACATCAAGCGGTGCTTTTTTATTTCTGAGCCATTGCTTCCCCTGCATGCGCTGAGCTTCGAGAGCGAAATCCTTGTGTGTATTATGGTGCGTAGCCGCTTCAATTACTTGTGCCGCATCCTTGTCTCCCAAGCGAGCGGTGAGGACGGCAACCAGACTCATCTGGTCCAGCGGGTTCTCCATGTTGTAGTTGTCGATTTTAGTCTTATATGTAGCGAACGCACGGCCACTCTTGATGTCCTTGTCATAAAATTTGCTTGTAATCATACCCTGTTTGAAAGGTCGACCACCCCAACGTTGATATTTCTCGTACGTCTTCAAAAGATTTTCAAAATTGGCAGGAATATTCCCGCTCGAATGAAGCATCTTGGTGACATCCTCAGACGACATCATGTTATTGAACCAGGACCGTAACAGCATCGCTTGCAATCGCTTAGCATCGTCCAGATCTTTTTCAACTCCCTTAACGGCAAACGTAGCCAGCTCGGTATCGGAGAAATGGTCCCTCAAAGGTTCGAGCGGATCAAAGAACGACTCCAATGGACGCTTGCTGTATAAGTTCAAAAACTTTACGTACTTGTAAATCATAGCCACGTCTTGAGATTTAGGATTCAAGAGCTTAACGACTTGATTTGGGGTCATGCCAGCATCCACCCAAAACTGCATTTGCTCAGTCTCCAGTTGCTTGGCAGTTTTCGCAAGATCCGGTACCGCTTTTGCTGCTTCTATCACTGTCGATGCATCACGATGGCCCAGGCGAGCAGTAAGTGCTGCAAGCAAGCTCAGTGGCTCTTTGGTATTCGCCTTGTTATAGAGGCGGATGTAAGCGTCGATGGCAGCAAGCACCGAGCCGTCGTGCAGGTTGACCTTTACGTCTGTGGAGGTAAGCACATGAAGCATGTCCGGTGTAATGTCTCCGGTTGAATGTCCCAACCGGATGATTTCTGGTGTAGAAAGCGGGCCAAGGTTCTTGTAAAAGTCACTGTACGTCTTCAAAAGAGAAACAAACAGGTGCTTCTTCTCGTTTTGATTGAGCTGCGCTTCGACCTCCTCGGGAGTTTTCATCTCTTCGAACCAGCGCCAAAATAGCAAACTTTTTAATCGCTTGGCATTGACCAAGTCTATTAAAGTTGCCTCCACGACAAACAAGGCCAACTCGTCATCACGAAAGTGTTTCCTCAACGATTCCACTGGGTCAAATGCGGATTTTGGGTCAAGCGATATGGATCTGTCGTAAAACTCAACCCACTTATAGACTGAAGTCGGGCTTTTGGACTCGAAGTTCAATAATCTGCAAACTTGATCCGGAGTTTTTCCAGAGTCCACCCAGAACTGGATCTGCTCCGTCTCCAATTGCTTGGCGGTTTTTGCGAGATCTGGCCGTGCTTTTGCTGCTTCAATTACTGTCGACGCATCCTCATAACCGAGTCGGGCCGTGAGTGTTGCAAGCAGACTCAGTGGCTCGTTAGGGTTTGCCTCGTTGTAGACCCGGACATAAGATTCAATGGCAGCGAGCACACGGCCGTCGTACAAGTTTGTGTTTCTGGTGGAGGACGTGAGCACATTGACCTTATCAAGAGCAGCTGTGACCCTCGACGCAGAAGGAGAGCCAAGGTTCGTGTGAAATTCGCTGTACGTCTTTAAAAGACGGACAAAAAAGCGTTTCTTGTTCTCGTTTTGATTGAGCTGAGCTTCAAGCTCCTCAGGAGTCTTCATCTCCTCATACCAGCGCCAAACCAGCATATCCCCATATCGTTGAGCATTGTCCAACTTTTCTGAAGTTGCCATTACGACAAACATGGCGAGCACGTCATCACTAAAGTGTTTCCTCAATTTCTCAAACGGATCAGTTGCCAACTCTGGGTGACGCAGACTATATTTGTTGCAAAATTTTACCCACTTGTAGCCCAATGACCGACTTTTAAAATCCAGCAGCTCCGAAACTTCGTCCGGAGTCTTTCCAGTGTCGATCCAAGACTGAATCTGCTCGGCCTCCAATACTTTGGCAATCTGCATCGTCTCGTCTAGCCTCATGGTATTGTCAATGATTGTCGATGCTTCGCGATCTCCATACCGAAGAGCAAGTGCCGCAAACAAGCTCACTTTCTCAATAGGTTCATTCTCGTTCTGTTCGGAAATGGCAGATTTCAGCTCAGCAAACGCTAAGCTGTACCACTTTTCGTCTCTAAGACCAGATGTAGTTTTAAGCCCACTATAGAATGAATTCTGCGATGGAGAAGCAAATCTATTGTACAACTTTTTGTACTGCTTCAGAAAAGAGGCATAGTTGTGGTCATTTCCATTGAGAGACTTGAGAGACTCCGACCTGAAAAGTGTCTCAAGTTGATCCGGCGTCGTTAAGCTGTTAAACCAGTGCCGCATCAGACAAGCTTTCAATAGCTCGGCCGAGCCTTTTCCCAAGTCTGATTCGCTGGTAATAAACTTAATGATCCTGACGTCGATGCTAAGACTGGAGTGAGAGTAAAGACTTTTCATTATCTCAATCGGGTCCAATGGAGTCTCTTTTTCATGCTTGCTCAACACTTTAACGAATTTCAGCCATCTACTAATCATCGCCATCTCAGACGATTCTAGCAATGGTGACCCAATCTTCAATAGCTGAGCAACCTCATCCGGTGTTTTACGAGCGTCCACCCAGTATTGGATTTGCCTAGTTTCAAGATTTTTAACCGATTTTCCCATTTTTTCAAAAGCCGGAGTCGACTTGGCTGTATCAATCATCTGCGCCACGCGAAAATCGCCAAAGCAAACGGTGAGTGCCGCCAGCAAACTCAGTCGCTCAGTCCGGTGCTTCAAATTATAAATCTGAACGTATGTATCGAAAGCCGCGAGCAACTTGCCGTTGTACAGATCTTCTTCTTTGACGTCTGAAGTGAGCAGTTTCAACATGTCAGCTGTACTCGACTCCTCCCCAAGCCAGTCCCTTAGTACATTTCCTTGCCTTTTAAAGTTCAAGTGATCGAGCAGTTTCTTGTACTTGTCCCAATCCGAACGAACGGCATTCATCGCATCGACAACTGCTGGCGCCGAGTGATCGGACTCAGTCTCGAGTAATTTAAGATAACTTCGCAATGACTGAGCCTTACTGGTGGCGGCGTCCAAGTAGTTTGAGTTTCCCGAGAGCAGAAGAAGTGCTTTGTGCACTTTATCTTTGTTGCCTACAGGAAATGGGATCTCACTCGCCTTAGCTTCAATACTCAAGTCAGGGGCGAGATTTTTCAAAATATTCACGTTGTTGACGAAACCCATAACAGGATCAATGCCATCTGCCAGAATTTTTTCCAATTCAGCCGACCGACTAGCGGGATTAATCGTCCTTGCATCGTCGTCGACACCCGCTAGAGCTCTTAGGAATCTTTTAGCATCATGCCGATTATTCTTCAAAAAAGGTGGCAGCTTATGGACAACGTGTGCAGCCTGGTAGGATGTTGCGGTTGAAACAGCATGGACGTAGTCCATTAAAAGAACGGCGTTCGGTATCATGGCGGGTTGAAGGCGCATGGTGGGAAATTCGCCGATCAAAACGGTGGCCAATCAAATGGAGATTTGAAGGTTTGCTTATTTTTTTGCCACGTATGATTTTGTAAATGTGTATTGTCGTGTAACAACCCTATATCAAAATTTATGGTAAACCAGGGAGGTACTTGGTTCGATACCCATACGATCTAAATAAGGCAGCCGAGAATACGTCACTAGAGTTGACGAGTAATCACACCAAAAGTGTGACTGCCCTGCCAACCCGCACCTTGAAGGGTGTGTGACGGATGGGAGGGCTGGAAGTAAAATCCCCATCGTGTAATGTAGGGTACAAATCTGGTTCCAACATGGGTCGGATAGCTACCAGCATTCTGCGCTAGAAACAACTTAGTCCCAGCGTGCAGGTTTCAGTTGCTAAATTTTCGACCTTAAACACAACTTACCAAACCACATCTTTACCGACGGCTAATAGATGTGCGACCGAAAAGCGTGGGACACAAAATGCAAACCACTATATAGCCAAGCTAGTGAATCATATCAGTTCAGATGAAATAACCTCACATTCCAGGCACTTTGCTCTTTCGTCTGATACGACACCTATCCTCGCATTTATAACCTTGCCCTACTTCGAATCGAATGTCCGCATCTCGTCTCGCACCTCCCAACATCGACGCTCCTGCTCTTTCCCTTGGTTGGATCATGCTTTTGGTTCGCTCAACCAGTTGCAGGACGCTCGCTCACCCGCTAATGAGAAAGCTAAATTACATCGATCGCTCGACCGCTCGCTATTACCATGCTTGGTCTGCAGGCTTGACCCCAAGTTGGCTCCTTGTGTGGCTGTTTGCTCGCCACTTGATTAGATCGATGCGATAAAGAGCAGGCACAACTCGTTCCGTGTGTGTGGCCGCACCCCAGCAATAAAAAAAGTTACCATCGAGTTTTTGAAAAATGCAGTGATTTCTTGCTTAAAGTTTATACGTACAACCTGCCCGCTAAAAAGAACCCTTGCTGTTTGCACTTATTGATTTGCTAAGCCTATTCTCGCTTGATTGGGTATAAAAAAACTTTCAAACGTGACAAGACGACGAAATATTAATCCACCAAAGACATGTTAAGGCTCTACCACACGGAATACGCCTGAGCACAGTCCGCTTAAATAACAAGAGCAACGCTCCGTTAGCGTTTTACGCGCTAATAGCGAAAAAAAAGGCTACGCGTATGTGGCAAAAAGAAGGTAAACATGGCGAATTACGCGGACATTCGAAAGCAATTGTACGTTATAGTCGATATTTTAATATGCTGGGCTATTAACGTATGCCAGGTTCTGCCAGCTTCCTTCACCCAACAAGAAGACGTTTAAACTTTTGCCCAAAGATTTGCTCATGTTCTCTACTCCTTCTCCGGAGAGCTTCAAAAGTTAGCAATTCCATACAAGTGGACAAATTTGATGCGTGCAAATGTAGTTGTACCTCGCAGAAAGAGCTAGTAGACATAAAACGACTATCATAGTCGTGAACGGTGAGTGTACATCTGAGCCGGTATTTAAAGCCTCGTTCGATTTAACGGCTCTCATAGCGGGCGCTCTATCCGTTTTTTTTCAACGCCCAAATTTTATTCTCAATCGGGTATAAATTAGCTTGATCGTTTTGCACACTTCCAAAGATGTCGCTTTCGATGATAGTTGTAGCTCATCCCTTAAAGATAATCCAGGACTTGCCTTACGCAACATCTTCCGGCAATTTATTCCTTGTGAGAGAATTACCAAGGTAGCACGTGACTTGCGTCCCGCAGCAAGTTTTTCGAGCAAAAAATACTTGACACCATAAAAACATTGATGGCTATTGTTATCTACCAAATTGTAATGGAAACTTTGACTGAACAGGAAAACACGTCCTTACAGTCCCTTCCTCATGATCGCAACAATTAATGTTTTGCACAAATAGTGGCGTAAGCCTTCGGTCCGCACATAATAGATTCGCAGGTGGTTATGAAGCATATCAAGCAGAAATCTTCTTTCAGATGGCAGCAGTTGTTTATACTAGAATTCAGTACGGTTAGAAGTAGCGTTTACACTCCGCCAACGCGACCTTTCGATTTTACGGCTTAAAACGATGAATTTTACGCGTACTTAGCAGTCTTATTGCTGGCATTTTATGTGTATTACGTCGTGTGTAACTTTTTATTATTATGCGTACTGCGTCATGCATAGCCTTTTTGTTTTCGCCACTGCATATTGCTTCATGCTAGCTTACTCGTTACTTTCACATGGACTGGACTACAAAAACATTCTTCCTAGCACTTATCGGTATTGTTTCATGCATAGTATCTTTCTTGCCACTCTACCGAATTGAGTCACGCAGAGCCTTAATTTTGCAACTAGTCTAGTAGTTTTCCATCGTATCGTACTACTTTTACCAATGCAAGCGATGATAAAAGCTGAAGTTGCTACAATAAGTTAAACCATGAATCCGTTGTGACTAGAGCAATAGTAAGGGTTTTATTCAAGGGATCAGGCCGTACGTGCAAACTGCAAGCAAGATTTGATTAAACTACTTCTCGATCGCTTAAAGCTAACGCTTTTGGTTTGGTGGGCACAGCCACACACTCACGAATTTGAGCTGCGTTAAGCGTTAAGCGTCAAGCAAACAGTCACACAAGCAGCTGTTAAATTGGTCAAAATAGCTGATTAAGCACGTTGACAGCTAATAGTCGATTTAACTATGGGGTCTCACAAGCAATTAAGTGGGCAGCCTTTGACTGTTTAAGGGAGTGAAGCAGTCTAGAGATCAGTCTCGAGAGTTAATTAGCAAAGCGAAAGAGAAGGAGAGTGAAGATGTAGGATGCGAGTCAAGGCAAGGAGATGAGAGGCACGGCGATGCAAGGCAAGGCCAGGTGTGGCGAGAGCACAGTGCTGATAACTTGATGATATTTTTTGTACCGGAAACGAAGTAAGATGGAATATGTCTTATATAATTCCTCGCTGGTTTGGTTGAAGGCTTATTTACGCTCAATGTCCTTCGTTTTCTGGTCATGAATTCAACAGCCGTTCATTAAAGGCTACTACAGGATGTTAGGACATGCATTAACAGAGTGCTCGCTGGAAGTTAATGAAATTATATACAAGCAGTTTATGCGTCGGCGCTTGGTCATACGCAGGCACAACCCGTCAGCTGGGCCAAAATTAGATTCTGAGTATGGAGTCTGAGCAATCAATTTGTGAGGGGGGTAAACGCTCGCGAGTCGACCTTAAGACTTCGGAGCTGCGGCAGCTCATGAAGATTTGGGCGAAAATAGTTGAGGTCGTTAGCGTTACTGCTCGCCACCTCCTGTATTCCATTCACAAGGCATCGATAATGAACGGCATCGTAGCGAATACTGCATTATGCTTAAAAATCGTCCTTATCCCCTTTTCTTTGATGTAGAGTTCGAGCACCACTATCGCTAGAGCTGACTCCATAATCTTGTGAAAAGAAAAAATATCGTTCCTTTAAGCACTCATGAGACGCTAAGGTCTTACCCTGGCTAAATTTCCTCAAGCTCATGATCACGGTGATCAGCTTCTTTGACATGACTGCGCATCTTGCCGCTTGGTTCGAAGGGAATAAGACCACGAAGAGTGCCTCCTGAGCTCACTGAAGATGCGGTTCACAATTAAGTGTGATGCTATGTACTATATGCTGCAAGACGATACCTCGACGACGGGTGTGATCTCGTACCGAGGGCATCAACATCAACTTTTCTGAAGCTGTTTCAAAATGCGCGCACAGAGTACAACCTCTTGTACTTTTGGACTCAGCGCTTGGAAATATTACTTCAGTTTGGCCATTCTACGAGGCGTAAGAACTACCACTACGGTTCGTAGTGGTAGGAACGAGCCTCCACTATTTTAAGCCGCCAAATGAGCACGGTAATCCTCATCAAAATATGTCTGTGGAAGTAACAGTGTGGTTTTCACTATCTGCGCTTGCCTCATACTGTGCAAATATCGTGGACGACATCCAAATGTTATAGGTACCCATTGTACCTAACGTAGCCTCCCGAGTGAATTCAGCTGACTTGTTGAGCTTAAACTTTAAGTTAGCCCGCGGAATAAAAGTTAGGCGAGGTTCATTTCACTGTGGCTGCACTATAAAGTCTTGCACCTCATCAGGGTCATTATCTATAATCTTTGACTTACCAAGATCAATCCTATTGGGTACAGAATGCGAGGGTGCGCTTGAGACAAACATACGATCAATACAAAGGATTAAGGCTTCACGCGATGGCTCTGACATACGTTGCATCGATAATGCTTTTCAATGCTCCGTTTGCTAAAATTGGTCCCTCGTGAGCACGAAGTATGTGATGCATAAATGTACGAGTGTGTGGCCCAGGTGAGCGTGAAGTATGGGGTGTACTCTCCAGGTGTCTCTTAGGACTACTCGCCTTGGATATATGAGATGGAGACCCACGAGGTAAAATTGGACTTCGTTTGGTGAAGCAGCCTTCCTGTTTACTCTTCAATTCTGAGGATGACGCTTCGTAGAATTTGAGTTTTGTATTCTTCTAATGGGGGGAGTCCACCGGGACGCCGTGTAGGTTTTGGATAATTTGATCTAGCTTCGTGTCTTGAGAATGCTTTCTGTTTCAGATTCGACGATGCATAAGGTGCACTCAACAGTGTAATCAAGTCGCCCGAAGCCTGCGATATGAACCTACCTATAAGTCCAGGGTTTCAGGAAGCGACACTAGTAACGTTCCTAATTATGTGATTAGAAGGAGACTAACAGCTTAATGAAGAAGCGCGCAACGAAGTTACACGAATGTTGTGTGTATCGCACACTCTTTAAGGGTATCACTTTATTGTGTGACATTAGTCATGTGAAACTCTGAGCATCTTTGAAAAGATAACTTCGAGGTCTGATGTACAATGTCTTACACATATTAATAGTTATTACTTGTGATTGTAGGATAGTTAATTCGTAGGGTTTAAATACTATTGTTTTAAAGTTCAGTTTGCAATTGGAGATATAAGACATAACTTCTGATGACAGGATCTATGCTTACTCTTGGAATTACGCCGAGAGCATTCGGCAAGACTTTCTAGCTCTAGGATTGAAGCAAAGGTAAGAGGCCTAAATGTACGCTTACTCTTAGTAAATAGTTATGGCAGTCCCGCTGTAAAAGATCTAATTTAAAGCGAATAGTGTTGTATACGCAACGGATGCTAACCAAGAGCCATTGGTGCGACTACTTATCGCAGGCGAAGATGCCAACGACCAAAGGTCAACCCCCCAACCGCAGTCACATTTTGTTTGCTTTTAGTAAACCGACGGTCTAGGATCAATACGGCATCCGCCGATGTTTTGAGCGGTGTAGAACTGAGAGTTATGCTTATTACTTACCCTA
Source organism: Plasmopara viticola (assembly GCA_001695595.3). NCBI lineage: Eukaryota > Oomycota > Peronosporomycetes > Peronosporales > Peronosporaceae > Plasmopara > Plasmopara viticola. Next base: position 383,835 of record MBPM02000066.1, read on the forward strand.
TGCTCCAACCAGCAGTTATTCAGACCAAGATAATTCGTTGTTTGTTTTTCATCACCACACGTGTACAAGTGGGTGGCAAAGCTTGCAAAACTCTGTGAGGCCTGTCAAATGGTCAAGCCTTTATTACATACGTTGACTTCTTTACAGAGCGTGCCGATACAGGCAATCTGCTGGAGATCGAAGATTTATTGGCTTTTGAAAGCTGGTGGCAGCACGGTATAGTAAAACCGTGCATCTGGCACCTCTTCTCGTGATAAGAAAATGCCATGAACTGGGCACGATGATGTCGTATAGGAACCCGCGATTTATTAGTACGTTCTGTCAAACATTCGTTGAGTTACTAGGAGTCGTTGATTTAATGGCAAAGAGAAACCATCCCCAGACAAATAAGCAGACGTAATTAAGAGAAACGCTTTATAACTATGTACACCGAGTCACCACATATGTAGTCCTATTAGCCACCTTAGATTAAGTTTGCACTCAACAATGCGGTTCGTGTGTCTATGAGCTTAGCACACTTCTAAGTAAACTGTTGGGAGATCTTTCAGCTCCACGCACTCTTTTAAGCTAAAGCGCTTCTGAGATAATTATGAGTACTTTCTTTTATACATTTCTCATTTGAGACCAGCATCCTTGCAAAGCTACTATCCCATTTTGCAAAATCAATTAAGCGATATCAGTACGTCAAAGAATGCGATTGCATTCACCATAGGCGAATGCAATATAATCGATCAGTATTGAGTCTTATAATTTTGAATATTGTGGCTAGCATAACAAGTTCAAGGGTACAATTTTGCTTTTAGAATTTTCAATAAGAAGCTCGTGTAATTTCTGCGTCGCGAACACTGAATTTACACTTACACAAACTTTTACCCTAGCTTTAAGCCATAATATTTTTCAATCAAGTTTTCAATGTTCACTTAACTTGTTATACTGAAGCCGAAGCATATAACTTTTTAATTTGTCGTGCTGGGATGAAACAAAAAAATGAGAGGGAGAAGTATCTATATTAAAGAAAGAAAGTACACAAATGTCAGGAATGCCAACCTCAATTTATCGATTTACGGCTTAGAATGGCATGATTCGACGTACGTTACCAAATGATGCTGATGTGTCCCCAGCACCCCATTAGAACGTTACTTTTGTTTTCGACCTTGTGGGGGAGGCAATATTTATTCGAAGTCATAGCCACCGCCATATTGGCCATAAGACTAAGAAGACAAGTGTTCGCTCAAAAACGCACATACAACGGCCGGTCAAACCTGGAGCTCACTTTCAAGGGTGGCGACTTCGTGACGTAAATCGGACACCTTGTGCTGAAATACGTGGCGATCGATCTGGCTCTAAAGCTTAAAAGTCACATGGCCAAAACATATGACTTCCTAAAATGTCTCAAGAAAGTTGGGGTTTCTGCTAGAACCAAATCCCGAGAGCAGTCTTTAGTGTGTACATAAGATCGCACAGGTGGTGCTGCTTCTCCGTGAGTGAACGCGAAGGTCAGCGGCGCTTCATATGAAGTGCGTAGTAGGGCTAAGGCTCTAGCTTAAGTACCAAAAGTTTCTTGTGACGTAGTGTGGTTTCCTCTCCACAGAGCTGGTAGTCTGAAAGTAGACACAGCAGCCGCATTGCAAGTTAGCCGCGGACTTAAGATCGCTTGCTGTGGTATGGTCAAAGTGACCCGATATTGGGCCGATGGTAGACCAATGAATGCTACCAATGGTTGCGGGGTTAGAAAGGATGTAAATATAGGGCCTTTAGTTCGCAATCACTTGCTACCTCTAAGCCAATTATGTCTTCAAGCCAATCGGAATGACTTTCAATCCGAGTACTATCATCTCGTCTGTTAATGCGCCTGTCCGTACGTCACTGTTGCGACTCATGCATTTTGACAGGTAAAATTTGACACAATTTACCTTCAAGATCCCTTGTCTTCGGCGTAATGCCAAACTAGGCACCAAGAGCGTAAATTTTAGAGGAGCCTTTTAGCACCATGCCAATTATTCACCATTAAAGGTGGCAGCTTATGGACATCAGGTGTAGCCCGGTAAAACGTCGCGGTTGAAACAGCATGAATGTATTTTGTTGAAAGAACGGCATTTAGCATCGTGGCGGGTAGGAGGCGCATGACGGCACTTGAAGAAGAGCAGAAAAGAATGGTTGGGAATTCAGCCGTTGCAAAAGTGGCCAATCGATTCTCTTCAAGTTGATATCAAAAGCACTTGATAGGGCATCATTAAGTTATAGGTACATGCTTGTGGATACAAAGATATCATCACATTTACAGATATCGGTACAACAAGAGCCAAATGGTCTACATTCTTCATCAACTCGTAACTTGAACTATCCACTAGAACCAATACAATAAGCGGTAGTAATATGGCAGCATTGTGGAGGCGCTTTTGAAGAAGTGATGACCGAGTTACACCTGGCGACGCTCGTGAAAGCACTACCACTGAGAAATTTTTAGAGGCTTTTAGGCGTAGAAAGGCCCCGGTACCAGAAGCAAATCTACTTTCGCGGCGAGTTACTCATACAGAGTCCCTCCTACTACAATCTGCATAATGTCTTTATCTCCAACCCTTTTTGTATATTCCGATGACATTCTAAACAAATGTCTGATGAGACACGAGGTGGTAAAACCTGAGAAGTTGCTACAGCATCTGTGTCTGGTACGCCATGATGTTAAGTTGACGCATTTTGCCAGTTTTAAGGGTTGAAACAGGTGCGATATGCCTCACCTTACTCCATGCGGTACAGTGTCCAAGAGATTTAAATGTCAAGCAAGCCAATGACAAAGTTAAAGTCTCCTGCTGTAATGAAGTTCAGCTGATGATTTCTACCTTATCCTTCCCTTTCCGAAGCGGGTTTTGCATCAATTTGCAGCATATCGGTGTATGTTACTTCGTCCTGTCTAAAGCTAATTGCGCCAAACACTGACTTCATTGGCCACAATCATACCAGCAGACCATTAGCCTCGCCTTTGTCAGCAGACTCGAACCTAATTCAGCCATCACAAAAGGGTCACAAATCCACTCTCGTGCATGCCCTCGTCAATATGAGTAAAAAAGAAGAGATACGGAGCGCTGTTTGTATCGAATATAATCAGATGATTGCTCGTATACAACTTTACTATCCTTACATACAAATTCTAAGCCATGTCTATTAAATGCGAGCACTCACTTGAAAATAACATCTGTATTACCAAAACACAAAAGGCAAGCTGGCCATGTCTTTACAATGAAGTTGCTTCCGCGTAATTCGACTAAGTTTACTCTAAGACCGCACATTGCTCACATCGTCAAAGCTATATTATGTGCACATTCGTGCGTTAAGCGAGTGCACACCAATCCTCCAGAGTGCTTGCTTTTATTTATCTGTTATTGCGTGTGCATCTTTTTCAAATTACAAAGTTAGCGGCAAGACAAGGAATCTGTGTGACACTATAATTGAAGAAGAATAAGCACGACACAGATAGCGTGCTACACTAGCGCAGTATGCGAAAGAAGCAAAAAAAAACTTGACGCAATTTGCACCTTTGTTGCAAAGAAGACTATGCCTAACGCAATTCGCCCATGCAAACTAGAAGGATACACGTGATGGAGTACACATAAGTAGCAATAAATAAGCTGCGCGTGGCGCAGTACGCATACGAGGCATATGCATGACGCAGTACGCTTGAAAGAAAATACACTCAGAACCTTAAAATCCGCAATGGCCCGGCGTAACGTCCTTTTGCCACGCGTATAAATGCTTCAAATCCTATTTTGAAGAAGTCGGTCCTGCAAACAGTAATTGCGCTCATTATTAGCTTGAAAGAGGTTACAAAGCTTGTCTAAGCAAAGTTTTTACCCGCAAGTTTGAGAAGTAAACTTTTCCCGCCAATTCTGTTGCGGAGAGTGAATTGAGGGTCCTAGGTGTTGACCTGCGCTATTTGAAAGCAAATTGTAGAAGGTTGCAAGAAGCTTTTGGCTGGTCCAGGTTAAAAAATGTATTTATGGTAGATTTGCAATTGCTTTCAAGTGTGATGTACTTTAAAACTTAACAATCTGTGTAGTACTATATAGCATGTAACTTGCAGACGCGTTGACTGAGCAAAATTTAGATGTTTTGATCCGAATTTGATTTTTGGACCGGTAATGACCAGGACAAGCAGTTTTATCCGCCGGCCTTTGCGGACACAAGCTGGTATTCACGCTGTCTACTTCTATGGGTCACTAACATATAGCTTTGCCTGGAGTCTCCAGTCAAGTTCTATCGAATGAAAATGATTTGTATGTAGAACATACATGTCTCATTATTATCTTGCAGAGTCTGCGTATCAAGGTGTTGTTTATGACGCTCAATTTCTTCCCAATGTCTGTGCTACTAATTTGATGAGGCATAAAACGCATGAAACCATCGACCGTAGCTTCCAACGGAGTTTCTCCGCAAAGTTCAACATTTCAAGATTGTGCAATTTCTCTCCATCGCTAGCAACAGCGCTAAGCATACTACGCTTCAGAAAATCGCATAGAAACGTTCTTAGTATTACAGGAATAAACATGCAACACGAGTCTGCTATCAGGAGTCGTGTATAGTCTGGCTTTCTACAAACCATGTACAAATCCCGTCTAAATTGATTTCTCTACCGAAAATCACGTAATGTTAGCAAGATACTGATTTGTTTCGACGTGCCAAACTTCTGCTTCAGACGTAATCACATGCCTTCCATCGGGGTTCCATGCATGTTTATTTAAAGTTTTATTCGACTAGGATGATTTCAACCTCTGAGGCCAAGTATCGCTCTTTCGGTCATTTGACTACTCGTTACTTGGTATGATTATCGTCCGCTAGACAGCTATCGAGAATAAACCTCAAATCACTTACATGAGTACGGACTGCTGGGAAACCCGTTGTCAATTCTAAGATAGAAGCGAACCAGCGACTTTCTGTAGCTGGGTCCGGCAATCGAAACAGTACGTCAGGCTTAAAATTAGCTAGAAAGCCAACGCGAAAAACAACTCACCATCTCAATTGTCAGCACATACCAAAGCCTTTACGCATCGACTACGCTTTCTAGCATTTGTTAATTCGGCGTGAAAATTTAGACCTTAATCGCGATTTATAAATTTCTGATTTAATCTTATATTCAAATACTGCATTTTGCTTTTAATTTGGCTTTCTTTGCCATCGTGCAATCTTTTTTCGCGCCCGCGAAGATTGTCAGCACTCAGCGTCCAAGCTATCCGCACAAATGCGAACTACTCACAATACATCTTATTGCCATAAATTTCAGCACTTCATGCGACTCAGCAGAAACGCCCGATTTCAAACAAAATCGTGAACACGTTTGCTAAACATGGTTTCTATTCCGTACACTTTTCATAAAGTGAAATCTTTAGAAATTAAAGCGGCATAGTCACACGCAATACCAGCTATCTGTCGTTACACTACTGTAGCTACGTAAAGCACGTTATGGTTTTATCAGAGCAAATTTCGTCTACACTACACCTAATCCAGATCGTCAGTCTCTCTGCCATTTATTATCATAGTGCCTGACTTTGCCGTACCTCTTTATGGCGTCGATAAGCTTTCACGCTACAGGAAGCCGTGTGGAAGTGGGAGTATCACAAAAAAAAACAACGGCCTTCATTTAGCGAATTAGCATTTTCAGACATTAAATATTCAGTCTGAAATACTCAACAACATTTTTATCTTTCTCACCAGTCACATCTCCCACTAGTTGCCTTGACCTTTGAATCGATTGCAGATATATTTGTGCGACATACGTAAGCCTGAGCACAACTTTCAGCTCCGACATTCTCGGCCTTGCCCTCTGGCTGGGTGAAAACTGATTACTGACTATGAGGAGTATCGATGTGAGCCACGGCGGTGCAAACAAGCGGAGTGAGCGATACGAGAGTGTGTGTTTAGCAAATCAGTTCGAACACCGTTCGCTACAGCCGATAGTCGTTTTGCTTGAGAAATTGCTGCCCCCCGAGCAGTGCAAAACGTTTCAAACCGAATTGGGCAAGTGCAATAAGGCGTTATCAAATTTACCTTGGAATTTGCTTCCAGCATTACATCTTCCCCAATGTATACAATGTACCTCTCACAGACCTTTCTCGTTTACAATGTCGTTGAGACAGCACACATCAAGTCATTCTATACGTTTCCAGAGTCAAAGGTCATTGGTGTGACCAAGGCGCTTGTGTGAGCGTACCGTAGTGACCACATTACGCACTATTAAGCCGCCAAGAAAGGCGTCACGGACTTAAAGCCAGCAACCTGAATTTAATAGAGATTTTTTTGTATTGCGAGCTACTCATGAAGGATATATTTCATCAAAATACGCGTGCAGCGAGTTTCTTTTCACAATAGTCAGCAAGCACCTTGCTTAAAGTCTTCGTCGAGTCGTTTTTCTCTAAATCTTTTAAGTAATTTTTGGCAACCAGGAAATCCCCCTCATTGATTACCCACTCGTCAAAAATTTCGTGAAGGAGCACTATGGCGTTGCCTTTCAGTGCTTCCTCCTCCATTGCCAACTTAAGTTTGTCGAATGCATTATTTAATGGAAAGGTGTTCGTCATCAACGTGACCACATTGCAGCCGTCATGTCCTGAACAAGTTGGGCCAATGATTGTAGAGATGTAGCTTATCCAAGCATCGAGCAGATCAACGCCTTCTTGTTTCGAGGATACGTTAAAGATTTCCGATGGATCCATTGCCGTACCAGACTTGAGTTTCCACGTCACTTTCGCCGTTCCTTTGCCCTTCGCCTTAATCAAATCAACTGTCAGTTTGTTGAATGTGTGATATCGCATTAACTCTGCCAGCGCAGAAGTTCTAACGCGGTTGAAGCTGAGATTGGTGTATTCGCTACATTCAAACGAATACTTGATATAAGCTATAAATTTCCTGTTTGTCACGACTTTTGCGTCTTTGAGAATGTCTTTCATCCCAGCGAGTATATCGTTTGGATTTTTCATGGTATCCCGCCACCAATGTTCCATTTCTGTGCGAAGTCGCTCGGCGACATTCTTCCATTTTGATTCAACTTTGTTCGCAAAAATTGCTCTATCCACAACATTCTCGTTGAAATGAGCAACTAAGATGGAGTAGAGCGACATTGCCTCATTTGGATTTGCCTTCTCAAAGTCATCCACGTATCGGAGCCACGTACGCACTTTCGGCTGAAATACGTGCTCCCAATCTGAGACAATCCACCCCAAGACGTCAGATGGTGCTTTCTTGTTTTTGAGCCATAGCTCCGTCTGCTTGCGCCGAGCTTCGAGAGCGATATCCTTGCTCGTTTGATGGTACGTAGCCGCTTCGATCACGTGTGTCGCCCTCTTATCCCCTAAGTAAGCGGTGAGGACGGCAACCAGACTCATTTGGTCCAGCGGGTTCTCTATGTTATACTTGACAGTGTCAGCCTTATAGACAGCGAACGCACGGCCATTCGTGATGCCATTGTCATAAAATTTGGTTGTAATCATACCCTGTTTCGAAGGTCGACCACCCCAATGTTGATAGTTTTCGTACGTCTTCAAAAGATTTTCAAAACTGGCAGGAACATCTCCGTTCGTATGAAGCATCTTGGCGACATCCTCGAACGAAATCATGTTGTTAAACCAATACCGTAATAGCATGGCTTGCAATCGCTTAGCATCGTCCAAATCTTTTTCAACTCCCTCAACGGCAAACGTAGCCAGCTTAATGTCGGAGAAATGCTCCCTCAAAGGTGCGAGCGGATCAAAGAACGACTCCAATGGACGCTTGCTGTATAAGTTCAAAAACTTTACGTACTTGTAAATCATAGCCACGCCTTGAGATTTAGGATTCAAGAGCTTAACGACTTGATTTGGGGTCATGCCAGCATCCACCCAAAACTGCATTTGCTCAGTCTCCAGTTGCTTGGCAGTTTTCGCAAGATCCGGTACCGCTTTTGCTGCTTCTATCACTGTCGATGCATCACGATGGCCCAGGCGAGCAGTAAGTGCTGCAAGCAAGCTCAGTGGCTCTTTGGTATTCGCCTTGTTATAGAGGCGGATGTAAGCGTCGATGGCAGCAAGCACCGAGCCGTCGTTCAGATTCATCTTAACGTCTGTGGAGGTAAGCACATGAAGCATGTCCGGTGTAATGTCTCCGGTAGAATGTCCCAACCGGATGATTTCTGGTGTAGAAAGAAGGCCAAGGTTCTTGTGAAAGTCACTGTACGCTTTTAAAAGAGAAACAAACAGGTGCTTCTTCTCGTTTTGATTGAGCTGCGCTTCGACCTCCTCGGGAGTTTTCATCTCCTCGAACCAGCGCCAAATTAGCAAACTTTCCAATCGCTTGGCATTGACAAAATCTATTGGCGTTGCCTCCACGGCAAACAAGGCCAACTCATCATCACGAAAGTGTTTCCTCAACGATTCCACTGGGTCAAATGCGGATTTTGGGTCAAGCGATATGGATCTGTCGTAAAACTCAACCCACTTGAAGACTGAAGTCGGGCTTTTAAACTCGAAGTTCAATAATCTGCAAACTTGATCCGGAGTTTTTCCAGAGTCCACCCAGAACTGGATCTGCTCCGTCTCAATTTGCTTAGCGGTTTTCGCAAGATCTGGCAGTGCTTTTGCTGCTTCAATTACTGTCGACGCATCCTCATAACCGAGTCGGGCCGTGAGTGTTGCAAGCAGACTCAGTGGATCGTTAGGGTTTGCCTCGTTGTAGACCCGGACATAAGATTCAATGGCAGCGAGCACACGGCCGTCGTACAGGTCTATGTTCCCGGTGGAGGATGTGAGCACATTGACCTTATCAAGAGCAGTAGTGACCCTTGACGTAGAAGGAGAGCCAAGGTTCATGTGAAATTCGCTGTACGTCTTTAATAGACGGACAAAAAAGCGTTTCTTGTTCTCGTTTTGATTGAGCTGAGCTTCAAGCTCCTCAGGAGTCTTCATCTCCTCATACCAGCGCCAAACCAACATATCCCCATATCGTTGAGCATTGTCCAACTTTTCTGAAGTTGCCATTACGACAAACATGGCGAGCACGTCATCACTAAAGTGTTTCCTCAATTGATCAAACGGATCAGATGCCAACTCTGGGTGACGCAGACTATATTTGTTGCAGAATTTTACCCACTTGTAGCCCAATGACCGACTTTTAAAATCCAGCAGCTCCGAAACTTCGTCCGGAGTCTTTCCAGTGTCGATCCAAGACTGAATCTGCTCGGCCTCCAATACTTTGGCAATCTGCATCGTCTCGTCTAGCCTCATGGTATTGTCAATGATTGTCGATGCTTCGCGATCTCCATACGGACAGTGAGTGCCGCAAACAAGCTCACTTTCTCAATAGGTCATTCTCGTTCTGTTCGAAATGGCAGATTTCAGCTCAGCAAACGCTAAGCTGTACCACTTTTCGTCTCTAAGACCAGATGTAGTTTTAAGCCCACTATAGAATGAATTCTGCGATGGAGAAGCAAATCTATTGTACAACTTTTTGTACTGCTTCAGAAAAGAGGCATAGTTGTGGTCATTTCCATTGAGAGACTTGAGAGACTCCGACCTGAAAAGTGTCTCAAGTTGATCCGGCGTCGTTAAGCTGTTAAACCAGTGCCGCATCAGACAAGCTTTCAATAGCTCGGCCGAGCCTTTTCCAAGTCTGATTCGCTGGTAAAAACTTAATGATCCTGACGTCGATGCTAAGACTGGAGTGAGAGTAAAGACTTTTCATTATCTCAATCGGGTCCAATGGAGTCTCTTTTTCATGCTTGCTCAACACTTTAACGAATTTCAGCCATCTACTAATCATCGCCATCTCAGACGATTCTAGCAATGGTGACCCAATCTTCAATAGCTGAGCAACCTCATCCGGTGTTTTACGAGCGTCCACCCAGTATTGGATTTGCCTAGTTTCAAGATTTTTAACCGATTTTCCCATTTTTTCAAAAGCCGGAGTCGACTTGGCTGTATCAATCATCTGCGCCACGCGAAAATCGCCAAAGCAAACGGTGAGTGCCGCCAGCAAACTCAGTTGCTCAGTCCGGTGCTTCGTATTATAAATCTGAACGTATGTATCGAAAGCCGCGAGCAACTTGCCGTTGTACAGATCTTCTTCTTTGACGTCTGAAGTGAGCAGTTTCAACATGTCAGCTGTACTCGACTCCTCCCCAAGCCAGTCCCTTAGTACATTTCCTTGCCTTTTAAAGTTCAAGTGATCGAGCAGTTTCTTGTACTTGTCCCAATCCGAACGAACGGCATTCATCGCATCGACAACTGCTGGCGCCGAGTGATCGGACTCAGTCTCGAGTAATTTAAGATAACTTCGCAATGACTGAGCCTTACTGGTGGCGGCGTCCAAGTAGTTTGAGTTTCCCGAGAGCAGAAGAAGTGCTTTGTGCACTTTATCTTTGTTGCCTACAGGAAATGGGATCTCACTCGCCTTAGCTTCAATACTCAAGTCAGGGGCGAGATTTTTCAAAATATTCACGTTGTTGACGAAACCCATAACAGGATCAATGCCATCTGCCAGAATTTTTTCCAATTCAGCCGACCGACTAGCGGGATTAATCGTCCTTGCATCGTCGTCGACACCCGCTAGAGCTCTTAGGAATCTTTTAGCATCATGCCGATTATTCTTCAAAAAAGGTGGCAGCTTATGGACAGCGTGTGCAGCCTGGTAGGGTGTTGCGGTTGAAACAGCATGGACGTAGTCCATTAAAAGAACGGCGTTCGGTATCATGGCGGGTTGAAGGCGCATGGTGGGAAATCCGCCGATTAAAACGGTGGCCAATCAAATGGAGATTTGAAAACATTTGAGTACAGTACCGGTATGGCATTACGAATACACACATATAATTAGAGAAATATCGGTACAACAAGACCCAAATAATCTACAAAAAAACGGTTTGCTTATTTTTTTGCCACGTATGATTTTGTAAATGTGTATTGTCGTGTTACAACCATGTATCAAAATTTATGGTTAACCAGGGAGGTACTTGGTTCGATACCCATACGATCTAAACAAGACAGCCAAGTATACGTCACTAGAGTTGACGAGTAATCACACCAAAAGTGTGACTGCCCTGCCAACCCGCACCTTGAAGGGTGTGTGACAGATGGGAGGCTGGAAGTAAAATCCCCATCGTGTAATGTAGGGTACAAATCTGGTTCCAACATGGGTCGGATAGCTACCAGCATTCTGCGCTAGAAACAACTTAGTCCCAGCGTGCAGGTTTCAGTTGCTAAATTTTCGACCTTAAAACCAACTTACCAAACCACATCTTTACCGACGGCTAATAGATGTGCGACCGAAAAGCGTGGGACACAAAATGCAAACCACTATATAGCCAAGCTAGTGAATCATATCAGTTCAGATGAAATAACCACACATTCCAAGCACTTTGCTCTTTCGTCTGATACGACACCTAGCCTCGCATTAATGACCTTGCCCTGCTTCGAATTGAATATCCACATCTCGTCTCGCACCTCCCAACATCGACGCTCCTGCTCTTTCCCTTCGTTGGATCATGCTTTTGGATCGCTCAACCAGTTGCAGGACGCTCGCTCAACCGCTTATGAGACAGCTAAATTACATCGATCGCTCGACCGCTCGCTATTACCATGCTTGGTCTGCAGGCTTAAACCCAAGTTGGCTCCTTGTGTGGCTGTTTGCTCGCCACTTGATTAGATCGATGCGATAAAGAGCAGGTACAACTCGTCCCGTGTGTGTGACCGCACCCAAAACTACAGTGATTTCTTGCTTAGACTTCATACGTACAACCTGCCCGCTAAAAAGAACCCTTGCATGATTGTACTTATTGATTTGCTGAGCCTATTATCGCGTGAATGGGTAGAAAAAAAACTTCTAAACGTGACAAGCCGACAAAGGGTTACTCCAACAAAGACACGTTAAGGCTTTACCACACGGAATACGCCTGAGCACAGTCTGCTTAAATAATAAGATCAAGGCTCCATCAGCGTTGAACGCGCTAATAGCGACAAAAAAGGCTACGCGTATGTAACAAAAAGAAGGCAAATTTGGCGAATTACGCGGACATTCGAAAGCAATTGTACGTTATAGTCGATGTTTTAATATGCTGGGCAATTTATATATGCCAGGTTATGCCAGCTTCCTTCACCCAAAAGAAGACGTTTGAGCTTTTGCCCAAAAATTTGCTCATGTTCTCTACTCCTACTCCGAAGAGCTTCAAAAGTTAGCAATTCCATACGAGTGGACAATCTGGATGCGTGCAAATGTAGTTGTACCTCGCAGAAAGCAGCTAGTAACCATAAGACGACTATCATAGTCGTGACCGGTGAGTGTACATCTGAGCCGGTATTGAAAGCCTCGTTCGATTTAACGGCTTTCTCAGCGGGCGCTCTATCCGTTGTGGTTTTCAACGACCAAATTTTATTCTCAATCGGGTATCAATTAGCTTGATCGTTTTGCACACTTCCAAAGATGTCGCTTTCGATGATAGTTGTAGCTCATCCCTTAAAAATAATCTAAGAGTTGCCATACTCATAATCTTCCTGCAATTTAATCCTTGTGAGAGAATTGCCAAGGTAGCACCTGACTTGCGTCCCGCAGCAAGTTTTTCGAACAAAAAATACTTGACACCTTCGATAAAAACATTGATGGCTATTGTTATCTACCAAAATTGTAATGGAAACTTTGACTAAACAGTAAACACGCCCTTACAGTCCCTTCCTCATGATCGCAACAAATATGTTCTGCAAAAGTAGTGGTGTAAGCCTTTGGTCCGCACATTATAGATTCGCAGGTGATTATAAAGCATATCGAGCAGAAATCTACTTTCAGATGGCAGCAGTTGTTTATGCTACAAATCAGTACGCTTCGAAGTAGCAATTACACTTCGCCAACGCGATCCTTCGATTTTACGGCTTAAAGCAATGAATTTTACGCGTACTTAGCAGTCTTATTGCTGGTATTTATGTGCATTACGTCATGTGTAACGTTTTATTATTATGCGTACTGCGTCATGCATAGCCTTTTTGTTTTCGCCACTGCGTATTGCTCCATGCTGGCTTACTCGTAACTTATACATGGACTACTGGACTACAAAAACATTCTTCCTAGCACTTATTTGTTTCGTTTCATGCATAGTATCTTTCTTGTCACTCTACCGAATTGAGTCACGCAGAGCCTTAATTTTGCAACTAGTCTAGTAATTTTCCGTCGTATTGTACTATTTTTGCCAATGCAAGCGACAATAGGAGCTAAAATTGCTACAATAAGATGAATTTGTTGTGACTATAGCAAAATACTATAGTCAGAACAGATGAATCCGTTCTGACTATAGCAAAAGTATTCTGCTATAGTCACAACGGATTCATCTTTATTCAAAGGATCAGGCCGTACGTGCAAACTGCAAACACGAATTTAATTTAACTACTTCTCAATCGCCCAAAGCTAACGCCTTTGTTTTAGTGGGCACAGTCACACACTCACGGATTTGAGCTGCGTTAAGCGTCAAGCAAACAGTCACACAAGCAGCTATTAAATTGGTCAAAATAGCTGTTTAAGCACGCTGACAGCTAGTAGCTGAGCGATTTGACTAAGGGGTCTCACAAGCGATTAAGTGAGCATCCTTCGACTGTTCAAGGGAGTGAAGCAGTCTAGAGATCAGTCTCGAGAGGTAATTATCAAAGCGAAGTGGAAGGAGAGTGAAGATGTAGGGTGCGAGTCAAGGCAAGGAGATGAGAGGCGCGGCGATGCAAGGCAAGTCCAGGTGTGGCGAGAGCACAGTGCTGATAACGTGATGATATTTTTGTGCTGGAAAAGAGTAAGATGGAATATGTCTTATATATAATTCCTCGCTGGTTCGGCTGAAGGTTTATTTACGCTCAATGTCCTACGTTTTCTGGTCATGCATTCACCAACCGTTCATTAAAGGCTATTAAAGGACGGTAAGACATGCATTAAAAAAGTGCTCGCTGGAAGTTAATGAAAACATATACAAGCAGTTTATGCGTCGGCACTTGGTCATACGCAGGTACAACCACGGGCGTTGGGCGTCAGCTGGGCCAAAATTAGATTCTGGGTCTGGAGTCTGGAGCAATCAATCTGTAAAGAAGTAAATGCTCGCGAGCCGACCTCAAGACTTCGGAGCTGCGGCAGCTAATGAAGATTTTGGCGAAGATAGTCGTGGTCGTTAGCGTTACTGCTCGCCACCTCCTGTATTTCATTCACAAGGCATCGATAATGAACGGCATCGTAGCGAATACTGCATTGTGCCTAAAAATCGTTCTTATCCCCTTTTTCTTTTATATAGAGTGCGAGCACCACTGTCGCCAGGGTTACCTGCATAATCTTGTGAAAAGAAAAAAAATCGTTCCTTTAAGCACTCATGAGACGCTAAGGTCTTACCCTGGCTAAATTTCCTCAAGCTCATGATCACGGTGATCAGCTTCTTTGACATGACTGCGCATCTTGCCGCTTGGTTCGAAGGGAATAAGACCACGAAGAGTGCCTCCTGAGCTCACTGAAGATGCGGTTCCCACTTAAGTGTGATGCTATGTACTATGTGCTGCAAGACGATAGCTCGACGACGGGTGTGATCTCGTACCGAAGGCATCAACATCAACTTTTCTGAAGCTGTTTCAAAATGCGCGCACAGAGTACAACCTCTTGTACTTTTGGACTCAGCGCTTGAAAATATTACTTCGGTCTGGCCATTTCACCAGGCGTAAACGATTCGTAGTGGTAGGAACAAGCGTCCACTATTTAAATCCGCCAAATGAGCACGGTAGTCCTCATCAAAAAACGTCTGTGGAAGTAACAGTGTGGTTTTCTCTATCTGCGCATGCCTCACACTGAGCATATATCGCGGACGACATCCAAATGTTATAGGTACCCATAGTACCTAACGTGGCCTCTCAGGTGAGTTCAGCTGACTTATCGAGCTTAAATTTTAAGTTCGCCCGCGGAATAAAAGTTAGGCGAGGTTCATTTCACTATGACTGCACTATGAAGTCTTGCACCTGATCGGGGTTATTCTCTATAATCTTAGACTTACCAGGATCAATCCTAATGGGTACAAAATGCAAGAATGCGCTTGAGACACACATACGATCAATACAAAGGATTAAGGCTTCACGTGATGACTCTGACATACGTTGCATCGATAATGCTTTTCAATTCTCCGTTTGCTGAAATTGGTTACTCGTTGGCACGAAGTATGTGATGCATGGATGTACGAGTAAGTGGCCCAGGTGAGCGTGAAGTATGAAGTGTACTATCTAGGTGTCTCTTAGGACTACTCGCCTTGGTGATATGAGATGGAGACCCAGCAGGAAAAATTTGGACCTCGTTTGATAAAGCAGTCTTCCTGTTTACTCCTTAATACTGAGGATGACGGTTCGTAGAGTTTGAGTTTTGTTTTCTTCTAATGGGGGAATAAGCGATGCGCGTGGCACGAGTAGGCTACACGAGCTGTTAAATTGACATCCGACGGCAAATTGGACTTCCACCGGGACGCCGTATAGCTTTTGAATAATGTGATCTAGCTTCGTGTCCAAAGAATGCTTTCTATTTCAGATTCGACGATGCATAAGGTGCAGTCAACAGTGTAAACAATTCACCCGAAGCCTGCGATATGAATCTACCTATAAGTCCTGTATCGCACACTCTCTAGGGTATCACTTTATTGTGTGACATAAGTCATGTGAAAGTTCGAGCATCTATTAAACGATAGGTTCGAGGTCTGATGTCCAACGTCTTATGCATATTAATAGTTATTACTTGTGATTGTAGGATAGTGAATTCGTAGTGTTTGAATACAATTCTTTTAAAGTTCAGTTTCCAATTGGAGATATAAGACTTAACTTTTGGTGACAGGATCTATGCTTACTCTTGGAATTACGCTGAGAGCATTCGGCAAGACTTTCTAGCTCTAGGATTGAAGCAAAGGTAAGAGGCCTAAATGTACGCTTACTTTTAGTAGATAGTTATGGCAGTCCCGCTGTAAGAGATCTAATTTAAAACGAATGGTTTTGTATACGCAACGGATGCTAACCAAGAGCCATCAGTGCGTCTACTTATCGCAGGCGAAGATGCCATCGACCAAAGGTTAATCCCCCTACCGAAGTCACATTTTGTTTGCTTCTAGTAAACCGACGGTCTAGGATCAATCCGGCCTCAGCCGATGTTTCGAGCGGTGTAGGCCTGAGAGATCTGCTTCTTACTTACAAAATGCTGCAACCAGCGGTTATTCAGACCAAGATAAATCGTTGTTTGTTTTTCATCACCACACGTGTACAATTGAGTGGTAAAGCTTGCAAAATTGTATGAGGCCTGTCAAATGGTCAAGCCTGTATTACATACGTTGACTTCTTTACAGAGCCTGCCGATATAGGCAATCCGCAGGAGATCTAAAATAATTTGACTTGTTGAAAGCTGGTGGCAGCACGGTATAGTAAAGCCGTGCATCTGGCACCTCTTCTCGTGATAAGAAAATGTCATGAATTGGGCACGATGATGTCGTATAGGAACCCGCGATTAATTAGTACGTTCTATCAAACGTTCGTTAAGTTACTAGGAGTCCTTGTTTTAATGGCAAAGAGAAACCATTCCCAGACAAATCAGCAGACGAAATTTAGAGACACGCTTTTAAAGTATGTACACCGAGTCACCACATATGTAGTCCTATTAGCCACCTTAGATTAAGTTTGCACGCAACAATGCGGTTCGTGTGTCTATGAGCTTAACACACTTCTAAGTAAACCGTTTGAGAGATCTTTTAGCTCCACGCACTCTTTTAAGCTAAAGCGCTTCTGAGATAACTAATTGTATTTTCTTTTATACATTTCTCATTTGAGACCAGCATCCTTGCAAAGCTACTTCCTTTTGCAAAATCAATTGAGCGATATCAGTTTGTCAAAGAATGCGATTGCATTCACCATAGTCTAATGCAATGAAAATATTGTGGCTAGCATAACAACTTCAAGGGTACAATTTTTATTTGATAATTTTTAATAAGAAGCCCGTGTAATTTCTGTGCCGCGAACACTGAATCTACACTTACACAAACTTTA
This sequence comes from Plasmopara viticola, assembly GCA_001695595.3. Lineage (NCBI taxonomy): Eukaryota > Oomycota > Peronosporomycetes > Peronosporales > Peronosporaceae > Plasmopara > Plasmopara viticola. The sequence continues at coordinate 400,862 of MBPM02000066.1, forward strand.
CCCTAGCTTTAAAACATAATATTTTTCGATTAAGTTTCTCAATGTTCACTTAAACTTGTTAAATGACGCCGCAGCTTATAAACTTTTAATTGGTTGTGATGGGATGAAACAAAAAAAAATGAGATAAAAAGTTTCTATATTAAAGAAAGAAAGTACGCAAATGTCAGGAATGCCATCCTCAATTTATCAATTTACGGCCCTAGAATGGCATGATTCGACGTACATTACCAAATGAATGCTGACGTGTCCCCAGCACCCCTTCAAAGCGTTACTTTTGCTCTCGACCTTGTCGCTGAGGCAATAGTGGGTAGTTATTCGAATTCATAGCCACCGCCACATTGGCCATAAGACTAAGAAGACAAGTGTTCGCTCAAAAACGCACATACAACGGCCGGTCAAACCTGGAGCTCACTATCAAGAGTGGCGACTTCCTGACGTAATTCGGACACCTTGTGCTGAAATACGTGGCGATCGGTTTGGCTCTAAAGCTTAAAAGTCACATGGCCAAAACATATTACTTCCTCAAATGTCTCAACAAAATTTGGGGTTTTCAGCCAGGACCGAATCCCGAGAGCAGTCTCTAGTGTGTACATTAAATCGCACAGGTGGTGCTGCTTCTTCGAAGGTCATCGGTGCTTCATATGAAGTGCGTAGTAAGGCTAAGGCTTCAGCTTAAGTACCAAAAGTTGCTTGTGACGTAGTGTGGTTTTCCCTCCACAGAGCTGGTAGTCTGAAATCAGGCACAGCAGCCGCATCGTAAGTTAGCCGAGGACTTAGACCGCTTGCTGTGACATGGTCAAAGCGACCCGATATTGGGCCGATGGTAGACCAATGAATGCTACCAATTGTTTCGGGGTTAGAAAGGATGTGAATATAGGGTCCTTAGTTCGCAATCACTTGCTACCTTCAAGCCAATATTGTCTTTAAGCCAATCGAAATGACTTTTAATCCGAGTGCTATCATCTGGAGTCCGTCTGTTAATGCGCCTGTCCGTACGTCGCTGTTGCGACTCATGCACTTTGACAGGTGAAATATGACACAGTTTCCCTTCAAGATCCCTTGTCTTCGGCGTAATGCCAAACTAGGCACCAAGAGCGTAATCTATTGAGAAGCCTTTTAGCACCATGTCAATTATTCACATTAAAAGTGGCAGCTTATGGACAACAGGTGTAGCCCGGTGGAACGTCGCGATTGAAACAGCATGAATGTATTTTGTTAAAAGAACGGCATATAGTATCGTAACGGGTTGGAGGCGCATGACGGCACTTAATGAAAAGCAGAAAAGAATGGTTGGGAATGCAGCCAATACAAAAGTGGCCAATCGATTCTCTACAAGTTGATATTAAAAGCCCTTGCTTGGGCACCATTAAGTTATTGGTACATGCATGTGGATACTAAGATATCATCACATTTACAGATATCGATACAACAAGAGCCGAATGGTCTACATTCTTCATCAAGACTCAAGCCTTGAACTATCCACTAGAACTAATACAATAAGCGGTAGTAATATGGCAGCATTGTGGAGGCGCTTTTGAAGTAGTGATGACCGTGTACCCTCTACGTACACCTGGTGACGTTCGTGAAAACACCAGCTTTGAATTTTTTTTAGGCTATTAGGCGTAGAATGGCCCGGTACCAGAAGCAAATCTACTTTCGCGGCGAGTTACTCATACAGAGTCCCTCCTTCTACAATCTGCATAATGTCTTTATCTCCAACCCTTTTTGTATATTCCGATGACATTTTAAACAAATATCTGATGAGACACGAGGTGGTAAAATCTGAGAAGTTGCTACAGCATCTGTGTCTGGTACGCCATGATGTTAATTTGACGCATTTTGCCAGTTTTAAGGGTTGAAACAGGTGCGATATGCCTCACCTTACTCCATGCGGTACAGTGTCCGTGAGATTTTAATGTCAAGCAAGCCAATGACAAAGTTAAAGTCTCCTGCTGTAATGAAGTTCAGCTGATAATTTGTACCTTATCCTTCCCTTTCCGAAGCGGGTTTTGCATCAATTTGCAGCATATCGGTGTATCTTACTTCGTCCTGTCTAAAACTAATTGCGCCAAACACTGACTTCATTGGCCACAATCATACCAGCAGACCATTAGCCTCGCCTTTGTCAGCAGACTCGAACCTAATTCAGCCATCACAAAAGGGTCACAAATCCACTCTCGTGCATGCCCTTGTCAATATGAGTAGAAAAGAAGAGATACGGAGCGCTGTTTGTATCGAATCGATTCAGGTGATTGCTCGTATACAACTATACTATCCTTACATACAAATTCTAAGCCATGTCTATTTTATGCAACCACTCACTTTAAAAAAAACATCTGATATTACCAAAACACATAAGGCAAGCTGGCCATGTCTTTGCAATGAAATTACTTCCGCGTAATTTGACTAAGTTTGCTCTAACACCGCACATGTCCATTGCTCACATCGTCAAAGCTATATTATGCGCACATTCGTGCGTTAAGCGAGTGCAAACCAATCCTCCAAAGTGCTTGCTTTTATAATTCCATTATTGCGTGTGCATCTTTTTACATTTACAAAGTTAGCGGCAAGACAAGGAATATGTTTGACACATTGATTGAAGAAGAATAACCATGACACAGTTAGCGTGCTACACTAGCGCAGTATGCGAAAGAAGCAAAAAAAAAAACTTGACGCAATTTGCACCTTTGTTGCAAAAAAGACTATGCTAATGCAATCTGCCCATGCGAACTAGAAGGATACACGTGATAGAGTACACATAAGTAGCAATTAATAAGCTGCGCGTGGCGCAGTACGCATACGAGGCATATGCGTGACGCAGTACGCTTGAAAAAAAATGCACTCAGAACCTATAAACCCGCAATGGCCACGCGTAACGTCCTTTCGCCGCGCGTATGACTGCTTTAAATCCTGTTTTGTAGAAGTCGGTGCTGCAAACAGTAATTGCACTCATTAATAGCTCAAAGGAGGTTACAAAGCTTGTCTAAGCAAAGTTTCTACTCGCAAGTTAAGGAAGTAAATTTTTCCCGCCAATTCTGTTGCAGAGAGTGAATTGAGGGTCCTAAATGTTGACCTGCGCTATTTGAAAACAAACTGTAGAAGGTTGCAAGAAGCTTTTGGCTGGTCCAGGTAAAAAAATGTATTTAAGGTAGAATTGCAATTGCTCTCAAGTGTGATGTATTTTAAGACTTAACAATCTGTGTAGTACTATACAGCATGTAATTTGCAGACGCGTTGACAGAACAAGATTTATATGTTTTGATTCGAATTTGATAATTTAGATCGGTAATGACCAGGACAAGCAGATTTATCTGCCGGCCCTTGCGGACACAAGCTAGTATTTACGCTGTCTACTTCTATGGGGTCATCAACGTATAGCTTCATCTGGAGTCTCCAGTGAAGTTGTATCGAGAAAAAGAAAGAAGTAGATTTGTATGTAAAAATACTTGTCTCATTACTATCTTGCAGGGTCTGCGTATCAAGGTGTTGTTAATGACGCTCAATTTCATCTTAATGTCTGTGCTACGAATTTGATGGAGTATAAAACGCATAAAACCATCGACCGTAGCTTCCAACGAAGGTTCTCCGCAAAGTTCAACATTTCAAGTTCGTGCAATTTTCTTCATCGCTAACAACAGCGTTAAGCAAACTACGCTTGCGAAAATTGCATAGAAAAGTTCTTAGTATTACAGGAAAAAACATGCAACACGAATCTGCTATCAGGGGTCGTGTATAGTCTGGCATTCTACAAACCATGTACAAATCCCGTCTAAATTGATTTTTCTACCGAAATTCACGTAATATTTGCAAGATACTAATGTGTATCGACGTGCCAAACTTTTTGCTTCAGACGTAATCACATGTCTTCCATCGGGGTTCCATGCATGTTTATTTGAAGTTTTATTCGACTAAGATGATTTCAACCTCTGAGGCCAAGTATCGCTTTTTCGGTCATTTGACTACTCGTTACTTGGTATGATTATCGTCCACTAGACAGCTATCGAAGATAAACCTCAAATCACTTACATGAGTACGGACTGCTGGGAAACCCGTTGTCAATTCTAAGATAGAAGCGAACCAGCGACTTTCTGTAGCTGGGTCCGGCAATCGAAACAGTACGTCAGGCTTAAAATTAGCTAGAAAGCCAACACGAAAAACAACTCACGATCTCAATTGTCAGCACATACCAAAGCCTTTAAGCATCGACTACGCTTTCTAGCATTTGTTAATTCGGCGTGAAAGTTTAGACCTTAATCGCGATTTATAAATTTCTGATCTAATCTTATATTCAAATACTGCATTTTGCTTTTAATTTGGCTTTCTTTGCCATCGTGCAATCTTTTTTCGCGCCCGCGAAGATTGTCAAGAAATGAGCACTCAGCGTCCAAGCTATTCGCACAAATGCGAACTACTCACAATACATCTTATTGCCAATAATGAGTTTCAGCTTCTACCCTAGCGCTTGACTCAGCAATCAAACCCGTTTAGCAAACACATTTCACGACACGGCTTGATAGTCATGCGTTTCTATTCCGTACGCTTTTCATAAAGTGAAATCTTTAGAAATTTTAGCAGCATAGTCACACGCAGTATTAGCTATCTGTCGTTACACTACTGTAGCTACGTAAAGCACGTTATGGTTTTATCAGAGCAAATTTCGTCTACACTACACCTGGTCCAGATCGTCAGTCTCTCTGCCATTTATTATCATAGTGCCTAACTTTGCCGTACCTCTTTATGGCGTCGATAAGCTTTCACGCTACAGGAAGCCGTGTGGAAGTGGAAGTATCACAAAAAAAAACAACGGCCTTCATTTAGCGAATTAGCATTTTCAGACATTAAATATTCAGTCTGAAATACTCAACAACATTTTTATCTTTCTCACCAGTCACATCTCCCACTAGTTGCCTTGACCTTTGAATCGATTGCAGATATATTTGTGCGACATACGTAAGCCTGAGCACAACCTTCAGCTCCGACATTCTCGGCCTTGCCCTCTGGCTGGGTGAAAACTGATTACTGACTATGAGGAGTATCGATGTGAGCCACGGCGGTGCAAACAAGCGGAGTGAGCGATACGAGAGAGTGTGTTTAGCAAATCAGTTCGAACACCGTTCGCTACAGCCGATAGTCGTTTTGCTTGAGAAATTGCTGCCCCCCGAGCAGTGCAAAACGTTTCAAACCGAATTGGGCAAGTGCAATAAGGCGTTATCAAATTTACCTTGGAATTTGCTTCCAGCATTACATCTTCCCCAATGTATACAATGTACCTCTCACACACCTTTCTCGTTTACAATGTCGTTGAGACAGCACACATCAAGTCATTCTATACGTTTCCAGAGTCAAGAGGTCATTTGTGTGACCAAGGCGCTTGTGTGAGCGTACCGTAGTGACCACATTACGCACTACGAAGCCGCCAAGAAAGGCGTCACGGACTTAGAGCCAGCAACCTGAATTTAATAGAGATTTTTTTGTATTGCGAGCTACTCATGAAGGATCTATTTCATCAATTACGCGTGCAGCGAGTTTCTTTTCACAATAGTCAGCAAGCACCTTGCTTAAAGTCTTCGTCGAGTCGTTTTTCTCTAAATCTTTTAAGTAATTTTTGGCAAGCAGGAAATCCCCCTCATTGATTACCCACTCGTCAAAAATTTCGTGAAGGAGCACTATGGCGTTGCCTTTCAGTGCTTCCTCCTCCATTGCCAACTTAAGTTTGTCGAATGCATTATTTAATGGAAAGGTGTTCGTCATCAACGTGACCACATTGCAGCCGTCATGTCCTGAACAAGTTGGGCCAATGATTGTAGAGATGTAGCTTATCCAAGCATCGAGCAGATCAACGCCTTCTTGTTTCGAGGATACGTTAAAGATTTCCGATGGATCCATTGCCGTACCAGACTTGAGTTTCCACGTCACTTTCGCCGTTCCTTTGCCCTTCGCCTTAATCAAATCAACTGTCAGTTTGTTGAATGTGTGATATCGCATTAACTCTGCCAGCGCAGAAGTTCTAACGCGGTTGAAGTTGAGATTGGTGTATTCGCTACATTCAAACGAATACTTGATATAAGCTATAAATTTCCTGTTTGTCACGACTTTTGCGTCTTTGAGAATGTCTTTCATCCCAGCGAGTATATCGTTTGGATTTTTCATGGTATCCCGCCACCAATGTTCCATTTCTGTGCGAAGTCGCTCGGCGACATTCTTCCATTTTGATTCAACTTTGTTCGCAAAAATTGCTCTATCCACAACATTCTCGTTGAAATGAGCAACTAAGATGGAGTAGAGCGACATTGCCTCATTTGGATTTGCCTTCTCAAAGTCATCCACGTATCGGAGCCACGTACGCACTTTCGGCTGAAATACGTGCTCCCAATCTGAGACAATCCACCCCAAGACGTCAGATGGTGCTTTCTTGTTTTTGAGCCATAGCTCCGTCTGCTTGCGCCGAGCTTCGAGAGCGATATCCTTGCTCGTTTGATGGTACGTAGCCGCTTCGATCACGTGTGTCGCCCTCTTATCCCCTAAGTAAGCGGTGAGGACGGCAACCAGACTCATTTGGTCCAGCGGGTTCTCTATGTTATACTTGACAGTGTCAGCCTTATAGACAGCGAACGCACGGCCATTCGTGATGCCATTGTCATAAAATTTGGTTGTAATCATACCCTGTTTCGAAGGTCGACCACCCCAATGTTGATAGTTTTCGTACGTCTTCAAAAGATTTTCAAAACTGGCAGGAACATCTCCGTTCGTATGAAGCATCTTGGCGACATCCTCGAACGAAATCATGTTGTTAAACCAATACCGTAATAGCATGGCTTGCAATCGCTTAGCATCGTCCAAATCTTTTTCAACTCCCTCAACGGCAAACGTAGCCAGCTTAATGTCGGAGAAATGCTCCCTCAAAGGTGCGAGCGGATCAAAGAACGACTCCAATGGACGCTTGCTGTATAAGTTTAAAAACTTTATGTACCTGTAAATCATAGCTACGCCTTGAGATTTAGGATTCAAGAGCTTAACGACTTGATTTGGGGTCATGCCAGCATCCACCCAAAACTGCATTTGCTCAGTCTCCAGTTGCTTGGCAGTTTTCGCAAGATCCGGTACCGCTTTTGCTGCTTCTATCACTGTCGATGCATCACGATGGCCCAGGCGAGCAGTAAGTGCTGCAAGCAAGCTCAGTGGCTCTTTGGTATTCGCCTTGTTATAGAGGCGGATGTAAGCGTCGATGGCAGCAAGCACCGAGCCGTCGTTCAGATTCATCTTAACGTCTGTGGAGGTAAGCACATGAAGCATGTCCGGTGTAATGTCTCCGGTAGAATGTCCCAACCGGATGATTTCTGGTGTAGAAAGAAGGCCAAGGTTCTTGTGAAAGTCACTGTACGCTTTTAAAAGAGAAACAAACAGGTGCTTCTTCTCGTTTTCATTGAGCTGCGCTTCGACCTCCTCGGGAGTTTTCATCTCCTCGAACCAGCGCCGAATTAGCAAACTTTCCAATCGCTTGGCATTGACAAAATCTATTGGCGTTGCCTCCACGGCAAACAAGGCCAACTCATCATCACGAAAGTGTTTCCTCAACGATTCCACTGGGTCAAATGCGGATTTTGGGTCAAGCGATATGGATCTGTCGTAAAACTCAACCCACTTGAAGACTGAAGTCGGGATTTTAAACTCGAAGTTCAATAATTTAAAAACTTGATCCGGTGATTTTCCAAAGTCCACCCAGAACTGGATCTGCTCCGTCTCAATTTGCTTAGCGGTTTTCGCAAGATCTGGCAATGCTTTTGCTGCTTCAATTACTGTCGACGCATCCTCATAACCGAGTCGGGCCGTGAGTGTTGCAAGCAGACTCAGTGGATCGTTAGGGTTTGCCTCGTTGTAGACCCGGACATAAGATTCAATGGCAGCGAGCACACGGCCGTCGTACAAGTTTGTGTTTCTGGTGGAGGACGTGAGCACATTGACCTTATCAAGAGCAGTTGTGACCCTCGACGCAGAAGGAGAGCCAAGGTTCGTGTGAAATTCGCTGTACGTCTTTAATAGACGGACAAAAAAGCGTTTCTTGTTCTCGTTTTGATTGAGCTGAGCTTCAAGCTCCTCAGGAGTCTTCATCTCCTCATACCAGCGCCAAACCAGCATATCCCCATATCGTTGAGCATTGTCCAACTTTTCTGAAGTTGCCATTACGACAAACATGGCGAGCACGTCATCACTAAAGTGTTTCCTCAATTTCTCAAACGGATCAGTTGCCAACTCTGGGTGACGCAGACTATATTTGTTGCAAAATTTTACCCACTTGTAGCCCAATGACCGACTTTTAAAATCCAGCAGCTCCGAAACTTCGTCCGGAGTCTTTCCAGTGTCGATCCAAGACTGAATCTGCTCGGCCTCCAATACTTTGGCAATCTGCATCGTCTCGTCTAGCCTCATGGTATTGTCAATGATTGTCGATGCTTCGCGATCTCCATACCGAAGAGCAAGTGCCGCAAACAAGCTCACTTTCTCAATAGGTTCATTCTCGTTCTGTTCGGAAATGGCAGATTTCAGCTCAGCAAACGCTAAGCTGTACCACTTTTCGTCTCTAAGACCAGATGTAGTTTTAAGCCCACTATAGAATGAATTCTGCGATGGAGAAGCAAATCTATTGTACAACTTTTTGTACTGCTTCAGAAAAGAGGCATAGTTGTGGTCATTTCCATTGAGAGACTTGAGAGACTCCGACCTGAAAAGTGTCTCAAGTTGATCCGGCGTCGTTAAGCTGTTAAACCAGTGCCGCATCAGACAAGCTTTCAATAGCTCGGCCGAGCCTTTTCCCAAGTCTGATTCGCTGGTAATAAACTTAATGATCCTGACGTCGATGCTAAGACTGGAGTGAGAGTAAAGACTTTTCATTATCTCAATCGGGTCCAATGGAGTCTCTTTTTCATGCTTGCTCAACACTTTAACGAATTTCAGCCATCTACTAATCATCGCCATCTCAGACGATTCTAGCAATGGTGACCCAATCTTCAATAGCTAAGCAACCTCATCCGGTGTTTTACGAGCGTCCACCCAGTATTGGATTTGCCTAGTTTCAAGATTTTTAACCGATTTTCCCATTTTTTCAAAAGCCGGAGTCGACTTGGCTGTATCAATCATCTGCGCCACGCGAAAATCGCCAAAGCAAACGGTGAGTGCCGCCAGCAAACTCAGTCGCTCAGTCCGGTGCTTCGTATTATAAATCTGAACGTATGTATCGAAAGCCGCGAGCAACTTGCCGTTGTACAGATCTTCTTCTTTGACGTCTGAAGTGAGCAGTTTCAACATGTCAGCTGTACTCGACTCCTCCCCAAGCCAGTCCCTTAGTACATTTCCTTGCCTTTTAAAGTTCAAGTGATCGAGCAGTTTCTTGTACTTGTCCCAATCCGAACGAACGGCATTCATCGCATCGACAACTGCTGGCGCCGAGTGATCGGACTCAGTCTCGAGTAATTTAAGATAGCTCCGCAATGACTGAGCCTTACTGGTGGCGGCGTCCAAGTAGTTTGAGTTTCCCGAGAGCAGAAGAAGTGCTTTGTGCACTTTATCTTTGTTGCCTACAGGAAATGGGATCTCACTCGCCTTAGCTTCAATACTCAAGTCAGGGGCGAGATTTTTCAAAATATTCACGTTGTTGACGAAACCCATAACAGGATCAATGCCATCTGCCAGAATTTTTTCCAATTCAGCCGACCGACTAGCGGGATTAATCGTCCTTGCATCGTCGTCGACACCCGCTAGAGCTCTTAGGAATCTTTTAGCATCATGCCGATTATTCTTCAAAAAAGGTGGCAGCTTATGGACAACGTGTGCAGCCTGGTAGGATGTTGCGGTTGAAACAGCATGGACGTAGTCCATTAAAAGAACGGCGTTCGGTATCATGGCGGGTTGAAGGCGCATGGTGGGAAATCCGCCGATTAAAACGGTGGCCAATCAAATGGAGATTTGAAAACATTTGAGTACAGTACCGGTATGGCATTACGAATACACACATATAATTAGAGAAATATCGGTACAACAAGACCCAAATAATCTACAAAAAAACGGTTTGCTTATTTTTTTGCCACGTATGATTTTGTTAATGTGTATTGACGTGTTACAACCATGTATCAAAATTTGTGGTAAACCAGGGAGGTACTTGGTTCGATACCCATACGATCTAAACAAGGCAGCCAAGTATACGTCACTAGAGTTGACGAGTAATCACACCAAAAGTGTGACTGCCCTGCCAACCCGCACCTTGAAGGGTGTGTGACGGATGGGAGGGCTGGAAGTAAAATCCCCATTGTGTAATGTAGGGTACAAATCTGGTTCCAACATGGGTCGGATAGCTACCAGCATTCTGCGCTAAAAACAACTTAGTCCCAGCGTGCAGGTTTCAGTTGCTAAATTTTCGACCTTAAAAACAACTTACCAAACCACATCTTTACCGACGGCTAATAGATGTGCGACCGAAAAGCGTGGGACACAAAATGCAAACCACTATATAGCCAAGCTAGTGAATCATATCAGTTCAGATGAAATAACCTCACATTCCAAGCACTTTGCTCTTTCGTCTGATACGACACCTAGCCTCGCATTAATAACCTTGCCCTGCTTCGAATTGAATGTCCGCATCTCGTCTCGCACCTCCCAACATCGACGCTCCTGCTCTTTCCCTTCGTTGGATCATGCTTTTGGATCGCTCAACCAGTTGCAGGACGCTCGCTCAACCGCTTATGAGACAGCTAAATTACATCGATCGCTCGACCGCTCGCTATTACCATGCTTGGTCTGCAGGCTTAAACCCAAGTTGGCTCCTTGTGTGGCTGTTTGCTCGCCACTTGATTAGATCGATGCGATAAAGAGCAGGTAGAACTCGTCCCGTGTGTGTGACCGCACCCCAGCAAAAAAAAACATCAATTTCTTAATACGTACAACCTGCCCGCTAAAAAGAACCCTTGCATGATTGTACTTATTGATTTGCTGAGCCTATTCTCGCGTGAATGGGTAGAAAAAACTTCTAAACGTGACAAGCCGACAAAGGATTACTCCAACAAAGACACGTTAAGGCTTTACCACACGGAATACGCCTGAGCACAGTCCGCTTAAATAATAAGATCAAGGCTCCATCAGCGTTGAACGCGCTAATAGCGACAAAAAAGGCTACGCGTATGTAACAAAAAGAAGGCAAATATGGCGAATTACGCGGACATTCGAAAGCAATTGTACGTTATAGTCGATGTTTTAATATGCTGGGCAATTTATATATGCCAGGTTATGCCAGCTTCCTTCACCTAAAAGAAGACGTTTGAGCTTTTGCCCAAAAAATTGCTCATGTTCTCTACTCCTACTCCGAAGAGCTTCAAAAGTTAGCAATTCCATACGAGTGGACAATCTGGATGCGTGCAAATGTAGTTTTACCTCGCAGAAAGAGCTAGTAACCATAAAACGACTATCATAGTCGTGACCGGTGAGTGTACATCTGAGCCGGTATTGAAAGCCTCGTTCGATTTAACGGCTTTCTCAGCGGGCGCTCTATCCGTTGTGGTTTTCAACGACCAAATTTTATTCTCAATCGGGTATCAATTAGCTTGATCGTTTTGCACACTTCCAAAGATGTCGCTTTCGATGATAGTTGTAGCTCATCCCTTAAAAATAATCTAAGAGTTGCCATACTCATAATCTTCCTGCAATTTAATCCTTGTGAGAGAATTGCCAAGGTAGCACCTGACTTGCGTCCCGCAGCAAGTTTTTCGAGCAAAAAATACTTGACACCTTCGATAAAAACATTGATGGCTATTGTTATCTACCAAAATTGTAATGGAAACTTTGACTAAACAGTAAACACGCCCTTACAGTCCCTTCCTCATGATCGCAACAAATATGTTCTGCAAAAGTAGTGGTGTAAGCCTTTGGTCCGCACATTATATATTGGCAGGTGATTATAAAGCATATCGAGCAGAAATCTACTTTCAGATGGCAGCAGTTGTTTATGCTAGAAATCAGTACGCTTCGAAGTAGCAATTACACTTCGCCAACGCGATCCTTCGATTTTACGGCTTAAAGCAATGAATTTTACGCGTACTTAGCAGTCTTATTGCTGGTATTTATGTGTATTACGTCATGTGTAACGTTTTATTATTATGCGTACTGCGTCATGCATAGCCTTTTTGTTTTCGCCACTGCGTATTGCTCCATGCTGGCTTACTCGTTACTTATACATGGACTACTGGACTACAAAAACATTCTTCCTAGCACTTATTTGTTTCGTTTCATGCATAGTATCTTTCTTGTCACTCTACCGAATTGAGTCACGCAGAGCCTTAATTTTGCAACTAGTCTAGTAATTTTCCGTCGTATTGTACTATTTTTGCCAATGCAAGCGACAATAGGAGCTAAAATTGCTACAATAAGATGAATCCGTTGTGACTATAGCAAAATACTATAGTCAGAACAGATGAATCCGTTCTGACTATAGCAAAATACTTTTGCTATAGTCACAACGGATTCATCTTTACTCAAAGGATCAGGCCGTACGTGCAAACTGCAAACAAGAATTTGATTTAACTACTTCTCAATCGCCCAAAGCTAACGCCTTTGTTTTAGTGGGCACAGTCACACACTCACGGATTTGAGCTGCGTTAAGCGTCAAGCAAACAGTCACACAAGCAGCTATTAAATTGGTCAAAATAGCTGTTTAGGCACGCTGACAGCTAGTAGCTGAGCGATTTGACTAAGGGGTCTCACAAGCGATCAAGTGAGCATCCTTCGACTGTTCAAGGGAGTGAAGCAGTCTAGAGATCAGTCTCGAGAGGTAATTATCAAAGCGAAGTGGAAGGAGAGTGAAGATGTAGGGTGCGAGTCAAGGCAAGGAGATGAGAGGCGCGGCGATGCAAGGCAAGTCCAGGTGTGGCGAGAGCACAGTGCTGATAACGTGATGATATTTTTGTGCTGGAAAAGAGTAAGATGGAATATGTCTTATATATAATTCCTCGCTGGTTCGGCTGAAGGTTTACTTACGCTCAATGTCCTACGTTTTCTGGTCATGCATTCACCAACCGTTCATTAAAGGCTATTAAAGGACGGTTAAGACATGCATTGAAAAAGTGCTCGCTGGAAGTTAATGAAAACATATACAAGCAGTTTATGCGTCGGCACTTGGTCATACGCAGGTACAACCACGGGCGTTGGGCGTCAGCTGGGCCAAAATTAGATTTTGGGTCTGGAGTCTGGAGCAATCAATCTGTAAAGAGGTAAATGCTCGCGAGCCGACCTGAAGACTTCGGAGCCGCGGCAGCTAATGAAGATTTTGGCGAAGATAGTCGTGGTCGTTAGCGTTACTGCTCGCCACCTCCTGTATTTCATTCACAAGGCATCTATAATGAAAGGCATCGTAGCGAATACTGCATTGTGCCTAAAAGTCGTCCGTACCCTCTTTTCTTTTACATAGAGCGCGAGCGTCACTGTCGCTAGGGCTGATTCCATAATCTTGTAAAAAAAATCGTTCCTTTAAGCACTCATGAGACGCTAAGATCTTACCCTGTCTAAATTTTCCAAAGCTCATGATTATGGTGAACAGCTTCTTTGATATGACTGCGCTTCTTGCCGCTTGGTTCGTAGGCAATAAGACCACGAAGAGTGCCTCCTGTGCTCACTGAAGATGCGGTTCTCACTTCAGTGTGATGCTGTGTAATATATGCTGTAAAACGATAGCTTGACGACGGGTGTGATCTCGTTTCGAAGGTATCAACATCAACTTTACTGAAACTGTTTCAAAATGCGCGCACAGAGTACAACCTCTTGTACTTTTGGACTCAGCGCTTGAAAATATTACTTCGGTCTGGCCATTTCACCAGGCGTAAACGGTTCGTAGTGGTAGGAACAAGCGTCCACTATTTAAAGCCGCCAAATGAGCACGGTAGTCCTCATCAAAAAATGTCTGTGGAAGTAACAGTGTGGTTTTCTCTATCTGCGCATGCCTCACACTGAGCATATATCGCGGACGACATCCAAATGTTATAGGTACCCATAGTACCTAACGTGGCCTCTCAGGTGAATTCAGCTGACTTATCGAGCTTAAATTTTAAGTTCGCCCGCGGAATAAAAGTTAGGCGAGGTTGATTTCACTGTGACTGCACTATGAAGTCTTGCACCTGATCGGGGTTATTTTCTATAATCTTAGACTTACCAGGATCAATCCTAATAGGTACAAAATGCAAGAATGCGCTTGAGACACACATACGATCAATACAAAGGATTAAGGCTTCACGTGATGACTCTGACATACGTTGCATCGATAATGCTTTTCAATTCTCCGTTTGCTGAAATTGGTTACTCGTTGGCACGAAGTATGTGATGCATGGATGTACGAGTAAGTGGCCCAGGTGAGCGTGAATGAAGTGTACTATCTAGGTGTCTCTTAGGACTACTCGCCTTGGTGATATGAGATGGAGACCCAGCAGGAAAAATTTGGACTTCGTTTGATAAAGCAGTCTTTCTGTTTACTCCTTAATACTGAGGATGACGGTTCGTAGAGTTTGAGTTTTGTTTTCTTCTAATGGGGGAATAAGCGATGCGCGTGGCACGAGTAGGCTACACGAGCTGTTAAATTGACATCCGACGGCAAATTGGACTTCTACCGGGACGCCGTATAGCTTTTGGATAATGTGATCTAGCTTCGTGTCCAAAGAATGCTTTCTAATTCAGATTCGACGATGCATAAGGTGCAGTCAACAGTGTAAACAATTCACCCGAAGCCTGCGATATGAATCTACCTATAAGTCCTGTATCGCACACTCTCTAGGGTATCACTTTATTGTGTGACATAAGTCATGTGAAAGTTCGAGCATCTATTAAACGATAGGTTCGAGGTCTGATGTCCAACGTCTTATGCATATTAATAGTTATTACTTGTGATTGTAGGATAGTTAATTCGTAGTGTTTAAATACAATTCTTTTAAAGTTCAGTTTCCAATTGGAGATATAAGACATAACTTTTGGTGACAGGATCTATGCTTACTCTTGGAATTACGCTGAGAGCATTCGGCAAGACTTCCTAGCTCTAGGATTGAAGCAAAGGTAAGAGGCCTAAATGTACGCTTACTTTTAGTAGATAGTTTTGGCAGTCCCGCTGTAAGAGATCTAATTTAAAACGAATGGTTCTGTATACGCAACAGATGCTAACCAAGAGCCATCATTGCGTCTACTTATCGCAGGCGAAAATGCCATCGACCAAAGGTTAATCCCCCTACCGAAGTCACATTTTGTTTGCTTCTAGTAAACCGACGGTCTAGGATCAATCCGGCCTCAGCCGATGTTTCGAGCGGTGTAGGCCTGAGAGATCTGCTTCTTGCTTACACGATGCTGCAACCAGCGGTTATTCAGACCAAGATAAATCGTTGTTTGTTTTTCATCACCACACGTGTACAAGTGGGTGATAAAGTTTGCAAGATTTTATGAGGCCTGTCAAATGGTCAAGCCTGTATTACATACGTTGACTTCTTTACAGAGTCTGCCGATATAGGCAATCCGCAGGAGATCTAAAATAATTTGGCTTGTTGAAAGCTGGTGGCAGCACGGTATAGTAAAGCCGTGCATCTGGCACCTCTTCTCGTGATAAGAAAATGTCATGAATCGGGCACGATGATGTCGTATAGGAACCCGCGATTAATTAGTACGTTCTATCAAACGTTCGTTGAGTTACTAGGAGTCCTTGTTTTAATGGCAAAGAGAAACCATTCCCAGACAAATCAGCAGACGAAATTTAGAGACACGCTTTTAAAGTATGTACACCGAGTCACCACATATGTAGTCCTATTAGCCACCTTAGATTAAGTTTGCACGCAACAATGCGGTTCGTGTGTCTATGAGCTTAACACACTTCTAAGTAAACCGTTTGAGAGATCTTTTAGCTCCACGCACTCTTTTAAGCTAAAGCGCTTCTGAGATAACTAATTGTATTTTCTTTTATACATTTCTCATTTGAGACCAGCATCCTTGCAAAGCTACTTCCTTTTGCAAAATCAATTGAGCGATATCAGTTTGTCAAAGAATGCGATTGCATTCACCATAGTCTAATGCAATGAAAATATTGTGGCTAGCATAACAACTTCAAGGGTACAATTTTAATTTGATAATTTTTAATAAGAAGCCCGTGTAATTTCTGTGCCGCGAACACTGAATCTACACTTACACAAACTTTTACCCTAGCTTTAAAACATAATATTTTTCGATTAAGTTTCTCAATGTTCACTTAAACTTGTTAAATGACGCCGCAGCTTATAAATTTTTAATTGGTTGTGATGGGATGAAACAAAAAAAAATGAGATAAGAAGTATCTATATTAAAGAAAGAAAGTACGCAAATGTCAGGAATGCCATCCTCAATTTATCAATTTACGGCCCTAGAATGGCATGATTCGACGTACATTACCAAATGAATGCTGACGTGTCCCCAGCACCCCTTCAAAGCGTTACTTTTGCTCTCGACCTTGTCGCTGAGGCAATAGTGGGTAGTTATTCGAATTCATAGCCACCGCCACATTGGCCATAAGACTAAGAAGACAAGTGTTCGCTCAAAAACGCACATTCAACGGCCGGTCAAACCTGGAGCTCACTATCAAGAGTGGCGACTTCCTGACGTAATTCGGACACCTTGTGCTGAAATACGTGGCGATCGGTTTGGCTCTAAAGCTTAAAAGTCACATGGCCAAAACATATTACTTCCTCAAATGTCTCAACAAAATTTGGGGTTTTCTGCCAGGACCGAATCCCGAGAGCAGTCTCTAGTGTGTACATTAAATCGCACAGGTGGTGCTGCTTCTTCGAAGGTCATCGGCGCTTCATATGAAGTGCGTAGTAAGGCTAAGGCTTCAGCTTAAGTACCAGAAGTTGCTTGTGACGTAGTGTGGTTTCCCCTCCACGGAGCTGGTAGTCTGAAATCAGGCACAGCAGCCGCATCGTAAGTTAGCCGAGGACTTAGACCGCTTGCTGTGACATGGTCAAAGCGACCCGATATTGGGCCGATGGTAGACCAATGAATGCTACCAATTGTTTCGGGGTTAAAAAGGATGTGAATATAGGGTCCTTAGTTCGCAATCACTTGCTACCTTCAAGCCAATCGTGTCTTTAAGCCAATCGAAATGACTTTTAATCCGAGTGCTATCATCTGGAGTCCGTCTGTTAATGCGCCTGTCCGTACGTCGCTCTTGCGACTCATGCACTTTGACAGGTGAAATATGACACAGTTTCCCTTCAAGATCCCTTGTCTTCGGCGTAATGCCAAACTAGGCACCAAGAGCGTAATCTATTGAGAAGCCTTTTAGCACCATGTCAATTATTCACATTAAAAGTGGCAGCTTATGGGCATCAGGTGTAGCCCGGTAGAACGTCGCGGTTGAAACAGCATGAATGTATTTTGTTAAAAGAACGGCATATAGTATCGTAACGGGTTGGAGGCGCATGACGGCACTTAATGAATGGTTGGGAATGCAGCCAATACAAAAGTGGCCAATCGATTCTCTACGAGTTGATATTAAAAGCCCTTGCTTGGGCACCATTAAGTTATTGGTACATGCATGTGGATACAAAGATATCATCACATTTACAGATATCGATACAACAAGAGCCGAATGGTCTACATTCTTCATCAAGACTCAAGCCTTGAACTATCCACTAGAACTAATACAATAAGCGGTAGTAATATGGCAGCATTGTGGAGGCGCTTTTGAAGGAGTGATGACCGTGTACCTTCTACGTACACCTGGTGACGTTCGTGAAAACACCAGCTTTGAAATTTTTTTTGAGGCTATTAGGCGTAGAATGGCCCGGTACCAGAAGCAAATCTGCTTTCGCGGCGAGTTACTCATACAGAGTCCCTCCTTCTACAATCTGCATAATGTCTTTATCTCCAACCCTTTTTGTATATTCCGATGACATTTTAAACAAATGTCTGATGAGACACGAGGTGGTAAAATCTGAGAAGCTGCTACAGCATCTGTGTCTGGTACGCCATGATGTTAATTTGACGCATTTTGCCAGTTTTAAGGGTTGAAACAGGTGCCATATGCCTCACCTTACTCCATGCGGTACAGTGCCCGTGAGATTTTAATGTCAAGCAAGCCAATGACAAAGTTAAAGTCTCCTGCTGTAATGAAGTTCAGCTGATGATTTCTACCTTATCCTTCCCTTTCCGAAGCGGGTTTTGCATCAATTTGCAGCATATCGGTGTATGTTACTTCGTCCTGTCTAAAGCTAATTGCGCCAAACACTAACTTCATTGGCCACAATCATACCAGCAGACCATTAGCCTCGCCTTTGTCAGCAGACTCAAACCTAATTCAGCCATCACAAAAGGGTCACAAATCCACTCTCGTGCATGCCCTCGTCAATATGAGTAAAAGAAAGAGATACGGAGCGCTGTTCGTATCGAATATAATTAGATGATTGCTCGTATACAACTTTACTATCCTTACATACAAATTCTAAGCCATGTCTATTTAATGCAAGCACTCACTTAAAAAAACATCTATTATTAACAAAACACATCAGGCAAGCTGGCCATGTCTTTACAATGAAGTTACTTCCGCGTAATTCGACTAAGTTTACTCTAAGACCGCACATGTCCATTGCTCACATCGTCAAAGCTATATTATGTGCACATTCGTGCGTTAAGCGAGTGCACACCAATCCTATAGAGTGCTTGCTTTTAGTTATCTGTTATTGCGTGTGCATCTTTTTTCAAATTACAAAGTTAGCGGCAAGACAAGAAATCTGTGTGACACAATGATTGAAGAAGAATAAGCACGACACAGATAGCGTGCTACACTAGCGCAGTATGCGAAAGAAGCAAAAAAAACTTGACGCAATTTGCACCTTTGTTGCAAAGAAGACTATGCCTAATGCAATTCGCCCATGCAAACTAGAAGGATACACTTGAAGGAGTACACATAAGTAGCAATAAATAAGCTGCGCGTGGCGCAGTGCGCATACGAGGTATATGCATGACGCAGTACGCTTGAAAGAAAATACACTCAGAACGTTAAATTCCGCAATGGCCCTGCGTAACGTCCTTTTGCCACGCGTATAAATGCTTCAAATCCTGTTTTGTAGAAGTCGGTCCTGCAAACAGTAGTTGCGCTCATTATTAGCTTGAAGGAGGTTACAAAGCTTGTCTAAGCAAAGTTTTTACCCGCAAGTTTGAGAAGTAAACTTTTCCCGCCAATTCTGTTGCGGAGAGTGAAATGAGGGTCCTAGGTGTTGACCTGCGCTATTTGAAAGCAAATTGTAGAAGGTTGCAAGAAGCTTTTGGCCGGTCCAGGTAAAAAAATGTATTAGAGGTAGAATTGCAATTGCTTTCAAGTGTGATGTACTTTAAGACTTAACAATATGTGTAGTAGTATATAGCATGTAATTTGTAGACGCGTTGACTGAGTAAAATTAGATGTTTTGATCCGAATTTGATTTTTTGACCGGTCATGACCAGGACAAGCAGTTTTATCCGCCGGCCTTTGCGGACACAAGCTGGTATTCACGCTGTCTACTTCTATGGGTCACTAACATATGGCTTTATCTGGAGTCTTCAGTCAAGTTCTGTAATGTAATGTATTACGTTATCGCGTTGCCAAGTTATGCACGTGCTAGGCTCAGTCTGGCTAGTCCACGCCATAGAGTGGTGTCCGCATACGTCGAGTCTCGTTCGGCGGGCAGTGCAGCCAGCACCGAGGTCGTTAGGGTCCTCCATTTTTTTGCTCAGCTCTGACTTGGTAAGAGCCCAGGTGGCGCCCGGTGCTGGAGACCGTCGCGTCGAGGTTGAGACTCGTTAGAGACCTGCAGATGCCCGAGAGCACCTGCCCGAAGCGCGCGAGCATTTAGCCCCCGCGCTTGGAAGGAGGGCGTCACCCCAACCTTTTCCAAGCTAGTCAATTTCTATTGAAAGAAAAAAATTTGTATGTAAAACATACATGTCTCATTATTATCTTGCAGAGTCTGCGTATCAAGGTGTTGTTTATGACGCTCAAATTCTTCCCAATGTCTGTGCTACTAATTTGATGAGGCATAAATCGCGTGAAACCATCGACCGTAGCTTCCAACGAAGTTTCTCCGCAAAGTTCAACATTTCTAGATTGTGCAATTTCTCTCCATCGCTAGCAACAGCGCTAAGCATACTACGCTTCAGAAAATCGCATAAAAACGTTCTTAGTATTACAGGAATAAACATGCAACACGAGTCTGCTATCAGGAGTCGTGTATAGTCTGGCATTCTACAAACCATGTACAAATCCCGTCTAAATTGATTTCTCTACCGAAATTCACGTAATGTTTGCAAGATACTGATTTGTATCGACGTGCCAAACTTTCTGCTTCAGACGTAATCACACGCCTTCCACCGGAGTCTCATGCATGTTAGTGTAAAGTTTTATTCGACTAAGATGATTTTCACCAATTGAGACAAGTATCGCTTTTTCGGTCATTTGACTACTCGTTACTTAGTATGATTATCGTCCACTAGACATCTATCGAGAATAAACCTCTTATCACTTACATAAGTACGGATTGCTGAGAAACCCGTTGTCAAATCTAAGATAAAAATACCAACTCGAATTAACGACTTTCTGTAGCTGGGTCCGGCAATCGAAACAGCACGTCAGGCTTCACAATTTGCTAGAAATCAACGCGAAAAACAACTTACCATCTCAATTGTCAGCACATACTAAAGTCTTTAAGCATCGACTACGCTTTCTAGCATTTGTTCATTCGGCGTGAAAATTAAGACGTCCAAACCTTGATCGCGATTTGTAAATTACGATTTAATCTCATATTGTCAACTCAGCGTCCAAGCTATCTGCACAAATGCGTACTACTCACAATACATCTTATTGCCAATAATGAGTTTCAGCTTCTACCCTAGCGCTTGACTCAGCAATCAAACCCGTTTAGCGAACACATTTCACGACACGCTTGATAGTCATGCGTTTTTCTATTCCGTACGCTTTTCATAAAGTGAAATCTTTAGAAATTTTAGCAGCATAGTCACACGCAGTATTAGCTATCTGTCGTTACACTACTGTAGCTACGTAAAGCACGTTATGGTTTTATCAGAGCAAATTTCGTCTACACTACACCTGGTCCAGATCGTCAGTCTCTCTGCCATATATTATCAGAGTGTCTAACTTTGCCGTACCTCTTTATGGCGTCGATAAGCTTTCACGCTACAGGAAGCCGTGTGGAAGTGGAAGTATCACAAAAAAAACAACGGCCTTCATTTAGCGAATTAGCATTTTCAGACATTAAATATTCAGTCTGAAATACTCAACAACATTTTTATCTTTCTCACCAGTCACATCTCCCACTAGTTGCCTTGACCTTTGAATCGATTGCAGATATATTTGTGCGACATACGTAAGCCTGGGCACAACCTTCAGCTCCGACATTCTCGGCCTTGCCCTCTGGCTGGGTGAAAACTGATTACTGACTATGAGGAGTATCGATGTGAGCCACGGCGGTGCAAACAAGCGGAGTGAGCGATACGAGAGAGTGTGTTTAGCAAATCAGTTCGAACACCGTTCGCTACAGCCGATAGTCGTTTTGCTTGAGAAATTGCTGCCCCCCGAGCAGTGCAAAACGTTTCAAACCGAATTGGGCAAGTGCAATAAGGCGTTATCAAATTTACCTTGGAATTTGCTTCCAGCATTACATCTTCCCCAATGTATACAATGTACCTCTCACAGACCTTTCTCGTTTACAATGTCGTTGAGACAGCACACATCAAGTCATTCTATACGTTTCCAGAGTCAAGAGGTCATTTGTGTGACCAAGGCGCTTGTGTGAGCGTACCGTAGTGACCACATTACGCACTACGAAGCCGCCAAGAAAGGCGTCACGGACTTAGAGCCAGCAACCTGATTTTAATAGAGATTTTTTGTATTGTGAGCTACTCATGAAGGATCTATTTCATCAATTACGCGTGCAGCGAGTTTCTTTTCACAATAGTCAGCAAGCAACTTGCTTAAAGTCTTCGTCGGGTCGTTTTTCTCTATATCTTTGAAGTAATTTTTGGCAAGCAGGAAATCCCCCTCATTGATTACCCACTCGTCAAAAATTTCGTGAAGCAGCACTATGGCGTTGCCTTTCAGTGCTTCCTCCTCCATTGCCAACTTAAGTTTGTCGAATGCATTACTTAATGGAAAGGCGTTCGTCATCAACGTGACCACATCGCAGCCGCCATGTTTTGAACAAGTTGGGCCAATGATTGTAGAGATGTAGCTTATCCAAGCATCGAGCAGATCAACGTCTTCTTGTGTCGAGCGAAAATTAAAGATTTCCGATGGATCCATTGCCGTACCAGACTTGAGTTTCCACGTCACTTTCGCCGTTCCTTTGCCCTTCGCCTTAATCAAGTCAATTGTCAGCTTGTTGAATGTGTGATATCGCAATAACTCTGCCAGCGCAGAAGTTCTAACGCGGTTGAAGCTGAGATTGGTGTATTCGCTACATTCAAACGAATACTTGATATAAGCTATAAATTTCCTGTTTGTCACGACTTTTGCGTCTTTCAGAATGTCTTTCATCCCAGCGAGTATTACGTTTGGATTTTGCATGGTATCCCGCCACCAATGTTCCATTTCTGTGCGAAGTCGCTCGGCGACATTCTTCCATTTTGATTCAACTTTGTTCGCAAAAATAGCTCTATCCACAACATTCTCGTTGAAATGAGCAACTAAGATGGAGTAGAGCGACATTGCCTCATTTGGATTTGCCTTCTCAAAGTCATCCACGTATCGGAGCCACGTACGCACTTTCGGCTGAAATACGTGCTCCCAATCTGAGACAATCCACCCCAAGACGTCAGATGGTGCTTTCTTGTTTTTGAGCCATAGCTCCGTCTGCTTGCGCCGAGCTTCGAGAGCGATATCCTTGCTCGTTTGATGGCACGTAGCCGCTTCGATCACGTGTGTCGCCCTCTTATCCCCTAAGTAAGCGGTGAGGACGGCAACCAGACTCATTTGGTCCAGCGGGTTCTCCATATTATACTTGACGGTGTCAGCCTTATAGACAGCGAACGCACGGCCATTCGTGATGCCCTTGTCATAAAATTTGCTTGTAATCATACCCTGTTTCGAAGGTCGACCACCCCAATGTTGATAGTTTTCGTACGTCTTCAAAAGATTTTTAAAATTGGCAGGAACATCTCCGTTCGTATGAAGCATCTTGACGACATCCTCGAACGAAATCATGTTGTTAAACCAATACCGTAATAGCATGGCTTGCAATCGCTTAGCATCGTCCAAATCTTTTTCAACTCCCTCAACGGCAAACGTAGCCAGCTTAATGTCGGAGAAATGCTCCCTCAAAGGTGCGAGCGGATCAAAGAACGACTCCAATGGACGCGCGCTTAACACTTTCAGAAACTTTATGTACCTGTAAATCATATCCAGGCCTTGAGACTTTGGATCCAAGAGCTCAATGACTTGGTTTGGAGTCATGCCAGCATCCACCCAAAACTGCATTTGCTTAGTCTCCAGTTGCTTGGCAGTTTTCGCAAGATCCGGTACTGCTTTTGCTGCTTCTATCACTGTCGATGCATCACGATGGCCCAGGCGAGCAGTAAGTGCTGCAAGCAAGCTCAGTGGCTCTTTGGTATTCGCCTTGTTATAGAGGCGGATGTAA
The DNA here is from genome assembly GCA_001695595.3 of Plasmopara viticola. Classification (NCBI taxonomy): domain Eukaryota; phylum Oomycota; class Peronosporomycetes; order Peronosporales; family Peronosporaceae; genus Plasmopara; species Plasmopara viticola. Next base: position 424,525 of record MBPM02000066.1, read on the forward strand.
GCGTCGATGGCAGCAAGCACCGAGCCGTCGTTCAGATTCATCTTAATGTCTGTGGAGGCAAGCACATGCAGCATGTCCGGTGTAATGTCTCCGGTAGAATGTCCCAACCGGATGATTTCTGGTGTAGAAAGAAGGCCAAGGTTCTTGTGAAAGTCACTGTACGCTTTTAAAAGAGAAACAAACAGGTGCTTCTTCTCGTTTTGATTGAGCTGCGCTTCGACCTCCTCGGGAGTTTTCATCTCCTCGAACCAGCGCCAAATTAGCAAACTTTCCAATCGCTTGGCATTGACAAAATCTATTGGCGTTGCCTCCACGGCAAACAAGGCCAACTCGTCATCACGAAAGTGTTTCCTCAACGATTCCACTGGGTCAAATGCGGATTTTGGGTCAAGCGATATGGATCTGTCGTAAAACTCAACCCACTTGAAGACTGAAGTCGGGATTTTAAACTCGAAGTTCAATAATTTAAAAACTTGATCCGGTGACTTACCAGAGTCTACCCAGAACTGGATCTGCTCCGTCTCAATTTGCTTAGCGGTTTTCGCAAGGCCTGGCAGTGCTTTTGATGCTTCAATTACTGTCGACGCATCCTCATAACCGAGTCGGGCCGTGAGTGTTGCAAGCAGACTCAGTGGCTCGTTAGGGTTTACCTCGTTGTAGACCTGAACGTAAGCTATAATGGCAGCGAGCACACGGCCGTCGTACAGGTTTAAGTTCTCGGTAGAGGATGTAAGCACGTTGACCTTATCAAGAGCAGTGGTGACCCTTGACGTAGAAGGAGAGCCAAGGTTCATGTGAAATTCGCTGTACGTCTTTAATAGACGGACAAAAAAGCGTTTCTTGTTCTCGTTTTGATTGAGCTGAGCTTCAAGCTCCTCAGGAGTCTTCATCTCCTCATACCAGCGCCAAACCAACATATCCCCATATCGTTGAGCATTGTCCAATTTTTCTGATGTTGCCATTACGACAAACATGGCGAGCACGTCGTCACTAAAGTGTTTCCTCAATTGATCAAACGGATCAGATGCCAACTCTGGGTGACGCAGACTATATTTGTTGCAGAATTTTACCCACTTGTAGCCCAATGACCGACTTTTAAAATCCAGCAGCTCCGAAACTTCGTCCGGAGTCTTTCCAGTGTCGATCCAAGACTGAATCTGCTCGGCCTCCAATACTTTCGCAATTTGCATCGTCTCGTCTATTCCCAAGACATTGTCAATGATCGTCGATGCTTCACGGTCTCCATAGCGGACAGTGAGTGCCGCAAATAAGCTCAGTTTCTCGATAGGCTCATTCATGTTCTGGTTGAATATGATACTTTTAACCTCAGTAAATGCTGAGATGTACCACTTTGCGTCTTTAAGGCCAGAAGTATATTTTAGCCCACTTATAAACGGATTGAGCGATGGAGAAGCAAATTTATTGTACAATTTCTTGTACCGCTTCAGAAATGAGGCATAGATGTGGTCCTTGCCATCGAAAGTCTTAAAAGCCTCTGATTCGAAAAGCGTCTCAAGTTGCTCCGGGGTTTTCAAGCTGTTGAACCAGTGCCGCATCAGACAAGCTCTTAACAGCTCGGCCGAGCCTTTTTCCAAGTCGGATTCGCTCGTAGAAAACTTTATGATCCTGTTGTCGAAGCTAATACTGGAGTGAGAGTAAAGACTTTTCAATGTTTTGATCGGGTATAATGGAGTTTCTTTTTCATGCTTGCTCAACACTTTGATGAATTTTAGCCACCTACTGATCATCGCCATCTCAGACGATTGTAACAATGGTGACCCAATTTTCAACAGCTGAGCAACTTCGTCCGGTGTTTTACGAGCGTCCACCCAGTATTGGATTTGCCTAGCTTCAAGATTTTTAACCGATTTTCCCATATTTTCAAAAGCCGGAGTCGACTTGGCTGTATCAATCATCTGCGCCACGCGAAAGTCGCCAAAGCAAACGGTGAGTGCCGCGAGCAAACTCAGTCGCTCAGTCCGGTGCTTCGTATTGTAGATCTGAACGTACGTATCGAAAGCCGCGAGCAACTTGCCGTTGTACAGATCTTCTTCTTTGACGTCTGAAGTGAGCAGTTTCAACATGTCAGCTGTACTCGACTCCTCCCCAAGCCAGTCCCTTAGTACATTTTCTTGCTTTTTAAAGTTCAAGTGATCGAGCAGTTTCTTGTACTTGTCCCAATCCGAACGAATAGCATTCACCGCATTGACAACTGCTGGCGCCGAGTGATCGGACTCAGTCTCGAGTAATTTAAGATAACTTCGCAATGACTGGGCCTCATTGGTGACAGCGTTCAAGTAGTTTGAGTTTCCCGAGAGCAGAAGAAGTGCTTTGTGCATTTTATCTTTGTTGCCTACAGGAAACGGGATCTCACTCGCCTTAGCTTCAATACTCAAGTCAGGGGCGAGATTTTTCAAAATATTCACGTTGTTGACGACACCCATTACAGGATCGAAGCCATCTGCCAGAGCTTCATTCAGTCCAGCCGATCGTCTGCCAAGATTTATCGTCCTTGCTTCGTCGTCGACACCCGCACGAGCTCTTAAGAACCTTTTAGCATCATGCCAATTATTCGCCGTGAAAGATGGCAGGCCATGGACATTGGGTCCAGCTTGGTAAGACATTGCGGTTGGAATAGCATGGACGTATTCCATCAACAGAACGGCGTTTAAAGTCGTGGCGGGTTGGAGGCGCATGGTGGCAGGAAGGCCAATTACAACGGTGGCCAATCAATCAATTTCATATTAAGATTTGAAAACATTTGATTGGGCATTGTTGAATTAGCGTTTAAACAGTACCGATGTAGCAAAATGAAGGCTATTGACCACGGAAAGGCATCTTTTTAATAAGCGATATCGTAGCAGCTGACCTGCCATGTATGTTTTTGTAAATAAGGAGGAATGTGCAATGACGTGTTACAATTAATAGATAAAAGATATGCCTCTAAACATACGTCCGCCAACCGTTTCTTCTGTTGCACAACCGGCTCTGTAGTTCCTAGGATCAAGAGGTACCCACACGCTCTAAATAAGGCAGCCGAGAATAAGACACTAGAATTGACGAGTAATCCGTGTGACTGTCTTGCCAACCCGCACCCTTAAGGATATGTGACAGTTGAGCGGGTTGAGAGTAAGAGCCCCATCGTGGAATGTGGGGTACGGAACTTGTTCCCAACATGGGTCAAATAGCTACCAGCATTTCGCGCTAGAAACATCTTAGTCTCAACGCGCGGGTTCCGGTGGCTAGTCTCTATCTTAACATAACATACCGAACCACAACATTTACGGACGGCTAGTCGCAGCCGCTCGCTCGCTCGATTATGAGATCGCTTAATTAAAGCAGTCGCTCGACCGCTCGCTATTACCACGCCTGGTCTGCAGGCTAAACCCCTAAATCTTGTGTTACTGTTTGAGCTGGATTAAGCTTAAGCCATCTGACAAAGAAATCCGCTAATCTATGCTGGTATGACCGCATTAAAGGGGCAATTGGCTTTTAATAGATAAAATTTACTTACGCCGATTTGCTGCAAATTAATGCCCAATAAGTTAAGGGTGCGGTCAATCCGCAAAATTTCCTTGTCTAGCTGCTTTTACGGAACAATACGAGCTGTTGTAAGTTCGTATTTTGTGCCGCAACGAGTAGTAACTACTCGATTGTATTGTATTGTATTACGTTATCGCGTTGCCAAGTTATGCACGTGCTAGGCTCTATGGCTAGTCCACGGCATAGAGTGGTGTCCGCATACGTCGGGTCTCGTTCGGCGGGCAGTGCAGCCAGCACCGAGGCCGTGAGGGTCTTCCATTATTTTGTATAGTTCTGACTTGGTAAGAGCCCAGGTGGCGCCCTGGTGCTGGAGACCGTCGCGTCGAGGGTGAGACCCGTTAGAGACCTGCAGATGCCCGAGAGCACCTGCCCGAAGCGCGCGAGCATTTAGCCCCCGCGCTTGGAAGGAGGGCGTCACTTCAACCTTTTCCGAAAATAACTACTCGATGCTATCGTTTTTATTCTCGAAAAGCAATATTTTTCTGTGCTTCTCTTTACGCTAGATCTCGTAAAGTAATACCCGTGGTTGACCTTCGCCACTCTCTGTTTGCATACAGCAACCTACTGATCAAGATGCTTATCACATAGGTCCTTTCTTGGCAGCTCGTTCGCACTTATTTTTGATAAAAACAAGTGGTCTAGGATAGCGCGGGGTACTTTGACAGTCTCATTGAAGCTTTATCGTTAAAGAAAGGCAAGAATCTGACCGATCATTCCACTTGTAGTAGTAGAGTAAGCAATTGAGTACTTCGCCGCGAAAGTAGATTTGCTTGTGAAACCAGAGTCAGTGTGGGCCTGGAAGCCCGGCACATCTCGACATTTCTGCTCGTGGTGGTGTTATCTTACGAGCATCGCCAGGTAAAGACTAACAATGACCGGCTGCCAATCCGACCACAATTCTTTCAGCAGCGCCTCCATTGTGCTGCCAGTACTACTGCCACTTTTTGTTTTGACTTCGGTAGCCGGTTTCAGACACGTCTTGCCTCATCCTGGTCCCATCAGATATTTTTTTTGTATCAAGCGTGATCTGATCCCCATCTCTAGTCTCTTGGAAGAAAAGGAAGATTAGCAACAGGATGTCTGACGACCACTTCTAAAGGTTAAGGCTGGTTTTCGTCATGTCATCATCAGATTTATCTTTTCTGTCGCGAAGCAGTGTTTATCATGCTCCTTCATCACACAATCCTCCTAATGCACAGAAACATGGAGATCGGCTGCTGCAAATTCGTGGGTTGTACCGATATTCACGTTTGTATCAATATTGCTATATACCGGGACCTTTCAGAATTAAATCCAATCAAAATGTTTCAAAGCTTGAAAATTGATTGGCCACTAGTGTAACTGCCGGACTCCCAACAATTCCTCCTTAAAGTTTCGCCATGCGCCTTCAACCCGCCACGATACTGAATGCCGTTCTATTGATGGAATATGCTGTTTCAACCGCAACGTCTTACCAAGCTGCAATCGATGTGTATAAGCTGCCACCTTTTACGGTGAATAATTGGCATGATGCGAAACGGCTCTTGAGAGCTCGTGCGGGTGTCGACGACGAAGCAAGGATGATAAATCTTGGCAGACGATCGGCTGAACTGAGTGAAGCTCTGGCAGATGGCTTCGATCCTGTAATGGGTGTCGTCAACAACGTGAATATTCTGAAAAATCTCGCCCCTGACTTAAGTATTGAAGCTAAGGCGAGTGAGATCCCGTTTCCTGTAGGCAACAAAGATAAAATGCACAAAGCACTTCTTCTGCTCTCGGGAAACTCAAACTACTTGAACGCTGTCACCGATGAGGCCCAGTCATTGCGAAGTTATCTTAAATTACTCGAGACTGAGTCCGATCACTCGGCGCCAGCAGTTGTCAATGCGGTGAATGCTATTCGTTCGGATTGGGACAAGTACAAGAAACTGCTCGATCACTTGAACTTTAAAAAGCACGAAAATGTACTAAGAGACTGGCTTGGGGGGGAGTCGAGTACAGCTGACATGTTGAAACTGCTCACTTCAGACGTCAAAGAAGAAGATCTGTACAACGGCAAGTTGCTCGCGGCTTTCGATACATACGTTCAGATTTACAATACGAAGCACCGGACTGAGCGACTGAGTTTGCTGGCGGCACTCACCGTTTGCTTTGGCGATTTTCGCGTGGCGCAGATGATTGATACAGCCAAGTCGACTCCGGCTTTTGAAAAAATGGGAAAATCGGTTAAAAATCTTGAAACTAGGCAAATCCAATACTGGGTGGACGCTCGTAAAACACCGGACGAAGTTGCTCAGCTGTTGAAAATTGGGTCACCATTGTTACAATCGTCTGAGATGGCGATGATTAGTAGGTGGCTAAAATTCATCAAAGTGTTGAGCAAGCATGAAAAAGAAACTCCATTGGACCCGATCAAAACATTGAAAAGTCTTTACTCTCACTCCAGTCTTAGCTTCGACAACAGGATCATCAAGTTTTCTACGAGCGAATCCGACTTGGAAAAAGGCTCGGCCGAGCTGTTAAGAGCTTGTCTGATGCGGCACTGGTTCAACAGCTTGAAAACCCCGGAGCAACTTGAGACGCTTTTCGAATCAGAGGCTTTCAAGACTTTCGATGGCAAGGACCACATCTATGCCTCTTTTTTGAAGCGGTACAAGAAGTTGTACAATAAATTTGCTTCTCCATCGCACAATCCGTTTTTAAGTGGGCTAGAATATACTTCTGGCCTTAAAGACGAAAAGTGGTACATCTCAGCATTTACTGAGATTAAAAGTGTCATATTCGAACAGAACATGAATGAGCCTATCGAAAAACTGAGCTTGTTTGCGGCACTCACTGTCCGCTATGGAGACCGTGAAGCATCGACGATCATTGACAATGTCATGAGAATAGACGAGACGATGCAAATTGCTAAAGTATTGGAGGCCGAGCAGATTCAGTCTTGGATCGACACTGGAAAGACCCCGGACGAAGTTTCGGAGCTGCTGGTTTTTGAAAGCCGTTCATTGGGCTACAAGTGGGTAAAATTTTGCAACAAATTCAGCCTGCGTCATCCAGAGCTAGCATTCGACCCGTTTGATCAATTGAGGAAACACTTTAGTGATGACGTGCTCGCCATGTTTGTCGTAATGGCAACTTCGGAAAAGTTGGACCATGCCAAACGATATTTGGAGATGCTGGTGTGGCGCTGGTTTGAGGAAATGAAGACTCCTGAGGAGCTTGAAGCTCAGCTCAATCAAAACGAGAACAAGAAACGCTTTTTTGTCCGTCTATTAAGGACGTACAGCGAATTTCACATGAACCTTGGCTCTCCTTCTACGTCAAGGGTCACCACTGCTCTTGATAAGGTCAACGTGCTTACATCCTCCACCGAGAACACAAACCTGTACGACGGCCGTGTGCTTGCTGCCATTAAAGCTTATGTCGAGGTCTACAACGAGGTAAACCCTAACAAGCCACTGAGCTTGCTTGCAGTACTCACGGCCCGACTCGGCTTTAAGGATGCGTCGACAGTAGTTGGAGCAGCAAAAGCGCTGCCAGATCTTGCGAAAACCGCCAAGCAATTGGAGACGGAGCAGATCCAGTTCTGGATGGACGTTGGAAGAAGCTCGGACCAAGTTTCTAAGTTGCTGAACTTTGATTCCAAAAGCCCAAATTCAGTCTATAAGTGGGTTGAGTTTTACGACAGATCCATATCGCTTGACCCAAAATCCGCATTTGACCCATTCAAATCGTTGAGGAAACACTTTCGTGATGATGAGTTGGCCTTGTTTGCCGTGGAGGCAACGCCAATAGATTTGGTCAATGCCAAGCGATTGGAAAGTTTGCTGGTTTGGCGCTGGTTCGAGGAGATGAAAACTCCCGAGGACGTCGAAGCGCAGCTCAATCAAAACGAGAAGAAGCACCTGTTTGTTTCTCTTTTAAAAGCGTACAGTGACTTTCACAAGAACCTTGGCCCGCTTTCTACACCAGAAATCATCCGGTTGGGACATTCTACCGGAGACATTACACCGGACATGCTTCATGTGCTTACCTCCACAGACGTTAAGATGAATCTGAACGACGGCTCGGTGCTTGCTGCCATCGACGCTTACATCCGCCTCTATAACAAGGCGAATACTAAAGAGCCACTGAGCTTGCTTGCAGCACTTACTGCTCGCCTGGGCCATCGTGATGCATCGACAGTGATTGAAGCAGCAAAAGCGGTACCGGATCTTGCGAGAACTGCCAAGCAACTGGAGACTAAGCAAATGTTGTTTTGGGTGGATGCTGGCATGACTCCAAACCAGGTCATTGAGCTCTTGAATCCCAAGTCGCAAGGCCTGGCAATGATTTACAGGTACATTAAGTTTATGGAAGTTTTTTGCAAGCGTTCATCCAAATTGTTGCTTGATCCGGTTGAACCTTTAAGGGCCTATTTCTCGGACCTCAGGCTGGCTACGTTTGCCGTTGAGGAAGTTGAAAAAGAAAAGGGTGATGCTAAGCGATTGCAAGCCATGCTATTACGGTCTTGGTTTAACGATATGATGCCGTTCAAGGAAGTCGCTAAGTTGCTCCGTTCTAACGGAAAGCCCACCATTTATAAGAATCTCTTGGAGACGTACAAGAATTATCAACGTTGGGGTGGTCGACCTTCATATCAGGAATTGATTGCGAGAGAATTTAGAAACAAGGGTATTACGGATGGTTCCGCGTTCGCTGCTTATAAGGCTGACGTCGATAACTACAACAAGGAGAATCCGATGGACCAAATAAGTTTAGTCGCCGTTCTCACCGCTCGTTTCGGATTTAAGAAGGCGGCACATGTGATCGAAGCGGCTACGCGTCATCAAATGAACAAGGATGTCGCTAAAAAAGCTCAGCGCATGCTGATTGAGCATTGGCTTAAGAATAAGAAAGCACCGCTCGACGTCTTTGGGTGGATTGTAACTGATTGGGAGCACGTTTTTCAGCCAGAAATGCGTACGTGGCTCCGCTATGTGGATGAGTTTAATAAGGCAAACCCAAATGAGGCAGTGTTGCCCTACTTCATCTTAGTTGCTTATTTTAAAGAAGAGTTTGTGGATGAGGCGATATTTGCGACAAAAGTTGGTCCAAAATGGGAGAAAATCGCTGAGCGGCTTTGCAAAGAGATGGAACAATGGTGGCGGGATACCAAGAAACACCCCGACATTATATATAATGCGATGGGATACAGTCTTAAAGACGCGAGAATGGTGACAAACAGGAACTTCAAAGCTTATATCAAGTATTTATTTGATTTTAGCAAATTCAGCACCCTCAGCTATAGCTACATGAGACAATCTGTGCTGGCCGAACTAAAGCAATATCACACTATTAAAAAGCTGACGAACTTGTTGATCAAGGCTAAGGGCGAAGGAGTGACGGAGGTGATGTGGACAATCAAGTCCGGCACGGCAATTGATCCACTAGACGTCTTCAAATTTGGCTTGAAACAAGAAGAGATTGACCTGATCGATGCTTGGGTAAGCTACATCTCTTCAATCATTGGCCCAAGTTGTGCGAAGCATGGCGGCTGCAATGCGATCACCTTAATGACGAGCACTTTTCCAATAACAGATGTACTCAAGAAGCTCAAACTGGCAATGGAGGATAAAGCACTGGAAGGCAACGCTATAGTGTTAGTTTACGAGTTATTCAACGAGTGGGCGGCCGAGGAGGAATTGATTGAAATTGGCCAAGGTCTCTTGAATGTGTTGGAATTTAACGACCCCAAAAAGATACTGTTGGGCATGTATGCTGACTTTCGTAAAGAAATACGCACTGCACGAGCAACTTGATCAAATATCTTCGTTGCAATCCATTGACTGCAAACATGATTTAGCTGTCTGCCTCAAAGCGTGCACCTTGTCGCTTTCTCGCAAGCATTGCAATACGAAATGAGGCAACAACGGTATGCCCAGAGTAGCGACTTCATCCCACAAATGATTTCGACGTTGTTGCTTCTGGAAACGTGCAAAATGATTAATTTTGTGCTGTCTCGTCGACATAGAGGAACAGAAAAATCCGTGAGAAGGACATTGTCTATAAGTTAAAAACCAATGGCGTTGCATGTAATGGTTTAAGCGATATCTTATTTGCAATTTGTTGCTCTAGCGCGTTTTCGATTAATTCTTGCGTCGGCCCCGAAGGCAACAAATTCTTGAGCGGAGCAACCGTCTGCTGTAGCAAATGGTGTTCCGTAACCGGAACGATATAATGTGCTATTGACAAAACTTCGCCAAAGTTTGCGTCTTGAACGCTCGTTTTAATTGTTTACATCTAAGAAGCTATAAGAAGTGCACATTCATGCTTTAAGCAAACGCACAGTAATTCGCTAAAGCACTCCGACTATGGGCTGGTCCATAGCGGCATTGGAAGCTCTATTGATGAGCGGGTTTGTCAGCCATTGCCGATTTTTAGAACCAGTTTTGCTTCCAGTAAGCTGTTGTCGTGTTCGCGACTCCATCTATAGTTACATAGTCATACTCACGCAAAAAGCTTTGAGCGAAGGCACGATAATTATATCCGCCACCGCTCACTCCGGGCTGTTAATACCAAGTAGAAGCGCTCTCGTTAGTGCACATGTATATCTCGATAAATATTACTCTTCTTGCTGTGTTGTGCATCTCCACGATGAGAATTTTAAAACGTTGCATCGTCTGTAATCACGCTTGGCGGACCTGTTGGTCCATAGAAGACGTAGCACTCAGTGTTGGTGGCTGAAGCTGTATGGATGAGTAGTTTCTTGAGATAAAAAACGAAGCTGGTGTTTATTGTCTTCAGTTGGACATGTCCACAGCGGCAAGATCAAAATTGACGTGACTGCGCTTCTCTTTACCAATTTTGGAGGCTATAAAGCATCAATGCACTCTATTGTAGGTGCAGTGCCCACTGTAGTCTTTAAAAGCTAGCTATATGTTGTACGACAACAGCTCGACGACGGGCGATAACTTGTACCGAGGGTACTTCACCACTCGCACATCGACTTTGCTGAAGCTGTTTAAATGCAATCACAGAGTATAGCCTCATGCACTGTTCCACTCAGCTTTAGAAAACAGTGCTTGAGCTCAAACATACCACGAGGCGTAAAGCCCGCCAGTACGGCTCGCATTGATAGAGTCGAGCGCCTTCTATTTTGAGCCGCCAAACGGACACACTAGTCCACACAAGAAAAATTTTGTGGAAATGAAAGTAGCTGTGCGTGCCTCATGCTGAGCATTTACCAAAGAAAGAGCTCAAATGCTACAGGCACTCATGGTGCCTAACGTAGTACCTTGAATAAAAACAGCTGACTCATCAATCACAAACTTTTATTTTGCCCGCGGGCTCAGAATCAAGCAAAGTTTAATTTGCTGCAATTGCATTTTGTACTCTTGCGCTTCATACATGTTATTGGTTGTGATTTTTTACTTATCAGGCACAATAAAACAGATTCAGATTGCGTGGGGTGTGCAATAAGATCGCTGTCTTCTCGTGAGCACAAAGTGTACGATGCATGGATACTATCCGGGTTTCCCGTTGGACTCAGCTTGGCGATACGAGATGCACACTCACGAGCAGAGCTCGGACGTCATCAAGAGGAGAAATCGTCCTGTTTACCCTCCAATTCCGATGTTGTTGGTTCGTAGTTGACCATAAAGCTAGGATCCTATTTCCTTTTAATGGAGGGTAAGCGATACACTTGGCGCGAGTGTGCTATACGACCGCTGAATCGTCATCCGACAGCCAAGCCTACTTCCGCCGGAACGCCGAATATTACCTAGATTTTGCTAGCCTAGTTCGTGTCTTAAAAACGATTTTTATTTCAGATCCCGACTTACATGCATAAAACATCAATGCATGTAGTCGATTCACCCGGCGTCTGAGCTATGAAATTTGTAAGTCTGATTTACTTTTTTGCATTAGTTTCTGAGAAACGTTAACGGTCACAACGAAGATGTCTGATCGACTAAAAGCTTTGGAAGAATGTTTTGGGCTTAATTAATCAAAGGAACTAACAAACTAACACGATCCCAGTGAGACCGCACGAACCGAAGGTATCACCATATTTGTATTGTATTACGTTATCGCGTTGCCAAGTTATGCACGTGCTAGGCTCTATGGCTAGTCCACGGCATAGAGTGGTGTCCGCATACGTCGGGTCTCGTTCGGCGGGCAGTGCAGCCAGCACCGAGGCCGTGAGGGTCTTCCATTATTTTGTGTAGTTCTGACTTGGTAAGAGCCCAGGCGGCTCCCTGGTGCTGGAGACCGTCGCGTCGAGGGTGAGACCCGTTAGAGACCTGCAGATGCCCGAGAGCACCTGCCCAAAGCGCGCGAGCATTTAGCCCCCGCGCTTGGAAGGAGGGCGTCACCCCAACCTTTTCCGAAAAGTATCACCATATTGTGTGACATAAATTTACGATTTTTTAATATTTAATATTAAGGAAGATACAAGGTCTAGTGATTAACGTCTTATGCATGTTAACAGTAATTATTGTGATAGATAGCGACTGTTAGATAGTTCAGAGAGTTTAGAGATCATTCTTCAGAAGTTCACTATACCATCGGAAATAAAAGACTTATATTAAGTCTTAGTTACAAGATCAATACGAATTCTTGGAGTCGCACTGATAGCAACCTGCAAAAAATTGATCTTAATGCAAGATGAGAGACCGAGACTCCCGCTTACTCGCAGTAAATAGCTACGACTGCTTCGCTGATTTACTGACAAACGAATTGTCTAACATACAAAAACGATTTTAAATTTTTAATGGAAAGCTTTTAGTGCTAATACTTATTGCCAAAGTCGAGTGACTGACGCTTTGACAGCAGCCACGTACCGATCGCAACTAGTAGATAGATGATGTGCTTCTGCACAGTCGATGTTTCGAGCGCTGTAGACGTGAAATGAGATAAACTTCTCGAGTCACATGGTGCTTCAGCTAGCGGTCATTCAAACCAAAAAAAAACATTTTCTTGTTTTTCACCACCACGCGTGTACAAATGGGGGGCTAAGCTTGCAACTTATTATGCAGGCTGTCAAATGGTCAAGCTTACAGCACACACGTTGGCTTATTTACAAAGGCTACTGATGCTGGCGAGCTGTGAAGGTCCAAAAGCGTTGACTCTGTCTTTGGCTTGTCGAAAGCTGGTGGCAGCACGGGCATAACAAGACTGTGCATTTGGTCCTTATCCTGGTTATAATAATTGAGATATCCACGATTTTTAATCGTCTTTTGAGTACCATGATATCGGATAATGAATCGCAATTCATCATTACGCTCTAGCAAACGTCTTTTGTTGCCAACAAAAAAACACCCCCAGACAAACGGTCGGACGAAGAGAGCTAAGCATGTACTGAGATACACATTGTCGACATATGTACGTGGAGTCATCACAATTGTAGACTATAAGCTACCTAAGGTCAAGTTTGCCTTTAAAAAATGAGGTTCGTGCATCTAGGCTTTATATTCTTCCATGTAAATTGTTTGGGACATCGTGTAGGTCTGCAAACTTTCAAAGCTAGTATGCTTATGAGATAAGTAGAGAAATGGTTTTGAGGACTTTTTGGTGTTTCATATACAAACCTCTGCCTTAAAAAAATTATAATTCGACTTTAAAAAAAATCGGCTAAGGAAATCCGTACGTCATAAGATGCAATTGCATCCAAGAGAAAGTACTGCTGCACATATTGAAAAAGAAGCAAGCCCCTAGTAGGAGCATGTACTTGTTGCATTTGACCGTTAAGGTCAGCTGCACTTTCTTGTGAAGTGCGTAGTAAGGCTTAAGCGCTTGCACAAGTGCCAAAAACTGCTTTGGATGTGACGAAGCTCTCTCCTTTTACAGAGCTAAGGGGAGCTGTTAAGCACGGAGACACGTAGACTCAGAATTCAGACACAGCAGACGCTTTGTAAGGTAGGCAACGCTCGCTATGATTAGGCGAAATTGACCCGATATGCATAAACTTACGCTCCCAGCCTAGTTTGGCATTACACTGAAGACAAGAGATCTCCGAGGTGATTCGTGTCCGTTTATCATGTAAACAAAAAATGAAGATCACCGACGAAAGCATATTTTCTAATATGGTTGGATTTCAAGTTGTATCACCATTTGAGATAAGCAAATCCTAAATTTGATTTCACGATTGAACGTGGTGAAGACAGTGCTAAAACATAGTGCTGATGAAGAGCTTAAAGCACGAGCATGATCGCCGTTAAGCTGCGCCTGAACAATGTAAGTTTTTATATAAGCTCCTTAAGTAAAACTCACAAAAGGTATGGCCTCTAGAAACCTTGAGGCGCGCGAAGTGAATTATCGTACGGCTTGACGCTATGATTTGCATTGAACGCGTAGTATTCATCTGGAAAGTCTTCCTTTTCTTTATCGGCATCTTCTATGATACGGCGATCTTGGCGATGGTCGAGTCGCAATGACCATCGCCTAGTGCGTTCGTCTTTTCAGTCAATGAATTCACCACAGAAGATTGTTTTATATGACTGATTCTTTTTTCGTGTCCGACGCTTGTGATGACTAGAGCGAAATCATTCCAGCTCAGTTTTTTTTCTTTCTGCCACGGCTTCCTTGTCTTCACGTATGAGGTCACTCGTATAATCGAAGAGTCTAAAACCAATCGAAGCACTTTTTGAAAAAAAGAACAGCAATTAGGCCATTCGTACAACGTTATGGTAAACTTAAGGCTTCGCAGCCTTAGCATGCAAAAAGCAAATCAAGTGATCGCCGAGCATACTTATGAACATTATCGTCGGAGGGCAAAGTTACCTGCGGACCATTGAGCGAAGAAAAAAATGTTCCGACGCGCTGTCTACGATTGCAGCAAGAATCACTGTTGTAAAGCTTACTTTGCTTGAAAGCTTTTAGCGGGCTAGCTTTTTCAAAATCATCGTATTATACGGACATCTTTAGTTACCTGAGAAACCTGGCTTGGACCCCGTAGAATGACCCGGCTATCTGACCACCTTTTTCGTTGCTTAATTAGTTATAGTCATTACTAAGTCAATTAGTAAATGAAGAATGATGGGTAATAGCCATCTCTCGCTTACAAAACGTAGCCCGAAGGAGGACGGAATGTGCCGTTGCATACATATGTTTTTCATTTTAGAGCTGCAAAGAATTGCGGCTCCTGGTGCCCAATCTGTATTGTTAGTGTTTGCGCTATGAAATATGTAAAAAGAAACATGTAAAGTGATTAAGTCCCTGCTTAAACTGGAAGAGCTAATTTAATTGCTACCAAGAATTAGAAGCACAAAAACATATGTATGCTTTGTAGGATAAGGTAGTTAATGAATTGCACTATATTGCACGCTCCAATCTTTAAAGACCGAAATTAAATAATAGTTGTTCACCTGAAGACCACATACCTTAGTCAACACCTGGGTGCTGTATACCACCGCAATGCATGCCCGCTTCCCTCTAATATCATCTCGTGCCACCCCTGACGTGCTCGTGCTCGCATTCAAATAAGCTTCAATGTGCTTGCTTTAAAGTCAACGATGCTGCGCTGACATAATCGCATAAGCATCTTACTTGCCACATTTAGACGTATTGCTCGAGCTTTGGTGCAGATCACCACGCCGGCCAGAGCTCTAAAATTAGTTTCTGCTGCACATTGCTGAGATTTTTTGTCTAAATTTAGACACATTCAAAATGTACCCAGGGCCGATAAATGTCTTGGACAATATTAGTGTATTCAGCAGCTAATGATTTGTATGTGATGCCATTAATAATTTCCGCATAATTAGTTTCGAGCTCGAGAAGAAAGATTTTTTCTTAATTTCAAGCCGCACGTAGTGATGCTCTTTCGATATTCATGTAAGGAACACCTGATTCTGAGCCCCAGTGCAACTCGGTAATTTTCTCGCGTCAATCTCGAAAGAGCGATTGGATAATCCAAAGTTCAGCGGCCCCGAACGATACACAGAATTGAACAATCTTGATGTGCAAGGACACACGAATTTGTGGCACTATTGCTTAAATTAACGCGCGTACGCAAAGCTTTCACATGCAGTCCACCAGATGTATCCGTAGGCAAATAGTTAGAAGCGTCCGTCAATTGGGTATTTGTCATAATTATTAAAGTGAGCGGTAAAAAGTACGGTATGATTTGTTGAAAGAAATATTATTGACTAGCATTTGTTTTAGCTCCATTATTATATTAAACACCAGTCTTTAGAATCAGCATCACATGAGCTGTGTGTCTTGCAGCAGCACATATTTTCTTGGCTAAATCAGACCGAGTAAAGATAGGGCCATCGAAGACGATAGTGGATGCAACTGGCATCAAGCTTTTCTTTTTCCAGCTACGTTACTATATCGAGGAAGCGATGCAATAATTGGGCTCTTGAAATTTCGAGAGGTTGCTTAAAAAAGAAAATCTTAATTTTAAAGACAAAGGGTCACAGTTAAACATCCTGATTTTATTTTTTAATAAAATGGTCCATTGACGCTGATCAAACAACGTTATATGCTTCAAAGTACGCCCTTTAACGAAGCGATCGGTAAATGAGCTTCAAAAAGTTTCGACAGATTGCTTTATAGCATACGTCTTTTAAACAGGGGGTCACAATTGAACGTCCTGTTTCACAATGTGATACACTGGTATTTTAGCGCCAATCAATCAACTTTTATGCTTCTAATTACGCTCTCCTTCACAATCATTAGGTAATTCTGATTTTTCTGGAATTCTGTGGGTATTGCGAAGCATTGTTAATCAATTATGTGACAGGGTCTTGTACAGAGAAGACGTGTGGGAAGATAACACTTTCTAATGAACAGCTGCTTACCTTTTTTGGTCCTGTTAGTAAGATAAATTCCACCTACATTTTTTATCTGAAAAAATCCTACTTTTTTGGTGTACGCACTGACATTAATGCTGTAATAAACTATATTGAAACGTCAGCAGAAATATCGGTTCATCTTCATCCTGCCCCACTTAGGCTCGTATTACGTCCAGTGGGAGAGGGATAAAGTACTTACTTTCAAATGAATCAATTTCGGTTTGTTCATATCACTAATAAAAAAGGCAGCAAAGAGAGCTTTCAGTCGGGCCATTGGCTTTGAAGTAAGGCAACCGCGTTGCGACAAGAGAGAATTTTAACGGTAATGGAAGTACCTTCTTTACACAATCCACATATTTTCTGCTGACCTTGGCAGTCAATGAAAGCCGTAGGAAGTCACTTTTGCCTCGGGCTCGCGCCTTCTTTTCGAGAAGCTGCAGCTCCTGTGTGATCATGCGTATACGTTTGGTTTCGAACTTAGTCTTGGCTGTCAAACTATAGCTACTTCAAGGTGACCCCAGGCTCTAAAGGTTCTGAAGGAAAGTCAACTTTGGACGTTGACCCCAGCGTTTTACATCCGAGCGCAAGGCTGACTCACCAGATCGGGATAATGCTTACCTTTGTAGTAAGGTCTAGGCGTTTGATCCACAGTGTCAGTCCTGTTGGTGGTAATGTGCCTTCTCAGCTGCCGCATTGCCGGCCACCTGGGCTTATCTTGGAAACAAGGTTCAGTGCAGAGTCAACGCCTCAACAATGTGCTGGAGAATCTCAGAGCTCATAGGAGAATCAAACACTATTTGGGCCCCCCATGGGTGCACCGACAGCGTCTCAGAAAGGTTGATATTGTAATCCATTTCAGATTTAGAAGATGTTTCATTTTTTTAACGATCGCAACTAGTGAAACACTTTTATTTTATGAATAAAACAGCTTTAAATTTTCTTTCTCGTGTTTGTCTAAATATGCCGTTTGTGTATCGTGGGTCGATGCGATCGCATCCTTTGACCTGATACTTATTCCTTGCCGACTTTTCGCGAATCCAACAAATTTTCCGTAAAAATACTAGTCTCACTTAAAAGACCTGGAAGGAAACCGTTGTCCAAAAATATTTCTCGCTTGCTCCTCGATTTTTGACGGCTATAAAGAGAAGCGAAAGAATAGCTTACTTAGGCCCATTTTCAAAGAAGCCTATACAACTTATAGACGTGATAATTGCTTTGTTGCAAGCTCACTCATGCCTTTTGGCCTATCTTATCGCACATACATCGCGGAATGCTTTAAGCTCAATTTGTCGTTCTCCATCTGTCTATGGATTGTCTACTGTAGACACCAGCTAATTTTTTTTTTATAATTAGAGGAGCGTTTGTCAAAATGCAACGTTGAATTGCAGGTCTCTATTCGACACATTGGTGTCTGGAAGGTCATAGTATTACATTACTGTACCCATAAACAACCTTGTTGTTTGTCGTTAGGTTATACTAGCAAGATCAAGGGCCAAATGCGCTGTCTTGCATAGACGGGTTGTCCAAAATCGTGTTGTCTTTAACTTCTGATAAGCCTAAGAAATTTTCCCTCGATTCGAAACTTACAGATCTCGAACAGTACATTCTTATTGGCAGGATCTTTAAAAGAGTCAGCGAGTAAGACCTAAACTTGACCCTCTGACAGGTCTCACATACTTGACAAACAAATTATACGTGTGCAGCAGGCTGGTGTGTTGTGATACCAAAGATCGCGTTTTCTAACGGTTGAATTGACCGCCAATTAGAGCATTATGTAGCTATACAAGCAAATGTTACATCGTGTTAAAGCAAAAAACAACGGCTCGGGCGGAGAATCCCGAGTCCACCTTTTAAAAAAAATTTAACTACCGAAACCCACAAGCTGCGACTAAGAATCTTTAGCGCAGGATGCTTTTAGCTATCAGACCAATTTTTGGATCGGGATCTGTTTATTCCATTACTCCTAATAATATTCGATCAGTGAGACGTCCAGCCAACTGATGCACATTAGTTCGCGTACGGGTTGGTCGGGCAGTTCCGCTTACGGGCGTGATCGCTCATCCACTTTGGTGACCTGTCTTCGGCTGAATCTTCTGTGAAATATACTAAATACCTCACGGTCTGTGTCGAACGACAATACACTTGAGACACGGGATCAATATATGATCTGACCACCCATACCAATGCAAATGCGATCGCTACCGAAGGATAAACAGCCCTGAATGGCAATTTATAGCGTCCAAAAAGACCACATATAGGGCTTGAGATGGTATTTTCTCGCATATCTGACGAAACTTGCCGATAGAGATGTCACCGCTGAATATGTGATCCAGCTTATAGTCCAGCATGTGCAAAATAGCAACAGCAAGCACAGAAAGCTTGGTGAATTTAAATTTAGCGCAACGACTATATCCCGCAATGACTAATATCTTATTATTCTTTGAGAGCAGCGTAATCGATGTCACGTTCAAGTTGTCGCAAACGACGCAACACGATTTTGCTCTCGTCCAGGAGAGTCAGGACTAAAATCCGCTGACATTTTTTCTCGATGTGAGCTAAACGATCTTGGTGCTATCTTCCCCAGCATCACTTAAGGTCTTTTTTTAACAGACCGAAAAAAGGCTTCACAAGACCTGGACAGCCAGCATTGTACTTGTGCAAATAGTCAAAAAGGCTTAACAACTTTTTGCATTCTTACTTTTGGGAACGTAACTCAGGCTAAGCCGATACAGCATCGCTTACTTTCTTTGGTTTGTTTGACCTCCATGGCTGCTTACAAAGAAGCCAAAGACCCCAAAAAATTCACCGCAAAGGCGCTGGCACATATTCAGCCTAGTTTTGCACCTTCATCTGGTGGAATTCTGGACACCACATTAGAGTATCCCTCAGATTAAGAGCATACAAAATCATCCACATTAATTTATCAAGGCTCAGCATACGCTTTAAAAGGCAAATAATATATTTACTTTATCGAAGGATGTAGTTTTATTGTCGGGTAAAATTTGAATTTTAAAATTACCATATCTAAGATCTTCCGGCTCTTAATTTAGCAAAGAACCCAAAAGCTTTAAGTTTGTAGTTTTTGGTATCTCTGACACCTCTGGCAATGCCTCTAGCTGGAGCGCACCGACCAAAACACAACGACAGACTAAATTGCTAACAGCATCTCCAAATTATTTTTTTCAATTACGGGCTCGTTCGCGAAACCTAAAAGTTGATTTTGCATCGCGACCTCAACCACCTGAAGTGGGGCTATGTCATCTGCTCTTGATGGTAAGAAAAAATCATCACCCTCTTGTGGCTCTATCTTTCTCAGTGGCCTACGACACCTGCTTACAGAACATTTTGCTCGTGCTTGCTAGTAAAGTCATCTTTTATGTCCTGCAAGATAGGTGCGAAAATTTGTTTTCACGATCTGTGGTTCTACACTACCGACCTCCGGAGCGATTTAACTACCTTGAGAGCACTATCTCTAGCAATACCGACAGCCGATTCTGTTAGTCGCGTCTGCCTTCAGAGTGGTATCAGGACCTTTGATTTTTCCGGCTCTATCTCTGGTCTATCCCATGCAACCTCTCTTAATGAGGAGCCGTACTCATAACGGTGGCGGAGATATAAATTGACTGAATCCTGTCGCGCAAAAACGGCCAGCTGAATCCTATGGCTTTGCCCGCTATTATTGTTTTTTTATAGGCACGACATACCCAGGATCAAAACATTCGTATGCTTATGAAATAAAAAAATATCTCTTTGCCATCGAAGGCTTTTAAGAAACTCAGCCGTGTCTGGAGCCGTTCCATTTTTCAGTTTAAATTTAAGTTGTTTGTTTCCTTTGCATCCATGTAGAGAATATATTAGCTGACGGTTATTGTTTGTCGGGGTGCAAATATTCGCAACGCGCCAAACTTTACCAAGACTTCCACTTAAGTGTACTGACCAACACCAATTTAAGCTCGTAAAGCTTAAATGCTCACGGTATATACTAGCTACCCATTAATCATAAAGACTTAGACCTTTTCCAGTAGGGTGCGCCATTCTCACTTGTGACTAGCCCGAGCCAAAGCATGAAATGCGATTTTAGCTGCAACAAAGCTTGAATCTATATACGAGTCAGCGTACATTTAATGAATGGAAAGCTGTTCATTCAAGGCATTTGAGAATGGCAAGCCTTCCAGTGGTTGCACTCTCTTAAAAGAGCGCATTGGATCACCTCTTCCATCATTACGGTCTAAACTTATAGGAGTGATTGCGATGTATTCCTCCCTTTCAGCCACATTCACCTTGACTTGTCCCGTCTTAATGACGGAGGCCGTCAGCTTTTTTGTCTCATAAGCGTTATCATGACGCTCACGCTCCCCTTGCTTACCAAAAAAGCACTAGCTTAGCTTAAGTGAAACTCAAAGCTTATCGTAAGGGACGTTGCTTTCAGCTGTTTCTTCATGTGATCCCAGTACACACAAAAACACCCCACTGAAATTGTTTAAAAATAAATGGCCAATTTTTGGTCAGGACTTTCCAGAAGAAAGTGTAATTGTCAAAATCTACACCTTACCTTCGAAGGTGCAAATCTTAAACTTTATCAGCTTACACCACCACTCTTTGAGCGCTATCACTGAAGCTGCCTGGGCGTGCGCTGCCTGAGCTCTCGAGCAAATAAAATGACGCGTTTTAAATGTTTGCCAAACAGGGAGGGTTGAGAGCACAGTTGCACTTAGACCCAAAGAAGCCGTCAAGTTGTTCGATTAATGCGAGTTGCTTGCTTTGAGGTGTTCCTAGTCAAGTTGTCCGATTAATGCGAGTTGCTTGCTTTGAGGTGTTCCCATCCCAATACCCTTGTGAGGGCCGAAGTAGTCGTCAATATTCTTACGTATGCACCAAGTGTAACGGAATCAAACAGCACATTTTACGGAAAAGGCACTAACGATCGTTCGGTAAAAAAATGTTTCCTATTACGC
This sequence comes from Plasmopara viticola, assembly GCA_001695595.3. Taxonomy (NCBI): domain Eukaryota; phylum Oomycota; class Peronosporomycetes; order Peronosporales; family Peronosporaceae; genus Plasmopara; species Plasmopara viticola. The sequence goes on from MBPM02000066.1 coordinate 445,778, forward strand.
TTCCATGTATTAACGTGTGCAGTAAAATGCAGTTTAAATGGTACTTTTTTGAGTAGACTATTTACCTGAATTGGAGTCTACCTAAAGATCAATATTCGCACTAAAGATCCCCTTTATGATTTCGGCAGAGAACACATCCGTTTCGTTATCTTTCGCGATACCTTAGTATGAAAAGATTTGTTTGTCGTGCATCATAAGCCAAGACTCTTTTATAAATATCCCTTGGGTAAATTTAGGTTAGGCCACAAAATTTTGGCTTGAAAAGTTTAGCGTCACTGTACTTATCTAACGTTGTTAACAAATCAAATCAACTAATAATGTGATGTGGACACTAGATTTGGCGTAGCCACTATAATAGTCTAAGCTGGCAGCGGTGTTACTTACTCAATACGACGAATTCTATGGGACGCGTATTATACATGTGCACAAGCTGTAGACAATTTATTTACTGAATTGACTTAACTATTATTACCCTGATGTACAGCGAGGTTGTCGTAGATATTTGCTTACAGAAAAGATGTATATAGGCCTCAATTACCTATCTTAGACTGTGAAATAATAGAAAGGTTACAGATTATGTTTTTTTTTACTTTAAAGTTCGTATACCGAGAATTTGTCTGGCGTGTACATTTAAATTGTGAGCTAGTCTTTATCTAAGAATTTTGATAGAACTTCATGTGGGGTAAATATCTTACCATTCAAATCCAGCAGAGTAACTTTCAATAATATGCATTGAGCAGCTTCATTTCCGAAACAAAGTCGCAAGGATCATTCAAGCATGTCACACAATATGGTAATAACATCAAATGTTATCACACAAGCTTCGTGTTTAGTCTATACAGTCCCCCTTTTCAAGACGATTAGCTCCTCATCTCCATTAAGAACAAAATCTCTTTGAAGTTTTTTACTATTAGCAATCACCAATTTGACTAGTGCCGTTTCTTAGAAGTCCACACAACGACCTGAATGAGCCTCAAAGCTCCATCCAATACAACTCCCTTGTCATTCGTATTTAGTCCGTCACCGCGTTTTTGTCGACAAAGTCTCGAAACACAAGCTGAGTTTACACTGTTCGATTACCGAACGCTTTCCCGGTGTGAGAACGCTTCACAATTTTTCACTCGTCAAAGCACACTGGCGCCACGCGGTCTGTCTTTCCCTGTTAAAATCTACAAGACTCATACAGAATGCCTTTTGCACTTGGCATTAGAAGGAGACGAGGATGCATGCTTTCTTTGATGAAGTTCAAGTCAAGCTCGGGAGCCTGCATTTCGTTCAAGCATTCGAAGAAACCACCTTGCAAATTAAAGCCATAGAATCACAAGTTCGCGCGATTTCTCACACCGCTCGATCGCCAAAGTGCTCTCATTGCGCAGTTAACACACTCTTTAGGGGTTGTATTGAATGTGACAAAGCTCATAACCAATCTTCAATAAATTGCAAGTGCACGAGATGCGCTTAAAATGCTTTAACTCTCGCTCGATTGAAATGCGCGCGCAAGCCAAAAGCTTGTGTCTAATGTGCCAATTTGATTTCTGAACTGCTACGTCGGGTATTCTGGGTGACAAAAACACCGTTATTCCATGTTCAAAAATACTTGGCGTGTGGCAAGCGCACACTTTAAAAAGATAACACACTGATAGTTCTGCAGGAAAACGTGAGCGTGGAATCCGTGCTCAAGGTTACTCAAAAGTGCGGAGTCTTGGTGCTAGGACTGTACGCCAAAAGCTGACAAAATGATTTGAAGCGCTAAATACAAAATAAGATGAAGCTGTAATTTGTGCTCGCACTTCTAAACATTCCAAACGTATTTGATGAGCGAGTGGATCCGTACTATTGGTCAAATTCGCTCGATCCATGTTCGCCGGGCTGAAGATTGCCAGTGCGCTATTATCCTGCAACTCATAACCCGCAGCATTATGCACACATTGGTGTCGCTTCTGCAGCAGGAGTCAGAGACCTTGAGATGAGCTCTGCTCATGACTCTTACACCTACAGCTCTAGTAATAGAATAAGAAGGCTTAGTGACTGTACAGATCACAATGATAAAAAGCGCCCATGTCACTGTTTACATTAAAGCGAAGCGTTCTCATATTAGTTTTCAATCAAAGGATTTCCGTCCACTTCACAAAAGATGGCATTTATCCTGGCAGCAGCGTCGCGCAATATTACTCACTATGTAATGGGGGTATTTGCCGTCTTTAAATAGGAGCAGAGGAAGCGGCGGACGCAGCTCAAGTTCCGAAAAATCGTGATTGCGACGACCTAAACGTCTTTTTCGAAATATGAACAGGGTACCTCCATTGTGATATCTCCAGGTCTTGTCCAACCAGCCTTCAATCCTCTAGCTCGTAGTGTTATCGCTTCACAAGCAGGTTGCTCGACGTGCTCTCCCTGAGACAGATTTTGTGGCACTTCGTACCCAGAAGATAATTTAGCCCAACCGATGGATCAACGCCCTTAATACGACTTGCCAATAATTCAGTGCGAATGATCTTCTTTTTACTTGGTCCGGGCTTCAGTACGACTTACGCAAGCATGGGTTTGTTCAGATCCTTTCAGATTCAGCAAGCGTATACAAAAAGCCCCTTATGGCTATATTACCAATGGTCCAATGAAGTGCGGGTGAACTTCAATTTTAATTCTTTGCTGCATTTAAAGGTGTTTTTTCATTAAATTTACCACATCTTAAATAAGACTTTGGCTTTTAGTCCTTTTGGAAAATATCGTGTCATTTAATCAAAATTATCTCTTACGAGTCTCTAGGCTCTAGGTCGGTTCGAGAAAAATCTTCAACTCGCTTTTACACAATGGGATGGCTGGTATTAGCGAGCCGCTCAGCTATTTCTACCCCGTCAAGCCTAGAGCCATAATGTGATGGCGCTGACGGAATGCGATAGTTAACATACCCAATTCTCGTAAAATGGTGTGTGGTCTGTAAAGGCAGCAATGGCATTGCTCAAAGCAAACCAGCAAGTGAGACCATGCTGCCTGAACGCCTTAACATATCCGCACGCACACTGCAAATAGTCCGCTAAATCTGACCTGGCCCAGTGTGGACATGTCCCACCCGGTACTAATTACCGTGTAACCTTTTACGAAAAGGGGCCCTAAGGCAGAGGCCTCGGTTTAATATAACTGACGATAGAGACGTTCCTGTTGGCAAGAGATACATTAAAGATCCAGCGCTGCTGTTTCGACACCGGACCGTAATTGGCAAAATTGCTAAGTAGGCCTTTTTGCTCAATTTGTTATCAAATGTCGTGCTGCTTACCGAGTCCCTCAGAAACCAGCTCAAGCCCATTCTAATGGACTGCAAACAGCGTAACGGCACAAGTAAGCTCGTTTATGGTACGGCAGCATTTGGCGGGGGTTCGCCATTGCTTGTGCGCACATACTTGTAAGCTCATCTATACAGCTCCAGCCATTGAAAGAAAGGCAATGTCTTCTCTCGATTTATATTACCGTCAAGCGGTATAATGTAAGCCTTGAAGTAAGTTATTTATTATATGTCACCCTGATTACAACAGCCCAGCGTTTATCAAGAGTCAATGCAGTCTCGCGCTTGACCGCCCCGGTAAATTTTTGCTTGTGTTATAATGCTCATTGCATTTTAGGGCTTTTTTTCAAAAATACGCACGTATCACATAGCGCATAGGTATAACGTATCAAAGTAGATACAAACGAGGTCACAGTTGTGGTAGGAGCATCGGCTAACGATCATTATTCTTCGGCTAACGATCATTATTCTTAATTTTAAGTCATATGGTGACGCCTACTCTGAAGAGAAGGCGAATGGCGTACAGCAGTGCCGAATATGACAAAGTCACACGTCATAAAGAGTAAGCTCTGTGTCAGGACAAGATATAAGTCGATCAGCTTACAATTGTCGAAATCGGGATTCTGCCACGCGAACTCATTCTTTGTTCTCTGCTCGACGCGTCACAGACAACACTGTACGATTGCTTTAACTTCAGCTAGGCCAGAGTAAGTGTCTGTAATAGACTTCATTTAGCGAGGCCAGAATTAGTGTCTGTACCAGACTTTTATGGTAAACGCTTCTGGATGTGGTCCAATTTATACTGAAAAGAGTCGATTCCTTCTTCAGCTTAATTTTTGGCTTTGCTATCGACCTTACAATTCCTTTGAGCTCTGCTACAGACATATTGTTCAGCTTAAGCCGAGCCTTTGACCGTACCGGCATCCCTGCATGTCTGGATAGCCTGAAAAGACGCATCTGTGGCCGTACACCATCTCAGTTGCTTCAAAAGCTTATTACTGAGTCCTATTGTTTTTTACAGACACAAGAAGAAATATAGAATCATGCAGTTTTCAGTCCGTCCTTGATACAGCTATCGCAATACACAATTACAGACAGATGAAAACATCCGGTCATTAAAAAGGCGTGAAGAACTCATCATAAAATTGCTTTTACCTCTTGTTTCAATTATCCTACGCTTTGATCCCCTCGGAATTTTGTATCTCGTAGTAGTGAACTAAATTGTAACATAAGTAAAGTTTAAGTAATAAAGAGTAATGAGGAGTTAAACAATAAGCAAGATATACATTGAGGATCAAGTTGATATTTAAAGACACATGTTTCTGAATCCGGTGTTTTAGTGATGACGGATGCATTATGGTAAACATTTGCAGACACAAGGGCAATCGCCGATAAATCGGTATCTAAGAATTCATGTTTAATATGAGAAAAAAAGGCTTAAAAGCTCTAGATAGCAAAATGTTTTGCAAATTAAGAACAGAAGTTGTATTATTTACGTTTAAGATACTCGAAATATACTATGTGGGCAATTCCAGCATCTAACTCATTTTCGTCGACTAATTAGGAATAAACACACTGCACAAATACTCGGATTAAATACCTTAAATTTTATCCATTATAGTATCCCGCATTTAGAAATATCAGTAATCTTTTTGGTGGATGCAGGCTGTTGGCTGTTGCAGAGAGTATGCGCGTGGTGAGAGCTTGACACCCTTCCTGGCAAGTTTCCAATACGTTTTGTGGTGGCTTCAGTGTGCCCATAGTAGCAACATAGTTACACAAATGGTCTTTGACATTGTTTCTTTTGTAAACTATAAAATTAATTTTTTGTGCCCCACCGAGATCAGAAATTTTCGAAGCCACAATTTTTGGTCTCACCAATTTCTGATTAAAACTTTTAGTACTGCTCCGGGGGCAACAATTATAAAGGATTCGATTATTTTCGCGACACGTTTACGATAATTTGTGGCATTATTTGCGACATTCTTTCCCAGCAAACTGTCTTTTGCGTTAAATTCCTGGGTTGTCAGCGTATATCTTGACCTGAAACCTGAGCGCAGCAAAACTGTTTATCTCCAGCGCCAAATACATAATTTTGATATTGACGATATTGACGCAAGGCGACAGCTTCAATATTATTGCCTTGTGTGAGCAATTAGGTTGACATTTTTTTGGCATTTGCGATCGGTGGTAAGAGGCTGATGATCTGAATGAATGATATATTATGAAGGAAGGGCTGTACGGTCCGTGCATATGGCTGAGAGCAGGAGTCATACCTGAAGGAAGTATGACGAAGCAATATCTAGTAGAGCTCGAGAGAGAACGCTCTCAAATACGCTAAGCTGGCCAACATCCAAATTTAAAAATAGACGTCATCGCAACTTATCTACTTAACTAGTGATCAAAGGCGCGTGTGACGAAAGTGTGAACGATACATATAGGTATTACATTTGAAGGTAGTCACAAAAAGTTGTCGTTTGACGAAATATCAAAGAAAAAGGACCAAAAAAGTGGAAAATTTTCATGGATGAAGGATGAGCACAGGGCGAAAAAAGGTAAAGTTGTTGTCAGCCGACTTTACCTGTTGGCTGTAGTACGAGACGCGCACGCGACAGCAGCTTAATGAAAGCAAGCACTATAGTGAATTGGTATGCACTTGTCTATAGTGCGCACGCGACAGCAGCTCAATGAAAGCAAGCCCTTTTATGCACTAGTTAGTAGTCGTAGATGCACTTTTCGTAGCTTTGGAGCTGTTAAGGATAGATACGAGCGTTATAGAGATTGGTTTTGCTTCAGTCTGAACGTTTACTCCGACGTCAACTGAATTATATCATTGCCGAGACGTGACCAGTACGCCGAATGTGCTGCTCAGTATCAACGCACTAACGGCTAGAGAATTTTAAGTGCACTTGTACAGTTTGTTTTCTCACACTATAGATAGGTTCTAACTAAGATCATTGATTCATATTTATCTCCTTACAACTTGATATACCCATCTTGACTCTCATATCCCTATTGCAGTTTATTAGGGCTGAGTGTCATGGTGAGTAAGTGTGTACCACGCCACCCACGAGTGTCATGACACAGACCGAATCAGATGAGAAAGGAGCCATTTGTTACAGTTCTGCTCATTGCTCTTGAGCAGGGGCAATAAGGCACATGCCACGCCAGATCGGAGAGAAAGGTCATTCTTTACGGATCCAGTAGCGACAATGTTGAAGTCTAATTGTGTGCTACTGTAAGCGTCCACATGGTGGCCGAATAGCGTGCTGTGAAGCCATCGAGAGGGTGACAAATTGCCGCCACGTGCAAGTTTCATGTTACAACCGACAGCCTGTACCTGCTAGAGAGATTTTACGTATTGGGGGCTACTACAAAAGGAAAACAAACGAATATATCTGATCAAGTTACGCGCGAAATGTGTCTGTTCTTACAATAGTCAGCAAACGCATCGACAAGTATCTTCTCCGAGTCTTCACCTTCATAATTCTGTAAGACCTGGTTAACAGCATTGAATGTGTTCTCTTCGAGCGCCCACTCGTCGAACATCTCGTGAAGCAACATAATGGCGTTGCTATTCAGTGCTTCATTCTTCATTGCCAATTTAAACTTGTCCAATATAGTATACAATCGAAAGCTGCTTGTTATCAAAGTGATCGCATTGCAGCCGCCAGACTTTGAACAACTTGGGCCAATGATCGGAGAAATGTAACTGATCCAAGCATCGATCAGATCAATCTCTTCTCGTGTCGAGCCAAGCTTTAAGATTTCCACTGGATCAATTGCCGTGTCGGACTTGACTATCCACATCACCTCCATCTCTCCTTCACCCTTCGCCTTGATCAAAAAGTTAGTCAGATCTTTCATATCGTGATACTCTAATAGCCTTTGCATCACAGTATCTCTGTAGTTGCGATTGTTGACATGGCTAAAGTCAAATGAATACTTGATATACGCTTTAAATTTCCTGTTTGTCAACACTTTTGCGTCTGTAAGACTGTTATCCAATTCATCGAGTATACCGTCTGGATTTTTCATGGTATCCCGCCACCATTGTTCCATTTCTGTGCGAAGCCGCTCGGCGACTTTCTCCCATTTCTTTGCAACTTTTGTCGCAAAAATCGCTTTATCCACAAGTTCCTCGTTGAATTGAGCAACTAAGATGGAGTAGAGCGATATTGCCTCATTTGGGTTTGCCTTTTCAAACTCATTCACATATCGAATCCACGCAAGCATTCTTGGCTGAAAAACATCATCCTGGTCTGAGACAAACCACTTGAAGACATCGCGCGGTGCTTTCTTATGATAAATCCAATGTTTCATCTGCATGCTCTGAACACTTTTAGCAAATTGCTTGTTCGTTTGCTGACGCGTAGCCGCTTCAATCACTTGTGCCGCTATTCCATCCCCAAAGTGAGCGGTGAGGACGGCGACCATACTCATTTGGTCCAACGGGTTCTCCTCGTTATAGTTGTCGATGGAAGTCTTACATACAGCGAACGCAAGGCCACTCGTGATGTCCTTCTCCTTAAATTCCCTTGTGATAATGCCCTCCTTTGAAGATCGACCATCCCAACGGCTGTATTTCTCGTATGTCTTCAAAAGATTCTCAAAAATGATTGGGTTATCCCCGTTTGAATGGAGCAATTTGGCGACTGCCTCGGACGGCATCATGTTATTAAACCAGGACCGTAGCAGCATGGCTTGCAATCGCTCGGCATCGTCCGATTCTTTTTCAATTCCCTCAACGGCAAACGTAGCCAGCATGAGGTCCGAGAAATAGGCCCTTAAAGGTCCAACCGGATCGAGCAACGACTCGGATGAACGCTTGCTAAATACTTCTAGAAACTTTATGTACCTGTAAATAATAGCCAGACCTTGCGACTTGGGATCTAAGAGCTCGATGACCTGGTTTGGGGTCATCCCAGAATTCACCCAAAACTGCATCTGCTCGGTCTCCAGTTGTTTGGCGGTTCTCGCAAGATCCGGTACCGCTTTTGCTGCTTCAATCACTGTCGATGCATCACGATGGCCCAGGCGAGCAGTGAGTGCTGCAAGCAAACTCAGTGGCTCTCTGGTATTCGCCTTGTTATAGAGACGAGTGTAAGCGTCGATGGCAGCAAGCACCGAGCCGTCGTGCAGATTCATCTTAACGTCTGGGGAGGTAAGCACATGAAGCATGTCCGGTGTAATGTCTCCAGTAGAATGTCCCAACCGGATGATTTCTGTTGTAGAAAGCGGGCCAAGGTTTTCGTGAAAGGCACTGTACGTCTTCAAAAGAGAAACAAACAGGTGCTTCTTCTCCTTTTGATTGAGCTGCGCTTCGACGTCATCGGGAGTTCTCATTTCCTCGAACCAGCGCCAAACCAACAATTTTTCTAATCGTTTGGCATTGACCAAATCTATTGGCGTTGCCTCCACGACAAACAAGGCCAATTCATCATCACGAAAGTGTTTCCTCAACGGCTTAAATAGGTCAAATGCTAATTTTGGGTCACGTGATATGGATCTGTCGTGAAATTCAACCCACTTATAGACTGAATCTGGGCTTCTGGAATCAAAGTTCAGCAACTTAAAAACTTGGTCCGGGCTTCTTCCAACGTCCATCCAGAACTGGATCTGCTCCGTCTCCAATTGCTTGGCGGTTTTCGCAAGATCTGGCAGCGCTTTTGCTGCTTCAATTACTGTCGACGCATCCTTAAAGCCGAGTCGGGCCGTGAGTACTGCAAGCAAGCTCAGTGGCTTGTTAGGGTTTACCTCGTTGTAGACCTCGACATAAGCTTTAATGGCGGCAAGCACACGGCCGTCGTGCAGGTTCATGTTCTTATTGGAGGATGTGAGCACATTGACCTTATCACGAGCAGCGATGACCGTCGACGTAGAAGGAAAGCCGAGGTCCATGTGGAATTTGGTGTATGTCTTCAATAGACGAACAAAAAAGCGCTTCTTCTTCTCATTTTGATACAAATGTGCTTCGAGCTCCTTAGGTGTCTTCATCTCCTCAAACCAGCGCCGCATCAGTATATTCTCATATTGGTTGGCGTTCTCTAGCTTTTCCGATGTCGCCATTACGACAAACATGGCCAGCACGTCGTCATTGAAGTATTCCATCAATTTTTCGAACGGATCGAATGCTAACTCTGGGTGACGTAGACTGTACATGTTACAAAATTTTAACCACTTATAACCCAACGTCCGACTTTTAAAATCCAGCAGCTTGGAAACTTGGTCTGGAGTCTTTCCAGTGTCGATCCAGAACTGGATTTGCTCGGCCTCCAATACTTTGGCAATTTGCATCGTCTCGTCTATTTTCATAACACTGTCAATGATCGTCGATGCTTCGCGATCTCCATAGCGGACAGTAAGTGCCGCAAGCAAGCTCAGTTTTTCAATGGGCTGATTCTTGTTGTGATTGGAAATAATAGTATTCAGCTCAGCAAACACTGAGTTGCACCACTTCTCGTCCCTGAAGACAGAAGTAGGCTTCGACCCACTATTAATCGAACTCTGCGATGGAGAAGCAAACTTATTGTACAATTTTTTGTACCGTTTCAAAATAGAGGCAAAGTTGTGGCTCTTGCTATCAAGGAATTTGAGAGACTCCACCTCAAAAAGCGTCTCAAGTTGATCCGGAGTCTTCAAGCTGTTGAACCAATTCCGCATCAGACTGGCTTTTAACAGCTCGGCCGAGTCTTTTTCCAGGTCTGATTCGCTCGTAAGGAACTTTAACATCCTAGTGTCAAAATTGAGACTGGTGTGAGAGTACATATTCTTCAATAATTTGATCGGATACAATGAAGCCTCTTTTTCATGCTTGCTCAACACTTTGATAAATTTCAGCCATCTGCCGATCATCGCTATCTCAGACAATTCTAGCAGTGGTGACCCGATCCTCAATAGCTGAGCAACCTCGTCCGGTGATTTACGAGCGTCCACCCAGTATTTGATCTGCCTAGTCTCAAGATATTTGGCAAGATCTGTCATTTCTTCGAAAGCCGACATCGACTTGGCGGTATCGATCATCTGCGCCACGCGAAAATCGCCAAAGCAAATAGTGAGTGCCGCCAGCAACCTCAGTCGCTCAGTCGGATGCTTTGTATTGTAGATACGAACGTATGTATCGAAAGCCGCGAGCAACTTGCCGTTGTACAGATCTTCTTCCTTAATATCTGAAGTGAGCATTTTAAACATGTCAGCTGTACTCGACTCGTCACCAGCCCAGTCCTTGAGTACTTTTTCCTGCTTCTTAAAATTCAAATGATCGAGCAATTTCTTGTACTTGTCCCAATCCGAACGAATGGCTTCCATCGCATCGACAACTGCTGGCGCCGTGTGGTCGGGCTCAGTCTCGAGTAATTTAAGATAATTTCGCAATGATTGGGCCTTATCGGTGACAGCGTCCAAGTAGTTCGCATTTCCCGAGAGTAGAAGAAGTGCTTTGTGCACTTTATCCTTAGTGCTTACAGGAAACGGGATCTCACTCGCCTGTGCTTCACTACTTAAGTCCGGTGCGAGGTTTTTCAATACATTTACGTTGTTGACGACGCCCATGACAGGATCAATGTCATCGATTAGGGCTTCTTCCAATTCAGCCGACCATTTGGCGACATTAATTGTCCTTGCTTCATCATCGACATCCGCAAGAGCTCTAAAGAATTTCTTGGCATCATGCCGATTGTTCACCGTAAAAGATAGCATCTTCTGAATATTAGGTACGGCCCGGTTAGACGTTGCGGTCGAAATTGCATGGACGTATTTTATTAAAAGAACGGCGTTGAGTATCGTGGCGGGTTGAGGGCGCATGGCAGCACAGGGAGGAGACGAAAAGAATGATTGGGGATCCGCCAGTTATAACAGCAGCCAATCAATGTCCTTAATATTATGGTTTGAAGGCATTTGATTGGGCACCTTTAAATTAGAGTTCTAGCAGTACAATATCGGTCCAAATGGTCCACACTTTACACACACAGGCAATGCCAATGACAACAAAAAGGCAAGAATTGTTTTTCCAACAATTGTCTATGAAACAAGACTACTATAAAAGGTGAAGACTAGTCTTCGTCATGTCATCTGCTTTGCCTATCGCAAAGCAGAGTGTAGCAACTTTCACAACCACACATTCCTCTCTGTTTACAGAATCCTGGCAGGTTGGCTGCCGCAATATCGAAATCAAGAAATGCTTTAAAGCCACTCTCTCATTAACCTATATGACCTCGTTCCTTTTTTTCCTTCCAAGAGGCCGCCTGGATTCAAGAGATGGAAATCAAGCACGCGTGAAAAGGAATCTTTTACGAAGGTAGACTGGCTATTCACCGAAAATACGATAAGTGGCAGTAATGATGGCGTTGTGGAGACGCTGCTGGGAGAAATGGGGCCGAATTTATGGTTGTTGGTACCTTCAACTGTACACTTGGCGGCGCTTGTTACAAGTAATACCACAGAGTAGGAGTTTCGAGATAAGCCGAGCTTCCAGCCCCCAATCGGCTTCGGTATCTACTCTTCGCGACGAGATACTTAAGCAATGTCCCTACTGTAAAGAGTATGATGTATTTGTCTCTCGCCCTTCTAATCCTTCTTAAGACATTAAAATTGAACCACTGGTAAAAAACACCACGCGCTATATTTCACACAAACATTAGAGACCACTTGTTTTTGACGTAAAAGAAAAGCACCAGCAAACTGCCACAAAAGAACCAGCAGGTTGCCGTTTGAAAACAATGAGCGGCGGAGCCCACCCGCATTCTTCACTTAATGAGAGGATCTCTTCACAAAGCAGAGAAAAACGAATTTAATAAAGAGCAAACACCAGCCAGTTGCTTAAGCCTCAAAGGAGCACTGCTCGTGGTGGAACAGCGTAAGAGTTGCTACATCATCTGTGCCTAGTATGCCATGGAATTTTACCCATTGTATGTATGAGATGTCTTGTCAAATCTACTGATTGAAGCGGGTGGCAAATGTACCACCTTACTGCATGTGGCACGATGATCGTGAGTTTCCAGTACCGAACACGCCAGAAACAAAGTCAAAGTCCCCTATTGCACTGCAAAAAGCAACTAGACGATCGAAACCCAGCGGATGATATTGACCTTCTTCTTGCTATTCGAAGCAGGTTTTGCATCAATGTGCAGCATATCGGTGTAAGTTTTGTCGATTTGTCGGAAGCCGTTTGTGCCAAATACTGACACCGTTCACCACATTTATACCAGCAAAGATCAGCGAAACTTCGATCGTTCGTTTTGTCAGCAGACTCCAGCTTAATTCAGCCATCAGAAAAGATCATAGTGTGCACTATCGTGCATAATTTTTGTTTCCTTTTAGCTTCGAAATGAAGTTTTCATTTTGTATTTATGGAAACTGCTCTTCAAGCATACCGCTGCGGTGCTCAGTACGCAGTCGAAGACTGTAGAAGCACCTACCGAAGCAGGTTTCTGAAATATTTGATTTGATATTGAAGTGCTAGTGCTTCCGATGTATAAATTGCATTTCTAGCTTTCTTCTGTCTACCGAATTTTAGAGGAATCCCAGTTTTTTACTTTAAAACTTGAAGTCGCGTATCGACTCTTTATTAAAGTGCTCGCTGCCAACTAAGGGTAAACTGCGCTTGACCGGCTTTGTGATCATTTACAAGCTGCAATGACGGTCCGCAGCATTAATTTGTGCAAAACACTGTTATGAGTATTCATACGCGTGCTGAACGTTCTAAGTGGTCAAAACGATGTTTTTCATGCATATACCACAAATGCGTATTGTGCTACGCGCAGCTTTCTTGGTGCCACTGATGTTAACTGCGTCACGTGTAAATTTCGAGTACATGTAAGCGTACTGCGTCATGCATAGCCTTCTTCATGCCAAAAGTGCATATTGCGTCAGAAGTATTTTTTGTTGCTTCTTATACATTCTAGACTTTTTTTAGTAACGCACGTGAAATGTGTCATGAATCTCCTTCTTGCCACACTACGCATTAAGTATCCCAAAGCCCTTGCTGCTAACTTAGCAATACTAGAAGGATACACACACGCGATAGCAGCTTTCTGATAGCAAGCACTTTGGTAGATTGGTGTGCACTTGCTCAACACGCAAAAGGGGCTCTTATTATAACGATGTGTACCATGGACACGAACACTCTCGAAGCAAACACAGTCGAATTATGCGGAAACAATTTCATTACGAAGACATGGCTAGTATGCCTCATGTGTTGTTCTCTGCAATTACTAGAAAGTTTATTAGTATTGCGGGCTACAAAGATATATTTGATCAAGTTACGCGTCCAGCGCGCCTTTCTCCGCACGATAGTTAGCGAGCATATCGCTGAGCTCCTTCGTCGGGTGCTCTTTCTCTATCTCCATGAGAAACTTTCTGGCAGCCTCTAAATACTCCTCGCTGGGCGCCCACACGTCGAATATTTCGTGAATTAACACTAATGGCGTTGCCTTTCAGTGCTTCCTCCTCCATTGCCCATTTAAGCTTCTCGAACAACCTAAATAATGAAATGGTGCTAGACATCAAGGTGATCACATCGCAGCCGCCATGTTCTGAACAAATTAAGCCAATGATCGTAGAGATGTAGCTTATCCAAGCATTGATCAGACCCATGACTTTTTGTGTCGAGCCAAGCTCAAAGATTTCCAAGGGATCAATAGTCGTGCCAGACATCATTTTCCACGTCACCTCCGCCTTTTCTTCGCCCTTCGCCTTTATCAGGATGTTTGTCATTTTGTCGATTGTGTGATATTCCACTAATTCTGCCAGCGCAGGTTGTCTAATGCGGTTGAAGTCGAGATTGCTGTATTCGCTATATTCAAACGAATACTTAATGTAAGCTTTAAATTTCCTGTTTGTCACCACATTTGCGTCTGTAAGACTGTTACTCATCTCATCGAATATATCATTAGGTCTTTTCATAGTATCCCGCCACCATTGTTCCATTTCTGTGCGAAGTCGCTCGGCGACTTTCTCCCATTTTTTTGCAACTTTTGTCGCAAAAATCGCTTTATCCACAGGTTCCTCGTTGAAATGAGCAACTAAGATGGAGTAGAGCGATATTGCCTCATTTGGATTTGCCTTTTCAAATTCATTCACATATCGAACCCACGCAAGCATTCTTGGCTGGAAGACATCATCCTGGTCTGAGACAAACCACTTGAAGACATCGCGCGGTGCTTTCTTATGATAAATCCAATGCTTCATCTGCATGCTCTGAACTCTTTTAGCAAATTGCTTGTTCATTTGCTGACGCGTAGCCGCTTCAATCACTTGTGCCGCCATTCCATCCCCAAAGTGAGCAGTGAGGACGGCGACCATACTCATTTGGTCCAACGGGTTCTCCTCGTTATAGTTGTCGATGGAAGTCTTACATACAGCGAACGCAAGGCCACTCGTGATGTCCTTCTCCTTAAATTCCCTTGTGATAATGCCCTCCTTTGAAGATCGACCATCATAACGGCTGTATTTCTCGTATGTCTTCAAAAGATTCTCAAATATGGTTTGTTTTCCGTTCGAATCAAGCAACTTAGCGACTTCTTCATACGACATCATATTGTTAAACCAGTACCGTAAGAGCATGGCTTGCAACCGCTCAGCATCGTCCGATTTTTTTTCAACTCCCTCAACGGCAAACGTAGCCAGCTTGAGGTCCGAGAAATAGGCCCTTAATGGTCCAACCGGATCGAGCAACGACTCGGGTGAACGCTTGCTAAATACTTCTAGAAACTTTATGTACCTGTAAATAATAGCCAGACCTTGCGACTTGGGATCTAAGAGCTCAATGACCTGGTTTGGGGTCATCCCAGAATTCAACCAAAACTGCATCTGCTCGGTCTCCAGTTGTTTGGCGGTTCTCGCAAGATCCGGTACCGCTTTTGCTGCTTCAATCACTGTCGATGCATCACGATGGCCCAGGCGAGCAGTAAGTGCTGCAAGCAAACTCAGTGGCTCTCTAGTATTCGCCTTATTATAGAGACGGATGTAAGAGTCGATGGCAACAAGTACCGAGCCGTCATACAGGTTCAATACAGCGTCTGTGGAGGTAAGCACATGTAGCATGTCCGGTGTAATATTTCCGGTTGAAAGTCCCAACCGTATGATTTCTGGTTTAGAAAGCGGGCCAAGGTTCTTGTGAAAGTCACTGTACGTCTTCAAAAGAGAAGCAAACATGTGCTTCTTCTCGTTTTCATTTAGCTGCGCTTCGACCTCCTTGGGAGTTTTCAGCTCCTCGAACCAGCGCCAAACCATCAAATGTTCTAATCGTTTGGCATTGACCAAGTCTATTGGCGTTGCCTCTACGACAAACACGGCCAGCTCATCATCACGAAAGTGTTTCCTCAACGATTGTACTGGGTCAAATGCGGGTTTTAGGTCAAGCGATATGGATCTGTCGTAAAACTCAACCCACTTATAGACTGAAGTCGGGTTTTTGGACTCGAAGTTCAATAATCTGAAAACTTGATCCGGTGATTTTCCAGAGTCCACCCAGAACTGGATCTGCTTCGTCTCAATTTGCTTAGCGGTTTTCGCAAGATCTGGCAGTGCTTTTGCTGCTTGAATTACTGTCGACGCACCCTCATAACCGAGTCGAGCCGTGAGTGTTGCAAGCAGACTCAGTGGCTTGTAAGGGTTTACCCCGTTGTAGACCTCGACATAAGCTTTAATGGCAGCAAGCACACGGCCGTCGTGCAGGTTCATCTTCTTATTGGAGGATGTGAGCACATTGACCTTATCACGAGCAGCGATGACTGTCGACGTAGAAGGAAAGCCAAGGTTCGTGTGAAATTCGCTGTACGTTTTCAATAGACGTACGAAGAAGCGTTTCTTGTTCTCGTTTTGCTTGAGCAGCGTTTCCAGCTCCTCAGGGTTCTTCATCTCTTCAAACCAGCGCCGCATTAGTGTATCCTTATAACGTTGAGCATTGTCCAACTTTTCTGATGTTGCCATTACGACAAACATGGCCAGCACGTCGTCACTGAAGTATTTGCTTGATTGTTTAAATGGGTCCATTGCTAACTTTGGATGACGCAGACTGAACATGTTGCAAAATTTCACCCACTTGTAACCCAACGTCCGACTTTTAAAATCCAGCAGGTTGAAAACTTCGTCCGGAGTCTTTCCAGTGTCGATCCAAAACTGGATTTGCTCGGTCTCCAATACTTTGGCAATTTGCATCGTCTCGTCTATTTTCATCACACTGTCAATGATCGTCGATGCTTCGCGATCTCCATACCGAAGAGTAAGTGCCACAAACAAGCTCAGTTTCTCAATAGGCTCATTCTCGTTCTGTTGAGAAATGATAGATCTCAGCTCAGCAAATGCTATGCTGTACCACTTTCCGTCCCTAAGACCAGAAGTAGTTTTTAACCCACTATAAAATGGATTTTGCGATGAAGGAGCAAATTTATTGTACAGTTTTTTGTACTGCTTCAATAAAGAAGCAAAGTTGAGGTCCTTACCATCGAAGGACTTGAGCGACTCCGACTTAAAAAGCGTCTCAAGTTGATCCGGGGTCTTCAAGCTGTTAAACCAGTGACGCATCAGACAAGCTTTCAATAGCTCGGCCGGGCCTTTTTCCAAGTCTGATTCGCTTGTGATAAATTTTATAATCCTGATGTCGAAGTTTAGGCTGGAGTGAGAGTAAAGCGTTTTTAATGTCTTGATCGGATACAATGAGGTCTCTTTTTCATGCTTGCTCAGCTCTTGGATAAACTTTAGCCATTTTCCGATCATCGCCATCTCGGACGATTCTAACAATGGTGACCCGATCCTCAACAGCTGAGCAACCTCGTCCGGTGTTTTACGAGCGTCCACCCAGTATTTAATTTGCCTAGTCTCAAGATTTTTTACCGATTTTCCCATTTCTTTGAAAGCCGACATCGACTTGGCTGTATCAATCATCTGCGCCACGCGGAAATCGCCAAAGCAAACGGTGAGTGCCGCCAACAAACTCAGTCGCTCTGTCGGGTGCTTCGTATTATAAATCTGAACATATGTATCGAAAGCCGCGAGCAACTTGCCGTTGTACAGATCTTCTTCTTTGACGTCTGAAGTAAGCAGTTTGAACATGTCAGCTTTGCTCGACTCCTCCCCAAGCCAGTCCCTAAGTACATTCTTCTGCTTTTTGAAATTCAAGCGATCAAGCAGTTTCTTGTATTTATTCCAATCCGAACGAATGGCTTCCATCGCATCGACAACTGCTGGCGCAGAATGGTCGGGCTCAGTCTCGAGTAAGTTAAGATAGTTCCGCAATGACTGAGCCTGACCGGTGACAGCATCCAGGTAGTTCGAGTTTCCCGAGAGCAAAAGGAGTGCTTTGTGCACTTTATCTTCGTTGTCTTCAAGAAACGGGATCTGACTTGCCTCAGCTTCATTACTCAAGTCAGGGGCGAGGCTCTTCAATATATTTACGTTGTTGACGATATCCATAACAGGATCAATACCACCTACCAGAGCTTCATTCAATTCAGGCGATCGTCCGGCGAGATTTATCGTCCTGGCTTCGTCGTCAACACCCGCACGAGCTGTTGAGAACCGTTTAGCGTCATGCCAATTATTCACCGTAAAAGGTGGCAGGTCATGGACATTGGGTGCGGCCTGGTAAGACCTTGCGGTCGAAACAGCATGTACGTATTCCATCAATAGAGCGGCATTCAGGATCGTGGCGGGTTGAAGGCGCATGGCGACACTTTCAGGATATGTGCAGTGTTAGCGGTCGCCAATCAATTCTTATCCAATAAAGCTTTGAAACTATTTGATTGGATTAAATTCTGCAAAAAATGGTATATAGCAATACTGATACAAACATTGTATTGTTGTATTGTATTACGTTATCGAGTTGCCAAGTTATGCACGTGCTAGGCTCAGTCTGGCTAGTCCACGGCATAGAGTGGTGTCCGCACACGTCGGGTTTCGTTCGGCGGGCAGTGCAGCCAGCACCGAGGTCGTGAGGGTCTTCCATTTTTTTGCTTAGCTCTGACTTGGTAAGAGCCCAGGTGGCGCCCGGTGCTGGAGACCGTCGCGTCGAGGGTGAGACTCGTTAGAGACCTGCAGATGCGAAGGTGCATGATACTAAAAAGTTATCTCATGAGACCAGGATGAATAGAACAAAGGCAAGATGCGTCTTTGTATGGCTACCAAAATCAATACAACAAGTGGCGGTAGTAGTAACGGCAGCACGATGAAGGTGCTGCTGATAGGAGTTGGCAGCCCAGAATTTCTAATGTACACATGGCGATGCTCGTAATTTTATCAACACTGATAAAAAAAAAACGAAATGCACCGGGCTATCATGTCCCCATTGACTCCGTACTCACAAGCAAATCTACTTTTTGCGGCCAGATTCATTAAGTTGAATGTTAGTTTTGATTCTCGCCTTTCTGATTAATTTTGATGACATTTACGGCATTCATTTGATGAGTCTGCTAGAATACCCGGCGGCAATCATTTAGTGAGTCTGCTAGAATACTCGGCGCTATCATTTACAAGTGACCACTAGATTTTAACGAAACAAAAGAACGAACGAGCTGCAGAAAAGGACTTTTGTAATTAGCATTTCGATCAACAGATTGCTGTATGCAAACAGAGGGTGGCGAAGGTCAATGACATACATTGCTTTACGAGAACGAGTGGAAATAGAAGCAGAGAGAGATAACATTTATCGAGATCGTTAATTGCACAGGCCAGTGTTGTCATTGCATCAAAAAGTCACTACTCGTGGTGGCACAGCGTACAAACTTACCACAGCTCGTATTGTACCGCTAAAATTAGCTAGACAATGAAAATTCTGTGTATTGCCCGCCTCCTTGGATTTTCGTGCCATCGATTAACAGCAAATCGGTGTAAGTTACTTGCTCTTGTCAAAGCCAATTGCCTCTAATACTGACGTCTTCAAAGCGGTCGGTCTTTGATCTCATCAGGCTCAAGATCGGCCCAGCTATAAGGGAAGATTAAGAAATCGCCACGTTAAGCACATGAACGTCCTTTTTTCTATTTAATAGTCAAGACTGCATTATTTTTTATCAGTAAAAATATCTTCTCAAGCTTAGCTCATGCAGAAATTAATTATTATAAGGCCTGGTACGCAGAGTTTACGCCCGATTGTTCAGGTTTAAAATAATAGTTACACGCTGCAGTATAGCTCATTTTCTACACAGATATATGTAGATTTTTCTTCTAGTATCTTTTTAATTGTGATGATGAGCTTCTTAAATCAAACGAATCCTGTTACTTGGCTAATACAGCTTGCGATTAGTGGAAGGTGTGACCAATACGATAGTTGGAATCGTACTGACGATTTCGCTATTCGCTATCTAATTGTCCAAGCTGTAAAAATAATAAAGCACCAAATGCTAGCCGTCGTTTTCGTAACCCACACGACTTTGCCGCAGTGTGCTAGCTAATCGCTGCCCAACAATGGAAGCGCAAAGCAAAGTACTTTAACTTTAAATGGCAAAGATATTAAAGATCGTACCAGTGTGCAGTGCAGACAAATTTGACGCGTTCAAAGCCCAAAAATTGTTTATGTAGCCGCGCTTGTGTAGCGACAGGTAGCTGGTCTTTCGGGTGAAAAATGAAGCTCGAAACCTTAAAGCTTATGAGACTTTACCAGTGAATGAGCTAGTAACGCATGATTTTGAAGCCCGGTCGGAAACTAAATGTACCTTTTCGAGTGCGAAGTCAATCGATGTGATCGAAGCTGATGCGCCACAGCTTAACATGCTGGTTTGATTGTTTTAGTGATTTGCACCTATGTAGATAGCATGAGTGTTGTGCTAAGTCCTTGACAATTAAGGCTGGCATGTCTCTAAAAAAAATTGGACGATGGTTAGGTTTGCCGCACAACGAAAACGCAGCAATTTTACTAGAGGTTGAGTAAGTGGTTGCTTAGTTTGCGATCAAGGTGTGGACGTCTTGGATTTCACGCCGAGAACGCTGATGAAGTTCTAAAAGTACTGGTGTGCATTGTAAGGACAGTAATTGTGTAGCGTAGTTGGTATTCATAAGGGTTTGGTGTGTGTTGACGATTAAGATGTTGTTCTGTCTCCTGCGTTGGGTTTTAAACTTACTGCAGAGGATGGCGTCGATTGCTGGACCAAATAACGGATAGCCGCCGATAATTCTATCCTATTCGACCGAGGGTTCCCCGGTAGTCCGCACCTGTTTAGCTTATTTGAAATCAAGGTTAATAAGCCAGCAAATGACAAATGTATTTGATAACGAATGCCTACTCGGTTTTGGAAGTTGATCCGCAACATATCCTTGTCAAATGGAAGATTACGTGGATGAAAGAGAGGTTGATGAAGGTGTGTGAGGACGTCTGAATCGGAAACTTTGGTATGTCGTTACAAATTAAAACAATTTGCAAACTTTACAACAAAGTGAGAAAGGAATTTTGATGTAAAATTTGAGCTTTATACAAAACTCGTGTTTTGTTCGCAAATAGACAGATCATATACGACGAACATCGTGCTGCATGTTTTGTCTTGTGCAATAGGAAGAATTTGTCCCATGCGGCCTTCGTGAGAATAGTCTTGCTCAGTGATATTGATAGTGGTAAAGAGAGACTGCGCTAGCTTGAAATATTTAATGTGGCGGAGAACCCTCGTTGGAAGCTACGGTCGGAAGTTCATGAGTTTTTAACCCCATCCTAATTCTGACTCAGACGTCAGAAATCCATTGTGCGTCGTACGACCGCACTTTGTTGTGCCAGACTGTGCCAGCTTGCTTTGACTCACAACGTAGAGTTTTATGTTCGCTTTTTCTCAGCAAAATTATGCAGAGACCCCTATACAGCTAAACAATGGCAATACTAACTTGTGTAAGCTTGCGCTAGTAGTTCAAAGCAGTCCTTGTCGTGACCAGTCCAAATTGTCAGATTTGAAACGATATGTGCGGCCTTGTTCAATCTCACGCACATTATAGCGCGGAATACTTGCGATATAATACGGCGTCCAATAATGACTAAGCGAATGTGGCAACTACCATATATACTAAGACGAGAAACGCAACGAAAAGTTCTGGGCAAAGTGAGAAGGACGTTTGTCCGTCGCAAATTTACCAGTCTAAGGCGGTTAAAGCGGTGCTTTTCACTCGTACTATGTCATTCATATGCCACTAATTAATTGCGTAACGCGTAGCTTTCTGTTGGCACTCATGTTAACTGCATCACATGTAACTTTCTCATTGACATAAGGCTACGCGTAGCCTTACTCATGTTTAAGAAAGGAGCATATTCCGTCACCATAGATTTTGTTGCTTCTTACGGGTACGTACTGCGCTAGCAAACACTTCTTTTTGTGACAAACGTGTACCGTGCCAAACATTTCAATCTGCTAAGCAAACCAAGCATTGTCTTACACGAAGCCTTTATCTTGACACTAGGGCAGAGTTTCTCCATCTTCTTGTCAAGCTTAACACACATGCCCACGTATGCGAGAATATGAGCTGGTAGCTCAACTAAGGGAAAATCTAATAACGCGTAATTACTACAGTATGTGTTCTGTTCCGCTCAAATGATGAGCAAATCAGAAATTCACCAGATTACTTCTCAACACCTCAAAGCTATCATTCTTTTTAGGTGGGATGTGGTCGTACACACCGTTCGAGTCCCACTCAATGCTAAGATTGGTGACTCAATCAAGCGCCAAGCATAGGATTGAGCAGGGAGCCAGTCATATCTCCTCTAGCCCTGCCACGCTTTGCCTTTCACCTCCTCGATATATACCGCATGCTTTAGCTTCACTGGACCGCTCATTTATTAAATTGCTGTAATGGACCAATTGCTTGGCTGTTCACTGGGTGTATGGACCGCAAGCTTGACCTTTTGCACGGTAATATCGATCATACACGGTTGACATGCGGATAAAAAATTCAAAATGGACATATAGTGTACTGTCGTACTTCTCGTTGTAGTCTTATGCTAACACCTGCCAGCAGTTTCACGCATACTGCAAATCTTTGTTGACAAAAGGATTGCAGATCACGTCTTCTGCGATATATCGTTCTGTCGTCGATAAATTAGCAGCAATAAATGCCGGTTCGATCAGATGCCGCTAGCTATCATAAATTTATGCGTGTGCCTAAAGTTGCAAAGCACGTCATGATTAGTGAGAATAAATGTGCGCGTCAGCGAGAGCACTCCTACTAAGCGATTAAGAATTATGAAAAAAGGATTGGCAGCCACTTAAAAGTTGTGCATTTTCGCAAAATTCTTTGCTCGGGCGGAGTTTGCGTGAGTGCATCTAAGTTGTTTGTTAAATGACACAAGTACGTGACGAAAGCTGAAAGACACAAGCACATTGGTACATCTCTTAAAGCACTAGTGTGCCCTTTCTAAAGATTTATTAGCTAGTAGTATACACGAGCGTTTGAAAGACAAACGTGGACGAATTCTGTACAATAAAGTGAAAAATTACGTAACATTATCATGCGTGGCCAGTGTTGGTCGTTTCAAACTGCAAAGAATTAGATGTATTTATTCTAGGCTAGATTTTAAGCAAATATATTCCTTCCTCTAATGTGACAATTCAATTCATGCCGAGCATTGTTCGCCGTATCTCTTATAACATCTCTTTGTTGATGAGCTACTTCTCCCTATACCTGTATATTTGACTGTTAAAGGTAGTAGAGGCTGCAATAGGGGTAATTAGGAGTAATGATTACGAGTACTAGTAGTTGTGACTAGTCAGACGGACAAATGAATGGATGCGACAGCAACAGTAGTAGAAGGCGTGAGGCGCTGTATCTGAAGCCGTATTAGATCGAAGTGGTAAAATTTGTGATGCAATTGATCATAGATTTAAAATTACCCTTAAATGTTATCAAGTTAGCAATATCAGGCGCAAAGGAGGAAAAATTGGCGTTCGCATTATATCATGTGGTTTTGTTTTGGAACGTCTTTTGCTCTCAGCTCTGCTCAAGAAACTGGTCTCGCCGAAGCAATACGCAACGTTTCAATTGACAACGTGCATGACTATATGCTTAAAGAACTTATTGCAACTTCATCTTTCCAGACTTTATAGACAATGTAACCGTTCTCGTCTCTGAAGTGTCGGTGGGACAGCACCAACAAAAAGTTTTTTGCAGGTTTTCGAAAGCCACAATGTTGTAGACCTTTCATTAGACCTAGGAAGGCGGCAATATTTACAGCTCTCTCTGCTACCAAGCAGCTCTAGCTCGTCATGTCATTTATTCTTTACGAACAAAGCATATGCTTGAGATTTGGCAGCACAAGCTTAGACTGTTCTGACGGTGCTGGTAAAACTTAAAGTTTTCGCCGTCGCACGTAATTTTTTTCAGATTTGTACGAAGGAGGTAGGGGTGGCTTTTGAGGCTGTCTTGATTACAAATGATTAGATGCACGCGGCGTTCACACTCTTAAATCGAAAAGGCTGGGACAAAATTTGGGACTCACCCGTCAAACAGCTTCACCGTGGTAACAAAGGAAGGAACACTGCTCTTAAGCCCTCCTTCCGGCGAATTTAAGTTCTACTGGCTTTCGCAATTTCATATTTGCAAGCAAGGCTGGCGTGAGCTTTAAGCATATGCTTATGATCTGAGGGAGCTGACGGCCTGCGCTAGGGATGCTTTTCCTCGAACAAGTCGAGGTGACTGTTATCACGAGCGGCCTAAAGAACTCAAAGCGTCAGAGCTCTTGACCAAACTAAGAGCCAAGGATAGTAAGGAATATATATATAACAGTTGGAGCCCTTCAGGTTCATCTGACGATTTGCATAAATACAGCACTGGTTTTAACCACAAATCTTGCAAAGCTCTTCCAACACTCTACTGGAGGAGAACAAGGTGTAATTTCGGAGAGATGGCATCAGAATGTGGATGATAGCATCTAGATAAACCTTTGGCGAGAACCTGTCCTAGAGTCAACAAAATTGATTAGCATCGTTTGTGACGCTTTCGGCAATGATATTGATTGCACGATACAATAGCTGTAGAGGACGGCGGTACATACACCCCCATTTGTCTCAAAGCGGTAAAAAAATCTTGCAGGATATAAGCACTAAAGACATGCCCGACATACTTGACATGCTCGCCAACGCGTTTTCGCGCATGCTGAACCATGGTACACGTCACATCTCTATTATATTTCTACTTTTATACTACCACGTCAACAAATTCAAATTTTGGCTTCTACTCCTTTTGGTCGAAAGCCCATGTTTAACACAATGGCTCTCAAACAAGTTTGTCCCGTACGAGCCCCAAGGCACCTACTTGTTTAAGAAAGATTCTCGACTTGTTTACGCCCTGTTGAAGGGCTAGTTCCAGCAAGCCCATCAGCTATTTCTATCCCGTAAAGCCTAATTAATAATGTAGTGACTTTAACGGAACGCGGGAGCGAGGTTAGCAATTCTGGTAAGACAATGCGTATCGTGTTAAGGCATCAATGACATTTTTCGATGCGAAGTCAGCAAATGAGACCGTGCTTCTTCTTTGCATTTACGTATACATGCACACGCTGCTAAACAACGCAGTTTGCTCGCTCAGTCGAGAACCAAGACAGCTGAAGACATTTTTAATCTGCTAACGATCACCTTGCTACCACTCTTTTGAAAAGAGACCGGAAAGCGGAAGTCTCGGTCCAACATTGTCGACTGTAAACGTCCCAATTGTTTAAGGGCACAATCGTGAAGCAGCGCTGCTGTTAAAACAACGGACCGTATAATTCTCATCAGGTGAGACACTAAACATGAAGGGTTGGTCACCTCAATCACAACAGCTCGGCTTCTATCGGAAGCCATTGTAGCCTCGCGCAAAAAGTTACGAATTGATAGCTTTTTGCTAGATCTTTTGGAAGAGCTACTCACGTGTCATTTAGCGCATAGGCATGAAGTTTAGGATTGGTACAAACGAGGTCACAATTTTGACACGCATTGCTTATCGACTATGTTCCACGAAAATGTAGCGGCTAGAGACATTTCTTTTCTATCTTCAACTCAAAGTTAAACTCCACAAAATTGAAGCCTCACTTGGTCGTTTTCGGGAGTGGGGAAACTATGTTGTAGCGCGCACCGACGCCTGGTCTTTATACGTCACGAATAATCTATAGCCCAGCAGGTTATTTCTATATGACGAAAACATACCTCTTAGAAGGCTAGCTTTTTGTCGGGACAAGATCGTTGTCCATCAGCAAACTTCGGACGCGTTATAGATAGCTTTGAACGATCGCTCGATATCATGGAGGTGCCTGTACCAGGCTTTGTTATATGTAGGATTTCTCAAATCCATCTCCCGGAGTATACCGCTTGGGATGCACACATTTGTGTCGCTCCCTCCTATGAAAGAATGATAGGATTGCCAATTGAGTCGATGTACTGTACAATAAACATCCCACCATGCTGTTTTGCGGCCTACCTATTTAATGGTGACCACATTTAGCTTAGTGTAAGCGTGCACGATACGATTGTCGCCATTGATAGATTGGAACGAGGGGGGTACTCTCCAGTACCATTTTAGCCTGATGCTTTGTGTGTAAAATTGCGTTAATGATGTCACACTGCTTCTTTGGCAAAAGACTGCCGCCGTCTCATGCGGTGTTTAGTCCCCGAAATCAAATTATGAAGTATACTTCTATCTGATAGTAAGGCCGAAGAAAGGCTTAAAGAAAAAGAACGCTCTAATTACATCAAAAAAGTCACGAGGAGTGCATTTCCGACTTTTGAAAAATGCACACCAATCCACTAGAGTGCTTGCTTGCATTAAAGTGCTGTCGTGTGCGCATTTTGTTCTACAGCCAGTGAGTTGCAATTTAGTCACGCTCACGCAAATTCAGCACGAGCATAGAGCTTTGGTCGAAAGCACGGCTTTAAGTTAGCCAAGAGCTTACATTCGTCATCGTTCACTTAGGGCTGTATAAACGTAGCAGAAGCGCTCTCGTTGGTGCTTACATTTACTCTCACTACACATTACTTGTTTTGCGTTACCAAGCACTCTCTCAAATATTTGGTAACAACTTTACCATGCCACAATTTTTGACGGAGCATATACGTGACCTAGAATTGTAGGACATAAAATGCAAATTGATTCTCAGCCGAACCAGTGATTTCGCCTACTTCTACACAGGAACCTTCGATGGTTGTCAGTACTGTGCTCTACTGGCTGCCCGCCACACCTAGATTCGCATGTTTCTGCCTCGCGCTACTTTGCTTCGCAGCTCTTTGCCTTGCGTCGCACCGCCTAGCTTTGCTTCTTCCGCTTGATGGATTGCTCCCTGGACTGCTTTTAGTTCACTCGCTTAACTAGTCGCAGGCCGCTCGCTATGCGTGGTACGCCTTGTTGACAACTTGCTGGCTGCTTGTGGACTTACCGCTTGCTTGGGTCGCCGCGCTCAAGACTGCGTTTGTTCTTTAAATAATCCACGAACGCATCGACAAGCATGTACGTCGAGTCGCCAATCGCTAGATCCGTTAAAAGCGTTTTGACTTCCTTCAAATTCTTATTCTCGAGCACCCACTCGTCGAATATCTCGTGAAGATACACCATGGCGTCGCTTTTCAATGCTTCGTCCTTCATTGCCAATTTAAGCTTGACAAATACATATGGCGATGGAAACGTGCTCGTAATCAAGGTGATCGCATTGCAGCCGCCATAGTCTAAACAACTCGGACTAATGATGAGAGATAGGTACCTTATCCAGGCATCGATCAGACCAATGTCTTCTTGGGTCGCGCCAAGCTTTAATATTTTCAGTGGATCAATTTTCGTGCTGGATTTGACCGTCCACATCACCTCCATCTCTCCTTCGCCCTTTGCCTTGATTATTAAGTTGGTCAGATCTTTGATATTATGATAATACACCAGCTTTAGCATCACAGAATCTCTATAGTTGCGATTGTTGAAATGGCTAAAGTCAAATGAATACTTGATGTACGCTTTAAATTTCCTGTTTGTCAACACATTTGCGTCTGCGAGACTATCCTCCATCCCATCGAGTATATCGTTTGGATTTTTCTTGGTATCTCGCCACCACACTTCCACTTCGTTACGAAGTCGCTCGGCGACTTTCTCCCATTTTTTTGGAACTTTTTTCGCAAATATCGCTTTATCCACAAGTTCCTCGCTGAAATGAGCAACTAAGATAGAGTAAAGGGATATTGCCTCATTCGAATTCGCCTTTTCATAATTATTCACGTATTTAAGCCACGCAAACACTTTGTGCTGAAATACATGCACCTTGTCTTCTGAGACAGTCCACTTCAAGACATCGAGCGGTGCTTTCTTATCACTAAGCCATTGTTTCATCTGCATGCTTCTCACCTTTTCCGCGAGATCCTTGCTCGTGTGATGAAGCGTAGCCGCTTCAATCACATGTGCTGCCTTCTCATCTCCGAAGCGAGCGGTGAGGACGGCAATCATACTCATTTGGTCCATCGGATTCATCTCGTTGTACTTGTTGATGTGAGCTTCAAATGCTCTGAACGCACGGCCACTCGTAATGTCGTTTTTTGTAAACTCTTTTGTAATCACATCTTGATTTGAAGGTTGACCATGCCAACGCTGATAGTTCTCGTACGTCTTCAAAAGATTCTCAAAATTGGTTGGGTTATCCCCGTTTGAATGAAGCAATTTGGCGACTGCCTCAGACGGCATCATGTTATTAAACCAACACCGTAACAGCATAGCTTGCAATCGCTCGGCATCGTCCGATTTTTTTTCAACTCCCTCAACGGCAAACGTAGCCAGCATGAGGTCCGAGAAATAGGCCCTTAAAGGTCCAACCGGATCGAGCAACGACTCGGATGAACGCTTGCTAAATACTTCTAGAAACTTTATGTACCTGTAAATAATAGCCATACCTTGCGACTTGGGATCTAAGAGCTCAATGACTTGATTAGGGGTCATGCCAGCATCCACCCAAAATTGCATCTGCTCGGTCTCCAATTGTTTGGCGGTCTTCGCAAGATCCGGTTTTGCTTTTGCTGCTTCAATCACTGTCGATGCATCACGGTGACCCAACCGAGCAGTAAGTGCTGCAAGCAAACTCAGTGGCTCTCTGGTATTCGCCTTGTTATAGAGACGAATGTAAGCGTCGATGGCAGCAAGCACCGAGCCGTCGTTCAGATTCATCTTAACGTCGGTGGAGGTAAGCACATGAAGCATGTCCGGTGTAATGTCTCCGGTAGAATGTCCCAATCGGATGATTTCTGATTTAGAAAGCGGGCCAAGGTTCTTGTGGAAGTCACTGTACGTCTTTAATAGAGAAACAAACAGGTGCTTCTTCTCGTTTTGATTGAGCTGCGCTTCGACCTCCTCGGGAGTTTTCATCTCCTCGAACCAGCGCCAAACCAGCAAACTTTCCAATCGCTTGGCATTGACCAAATCTATTGGGCTTGCCTCCACGACAAACAAGGCCAACTCGTCATCACGAAAGTGTTTCCTCAACGGCTTAAATAGGTCAAATGCTAATTTTGGGTCACGTGATATGGATCTGTCATGAAATTCAACCCACTTATAGACTGAATCTGGGCTTTTGGAATCAAAGTTCAGCAACTTAAAAACTTGGTCCGGGCTTCTTCCAACGTCCATCCAGAACTGGATCTGCTCCGTCTCCAATTGCTTGGCGGTTTTCGCAAGATCTGGCAGCGCTTTTGCTGCTCCAATTACTGTCGACGCATCCTTAAAGCCGAGTCGGGCCATGAGTACTGCAAGCAAGCTCAGTGGCTTGTTAGGGTTTACCTCGTTGTAGACCTCGACATAAGCTTTAATGGCAGCAAGCACACGGCCGTCGTGCAGGTTCATCTTCTTATTGGAGGATGTGAGCACATTGACCTTATCACGAGCAGCGATGACCGTCGACGTAGAAGGAAAGCCAAAGTTCGTGTGAAATTCGCTGTACGTCTTCAATAGACGTACAAAGAAGCGTTTCTTTTTCTCGTTTTGATTGAGCAGCGTTTCCAGCTCCTCAGGGTTCTTCATCTCTTCAAACCAGCGCCGCATTAGTGTATCCTTATAACGTTGAGCATTGTCCAACTTTTCTGATGTTGCCATAACGACAAACATGGCCAGCACGTCGTCAGTGAAGTATTTGCTTAATTGTTTAAATGGGTCCATTGCTAACTTTGGATGACGCAGACTGAACATGTTGCGAAATTTCACCCACTTGTAACCCAACGTCCGGCTGTTGAAATCCAGCAGCTTGAAAACTTCGTCCGGAGTCTTTCCAGTGTCGATCCAAAACTGGATTTGCTCGATCTCCAATACTTTGGCAATTTGCATCGTCTCGTCTGTTTTCATCACACTGTCAATGATCGTCGATACTTCGCGATCTCCATACCGAAGAGTAAGTGCCACAAACAAGCTCAGTTTCTCAATAGGCTCATTCTCGTTTTGTTGAGAAATGATAGATCTCAGCTCAGCAAATGCTATGCTGTACCACTTTTCGTCCCTAAAACCAGAAGTAGTTTTCAGCCCACTATAAAATGAATTTTGCGATGAAGAAGCAAATTTACTGTACAGTTTTTTGTACCGCTTCAGAAAAGAAGCAAAGTTGAGGTCCTTGCCATCGAAGGACTTGAGAGACTCCGACTTGAAAAGCGTCTCAAGTTGATCCGGGGTCTTCAAGCTGTTAAACCAGTGACGCATCAGACAAGCTCTCAATAGCTCGGCCGGGCCTTTTTCCAAGTCTGATTCGCTTGTGAGAAACTTTATAATCCTGATGTCAAAGTTTAGGCTGGAGTGAGAGTAAAGCCTTTTTAATGTTTTGATCGGATACAAAGAAGTCTCTTTTTCATGCTTGCTCAGCTCTTGGATAAACTTTAGCCATTTTCCGATCATCGCTATCTCAGACGATTCTAACAATGGTGACCCAATCCTCAATAGCTGAGCAACCTCGTCTGGTGTTTTACGAGCGTCAACCCAGTATCTGATTTGCCTAGTCTCAAGATTTTTTACCGATTTTCCCATTTCTTTGAAAGCCGACATCGACTTGGCTGTATCAATCATCTGCGCCACGCGGAAATCGCCAAAGCAAACGGTGAGTGTCGCCAGCAAACTCAGTCGCTCTGTCGGGTGCTTCGTATTGTAAATCTCAACATATGTATCGAAAGCCGCGAGCAACTTGCCGTTGTACAGATCTTCTTCTTTGACGTCTGAAGTAAGCAGTTTATGCATGTCAGCTGTACTCGACTCCTCCCCAAGCCAGTCTCTAAGTACATTCTTCTGCTTTTTAAAGTTCAAACGATCGAGCAGTTTCTTGTAATTATTCCAATCCGAACGAATGGCTTCCATCGCATCGACAACTGCTGGCGCCGAGTGGTCGGACTCGGTCTCGAGTAAGTCAAGATACTTCCGCAATGACTGAGCCTGACCGGTGACAGCATCCAGGTAGTTCGAGTTTCCCGAGAGCAAAAGGAGTGCTTTGTGCACTTTATCTTTGTTGTCTACAAGAAACGGGATCTGACTTGCCTTAGCTTCATTACTCAAGTCAGGGGCGAGGTTCTTCAATATATTCACGTTGTTGACGATATCCATAACAGGATCAATGCCACCTATTAGAGCTTCATTCAATTCAGGCGACCGTCTGGCGAGATTAATCGTCCTTACTTCCTCGTCGACATCCGCACGAGCTCTCAAGAATCGTTTGGCATCATGCCAATTATTCACCGTAAAAGGTGGCAGGTCATAGACATTGGGTGCAGCCTGGTAAGACCTTGCGGTTGAAACAGCATGGACGTGTTCCATCAATAGAGCGGCATTCAGGATCGTGGCGGGTTGAAGGCGCATGGCGGTCTTAACGATTGCCAATCATCTTTCATCCAAAAAAGCTTTGGAGATATTTGATTGGATTAAATTC
Source organism: Plasmopara viticola (assembly GCA_001695595.3). Lineage (NCBI taxonomy): Eukaryota > Oomycota > Peronosporomycetes > Peronosporales > Peronosporaceae > Plasmopara > Plasmopara viticola. Next base: position 476,848 of record MBPM02000066.1, read on the forward strand.
TGCGAAAAATCGGTATATAGCATTATCGATACAAATATAAAAAGACGAGAGTATCGGTACATTATAGCCAAAATGATGACTATAAAAAGGCAGTTGCGAAGGTCAAGAGATGAGGGTCAGATCATGCATGATACTAAAAAATTATCTCATGAGACCAGGATGGATAGAACAAAGGCAAGATGCGTCTTTGTCTGGCTACCAAAATCATAACAAACAAGTGGCAGTAGTGGTAATGGCAGCACGATGAAGGTGCTGCTGATAGGAGTTGGCAGCCCAGCTGCTCGTACTTAAGTCAACACTGAGAATAAAAACAAATACACCGGGCTATCATGTCCTCATTGACTCCGAACTCACAAGCAAATCTACTTTTTGCGGCCAGATACACCCTGAGTTGAATGTTAGTTTTGAATCTCGCCTTTCTGATTAGTTCTGATGACATTTACCGCAATCATTTGATGAGTCTGCTAGAATACCCTGCGGCAATCATTTGATGAGTCTGCTAAAGTACCCGGCGCTAACATTTACAAGAGACTACTAGTTTTTAGTGGGGTGACGCCCTCCTTCCAAGCGCGGGGGCTAAATGCTCGCGCGCTTCGGGCAGGTTCTCTCGGGGCATCTGCAGGTCTCTAACGAGTCTCACCCTCGACGCGACGGTCTCCAGCACCAAGGCGCCACCTGGGCTCTTACCAAGTCAGAGCTAAACAAAATAATGGAAGACCCTCACGACCTCGGTGCTGGCTGCACTGCCCGCCGAACGAGACCCGACGTCTGCGGACACCACTCTATGCCGTGGACTAGCCAGACTGAGCCTAGCACGTGCATAATTTGGCAACGCGATAACGTAATACAATACAATACAATACACTAGTTTTTAACAAAAACAAAAGAACGAACGAGGTAATTAGCATTTCGATCAACAGGTTGCTGTTTGCAAACAGAAGGTGGCGAAGGTCAATGACATGTATTACTTTACGAGAACGAGTGGAAATAGAAGCAGAGAAAGATAACTTTTATCGAGACCGTAAATTGCACAAGCCAGTGCTGTCATTGCATCAAAAAAGTACTACTCGTGGTGACACAGCGTACAAACTTACCACAGCTCGTATTGTACCGCTAAAAATAGCTAGGCAATAAAAATTCTGCGTGTTGCCCGCCTCCTTGGATTTTCGAACAAGGTTTGGCATCGATTTACAGCAAATCGGCGTAAGTTACTTACTCTTGTCAGAGCCAATTGCCTCTAATACTGACGTCTTTAAAGCGGTCGGTCTTTGATTTCATCAGCCTCATGATCAGCCCAGCTATTAGGAAGAGTTAACAAATCACATTGAGCACGATCATGGACGTCCTTATTTTTTCTGTTTCGTACTTAAGACTACTTTATTTTCATCAGTGAAAATAACTTCTCAAGCGTATCCCATACAGAAATCAATACCTATAAGGCCTGGTACGCAGAGTTTTCGCACGATTTTCAGGTTTGAATAATAGTTTCACGCTGTAGTATAGCTCACTTTCTCCACAGATATATTTAGATAGTTCTTTTGGCATCTTTTTTGATTGTGATGATGAGCTTCTCAAATCAAACGGATCCGCTAATACAGCTTGATTTGTGTGCGATTGGTGGTAGATTCCTCGGAAAAAGTTGGGGTGACGCCCTCCTTCCAAGCGCGGGGGCTAAATGCTTGCGCGCTTCGGGCGGGTGCTCTCGGGCATCTGCAGGTCTCTAACGAGTCTCACCCTCGACGCGACGGTCTCCAGCACCAGGGCACCACCTGGGCTCTTATCAAGTCAGAGCTAAACAAAATAATGGAAGACCCTCACGACCTCGGTGCTGGCTGCACTGCCCGCCGAACGAGACCCGACGTATACGGACACGACTCTATGCCGTGGACTAGCCAGACTGAGCCTAGCACGTGCATAACTTGGCAACGCGATAACGTTGTACAATACAGTACAATGGTGGTAGATGTGACTAATGAGATAGTTGGGTAATTTAAATGTCCAACCTTTCAAAAGAATAAAGCACCAAATGCTAGCCGCGGTTATCGTAATCCACACGACTATGCCGCCGTGTGTTAGCTAATCGCTGCCCAACAATGGAAGCCCAAAGCAAAGTACTTTAATTCTAAATGGCAAAGGGATGAAAGATCTGTACCAGTGTGCGGTGCAGACAAATTTGACGCGTTCAATGCCCAAATTTTTTTTATGTATAGCCGCACTTGTGTAGCGACAGGTAGCTGGTATTTCGGGTTATTTTGAGGCTTAAAACCTTAAAGCTTTCGAAACTTTATCAGCGAATGAGCTAGTAACGCATGATTTAAAGCCCGGTTGGGGACTAAATGTACCGTTTCGAGTGCAAAGTCAGTCGATTTGATCGAAGCTGATGCGCCACAGCTTAACATGCTGGTTTATTTTTTTGTGATTTGCATCTTTGTAGATAGCAAGAGCGTTGTGCTGAGTCCTTGACCATTAAGGCTGGCATGTCTTAAATGAAATTGGACGATGGTTAGGTTTGCCGAAGAACGAAAATGCAGCAATTGTACTTAAGGTTGAGTAAGTGATTGCTTAGTTTGCGATCAAGGTGTGGACGTCTTGAAGTTTACGCCGAGAACGCTGAAGAAGTTCTAAAAAGTATTGTTGCGCATTGCGAGGGCAGTGGTTGTGATGCGTAATTGGTGATCGTAGGAGTTTGATGTGCGTTGACGATTAAAATGTTGTGCTGTCTCCTGCGTTGGCTTTTAAGCTTACTGCGGAGGATGATTTCGATTGCTGGACCAAAGAACGGATAGTCGCTGATGCACGTAAGTGTTTCTATCTTAAATTTGACCGACGGTTCCCCGGTAGTCCGCACTTGTGTGAGTAACTTGGAAATCGTATTTGAAACGCCAGCAAATGACAAATGTACTTGATGTCGAGTGCTTACTCGGTTTTGGAAGTTAAGCCGCAACATGTCCTTGTCAAAAGGAAGATTTTGTGGATGAAAGAGACTTTGGTGAAAGGTGTGTAAGGACGTCTGAATCGAAAAGTTTGGCATGTCGTTGCAAATTAAAACAATTTGCAAACTTTACAACAAAGTGAGAAAGGAATTTTGATGTAAAATTTGAGCTTTATACAAAACTCGTGTTTTGTTCGCAAATAGACAGATCATATACGACGAACATCGTGCTGCATGTTTTGTCTTGTGCAATAGGAAGAATTTGTCCCATGCGGCCTTCGTGAGAATAGTCTTGCTCAGTGATATTGATAGTAGCAAAGAGACTGCGCTAACTTGAAATATTTAATGTGGTGGAAAACCCTCGTTGGAAGCCACGGTCGGTGAATTCATGAGTTTTTTAACCCCATCACAATTCTGACTCAAACGTCAGAAAGCCGTGTCAGACTGTGCCAGCTTGCTTTGACTCACAACGTGGAGTACAGTTTTATGTTCGCTTTCTCTCAGCAGAATTCTATTAGAAACTTGAAAGACTTATATACGTAAGCAACCCTATAAAGCTAAACAATGGCAATACTAGCTTGTGTAAGCTTGCGCTCGTAGTTCAAAGCAGTCCTTGTCGTGACCAGTCCAAATCATCAAATTTGAAACGATAAGTGCGGCCTTGTTCAATCTAACGCACATTCTAGCACGGAATACTTGCGATATAATACGGCGTCCAATATTGGCTACATAGCTTATCGAGCACAGGTGGCAACTACCATATATACTAAGACGAGATACGCAACGAAAAGTTCTAGGCAAATGAAGAAGGACGTTTGTCCAACGCAAGTTTACCAATTTAAGGCGGTTAAAGCGATGCTTTTCACTCGTACTATGTCATGCATATGCCACTTATCAATTGCGTAACGCGTAGTTTTCTGTTGCCACTCACGTTAACTGCGTCACATGTAACTTTCTTATTGACATAAGGCTACGCGTAGCCTTACTCACGTTTAAAAAAGGTGCATATTCCGTCACCATAGATTTTGTTTTTTCTTACGCGTACTGTGCTAGAAACACTTCTTTTTGTGACAAACGTGTACCGTGCCAAACATATCAATCTGCTTGCCAAACCTTACACGAAGCCTTTATCTTGACACTAGGGCCGAATTTCTCTGTCTTTTTGTAAAGCTTAACACACATGCCCATGTAAGCGAGAATAAGAGCTGGTAACACAACTAAGGGAAAATCTAATAACGCGTAATTACTACAGCATGTGTTCTGTTTTGCTCAAATGATGTGCAAATCAGAAATTCACCAGATTTCTTCTCAACACCTCAAAGCTATCATTCTTTTTAGGTGGGATGTGGTCGTACACACCATTCGAGTCGCACTTGATGCTACGATTGGTGACCCATGCAAGCGCCAAACAAGCAATTGAGCAGGGAGACAGTCACATCTCGTCTAGCCATGCCACGCTTCGCCTTTCACCTCCTCGATATATACCTCATGTTTTAGCTTCACTGAACCGCTCATTTATTCGCGTGTTAAATTGTTGTAATGGACCAATTGCTCGACCGTTCACTGTGTTTATGGACCGCAAACTTGACCTTTTGCACGGTAATATCTATTATACACGGTTGACATGTGGATAATAACATTCAAAATGGACATATAGTGTACTGTCGTACTCCTTGTTTGTAGTCTTATGCAAACTCCTGCCAGCAGTTTCACGCATACTGCAAGTTTTGATTGGCAAAAATATTGCAGATCACGTCTTCTGCGATATATCGTTCTGTCGTCGATAAACTAGCAGCAATAAATGCCGATTCGATCAGATGCCGCTAGCTATCATGAATTAATGCGTGTGACTTAAGTAGCAAAACACGTCATGATTAGTGAGAATTAATCTGCGCGTCAGCGAGAGCACTCCTTTTAAGCGATTAAGAATGATGAAAAAAGGATTGGTGGCCACTCAAGAGTTGTGCATTTTCGCAAAATTCTTTGCTCGGGCGGAGTTTGCGTGAGTGCATCTAAGTTGTTTGTTAAATGACACAAGTACGTGACGAAAGCTGAACGACGCAAGCACATTGGCACGTATCTTAAGGCACAAGTGTGCCCTTTTTAAAGGTTTATTAGCTAGTAGTATACACGAGCGTCTGAAAGACAAATGTGGTCGAATTCTGTACAATAAATTGAAAGATTGCGTAACATTATCATGCGTGGCCAGTGTTTGTCTTTTCAATCTGCAAAAAATTAGATGTATTTATTCTAGGCTAGATATTTAGCAAATATATTCCTTCCTACAATTTGACAATTCGATTCATGCCGAGCATTGTTCGCCGTATTTCTTATAATATCTCTTTGTTGATGAGCCTCTTCTCCCTATACCTGTATTTTTGACTGTTAAAGATAATTAAGGCTGCAATAGGGGTTATCAGGAGTAAGGATTACGAGCACTAGTAGTTGTGACTAGTAAGGTAGACGAATGAATAAATGCGACAGCAACAGTAGTAGGAGGCGCGAGTTGCTGTAGCTGAAGCCGTAGTAGATCGAATTGGTAAAATTTGTGATGCAATTGATCATAGATAGAAACTTACCCTTAAATGCTATCAAGTTAGCAATATCAGGTGCAAAGGAAGAAAAAATTGGGGTTCACAGCATATCATGTGGTTTTGTTTTGAAACGTCTTTTTCCTCAGTTCTGCTCAAGAAATTGGTATCGCCGAAGCAATACGCAACGTTTCACTTGATAACGTCCATGAGCAATTTGGTAGAATTAGCTTCTTTATGCTGGAGAACTTATTGCAACGTCATCTATTCATACTATATAGACAATGTAATCATTCTGGTCTTTATAATGTCGGTGGGACAGGACCAACAAAAAGTCTTTTTGTAAATTTCCGAAAGCCACAATGTTGTAGACCTTTCATTAAAACCTAAGAAGGCGGCGATTATTGCAATTCTCCCTGCTGCCAAGCAGCTCCAACTCGTCATGTCATTTGATCTTAACGAACAAATCATATGCTTGAGAGATTAGGCAGCACAAGCTTAGACAGTTCTGACGGTAGCGCATAGTATGGCTTTATGCTGGTAGAACGTAAAGTTTCCGCCGTCGCACGGAAAAAAGTTCAAATTTGTACGAAGGAGGTAGTGGCATTTGAGGCGGTCTTGATTACAAATGCTCAGATGCACGTAGCGTTCGCACTCAAATCGAAAAGGCTGGGACAAAAGCTGGGCACTCTCCCGTCAAACATCTTCACCGTCGTGATAAAGAAAGGAACACTGCTCTACTAACACTCGCACTTTCATCTCTGCAAGTAAGAATGGCGTGAGCTTAACGCATATGCTTGTGAGCTGAGGGAGCTGACAACCTGCGCTAGGAATGCTTCTCCCCGAACACTCTCAAACAAGTTTGTCTCGTACGAGCCCCGAGGCACTTACTTGTTTAAAAAAGATTTTCGACTTGTTTACGCTCTGTTGAAGGGCAAGTTCCAGCAAGCCCATCAGCTACTTCTATCCCGTAAAGTCCAATTAATATTGTGGTGACTTCAACGGAACGCGAGATCGAGGTTAGCAATCCTAGTAAGACAATGCGTATCCTGTTAAGGCATCAATTACATTTTTCAATGCGAAGTCAGCAAATGAGGCCATGTTTCTTCTTTGCCTTTACGTATACATGCACACGCTGCTAAATAACGCACTTTACTCGCTCAGTCTGATTCCAAGACAGCTGTAGACATTTCCAACCTGCTAACGATTACCTTGTTACCACTCTTTGAAAAGAGACCGGAAAGCGGAAGTCTCGGTCCAACATTGTCGACTGTAAACGTCCCAAATGTCGAACGGCACAATCGTGAAACAGCGCTGCTGTTAAAACAACGGACCGTATTATTCTCATCAGGTGAGACACTAAATACGAAGGGTTGGTCACCTTAACCACAACAGCTCGGCTTCTATCGGAAGGCAATGTAGCCTCGCGCACAAAGTTACAAAACTGATTGCTTTTCGCTAGATCTTTTGGAAGAGCTACTCACGTGTCATTTAGCGCATAGGCATAAAGTTTAGGATTGGTACAAACGAGGTCAAATTTTGACACGCATAGCTTATCGACTATGTTCCACGAAGATGTAGCGGCTAAAGACATTTCTTTTCTAACTTCAACTCAAAGTTAAACTCCACAAAATTATAGCCTCACTTGGTTGTTTTCATGAGTGGGGAAACTACGTTGTAGCGCGTACCGACGCCTGGTCTTCATAAGTCACGAATAATCTATAGCCCAGCAGGTTTGTCAAGACAAAATCGTTGTCCATCGGCAAAATTCGGACGCTTTATAGATAGCTTTGAAAGATCGCTCTGATATCATGGAGGTGCCTGTGACAGGCTTTGTCATATGTAGGATTTCTCAAATCCATCTCTCGGAGCATACCGCTTGGGATGCAAACATTTGTGTCGCTCCCTCCTATGAAAAAATGATAGGATTGCCAATTGAGTCGATGTACTGTACAATAAACATCCCACCATGCTGTTTTGCGGCCTATCTTATTTATTGGTGACCACATTTAGCTTAGTGTAAGCGTGCACGATACGATTGTCGCCATTGATAGAGTGGAACGAGGGGGTTACTCTCCAGTACCATTTTCGCCTGATGCTTTGTATGCAAAATTGCGTTGACGATGTCAAACTGCTTCTTTGGCAAAAACTACCGCCGTCTCATGCGGTGTTTAGTCCCCGAAATCAAATTATGAAGTATACTTCTATCTGATAGTAAGGCCGAAGAAAGGCTTAAAGAAAAAGAACGCTCTAATTACATAAAAAAAGTCACGAGGAGTGCATTTTCGACTTTTGAAAAATGCACACCAATCCACTAGAGTGCTTGCTTTCATTAAAGTGCTGTCGCGTGCGCATTTTGTTCTACAGCCAGTGGGTTGCAATTTAGTCACGCTCACCCAGATTCAGCACGAGCATAGAGCTTTAGTCGAAAGCACGGCTTTGAGTTAGCCAAGAGCTTACATTCGTCATCGTTCACTTAGGGCTGTATAAACGTAGCAGAAGCGCTCTCGTTGGTGCACACATTTACTCTCACAACACATTACTTGTTTTGCGTTACCAAGCACTCTCTCAAATATTTGGTAACAACTTTACCATGCCACAATTTTCGACGGAGCATATATGTGACCTAGAATTGTAGGACATGAAATGCAAATCGATTCTCAGCCGAACCAGTGATTTTGCCTACTTTTACACAGGAACCTTCGTAAGTTGTCAGTACTGTGCTCTACTGGCTGCCCGCCACACCTAGATTCGCATGTTTCTGCCTCGCGCTACTTTGCTTCGCAGCTCTTTGCCTTGCGTCGCACCGCCTAGCTTTGCTTCTTCCGCTTGATGGACTGCTCCCTGGACTGCTTCTCGTTCACTCGCTTAACTAGTCGCAGGCCGCTCGCTATGCGTGGTACGCCTTCTTGACAACTTGCTGGCTGCTTGTGGACTTACCGCTTGCTTGGGTCGCCGCGCTCAAGACTGCGTTTGTTCTTTAAATAGTCCACAAACGCATCGACAAGCATGTAAGTCGAGTCGCCAATCGCTGAATCCGTTAAGAGCTTTTTGACTTCCTCCAAATTCTTATTTTCGAGCACCCACTCGTCGAATATCTCGTGAAGATACACCATGGCGTCGCCTTTCAATGCTCCGTCCTCCATCGCCAATTTAAGCTTGCCAAATACATATGGCGATGGAAGGGTGCTCGTAATCAAGGTGATCGCATTGCAGCCGCCATAGTCTAAACAACTCGGACTAATGATGAGAGATAGGTAGCTTATCCAAGCATCGATCAGATCAATGACTTCTTGAATTCCGCCAACCTTTAATATTTTCAGTGGATCAATTTTCGTGCTGGACTTGACCGTCCACATCACCTCCATCTCTCCTTCGCCCTTTGCCTTGATTAATAAGTTGGTCAGATCTTTGATACTGTGATAGTACACCAGCTTTAGCATCACAGGATCTCTATAGTTGCGATTGTTGAAATGGCTAAAGTCAAATGAATACTTGATGTACGCTTTAAATTTCCTGTTTGTCAGCACATTTGCGTCTGCGAGACTGTCCTCCATCCCATCGAGTATATCGTTTGGATTTTTTTTGGTATCTCGCCACCACACTTCCATTTCGTTACGAAGTCGCTCGGCGACCTTCTCCAATTCTGGATCTTTAATTGTCGCAAAAATTGCTTTATCCACAATGCTCACCTTAAAATGGGCAACTAAGATAGAGTAAAGCGATATTGCCTCATTTGGATTTGCCTTCTCAAAATCATGCACATATTCAAGCCACGCAAGCACTTGCGGATCAAAAACGTGCTTATAGTCCGTAACAATCCACTCAAAGACGTCAAATGGTGCTTTCCGATTCTCAAGCCATTGTTTTATCTGCATGCGCTGAGCTTCGAGAGCGAAGTACTTGTTCTTTTTATGGTCCGTAGCCGCCTTGATCACACGTGCCGCCCCTTTATCTCCGAAGCGAGCGGTGAGGACAGCAACCAGACTCATTTGGTCTATCGGGTTCTCCTTGTTGTAGTTGTCGATGTCAGCCCTATAAAAAGCAAACGCACGGCCACTTGTGATGTCCTTATCGCTAATCACTTTTGTTATCATATCCTGATTTGGAGGTCGACCATGCCTGCGTTGATGTTTCTTGTACGTCTTCAGAATATTCTTAAATTTGGTTGGATTATCCTCGTCCGAATGGAGCAATTTGGCGACTGCCTCAGACGGCATCATGTCATTAAACCAGGACCGTAGCAGCATGGCTTGCAATCGCTCGGCATCGTCCGATTTTTTTTCAATTCCCTCAACGGCAAACGTAGCCAGCTCGATTTCTGGAAAATAATTTCTTAGAAGGCCGAGCGGATCGACCAACGACTTGGGTGAACGCGCGCTTAACACTTCCAGAAACTTTATGTACCTGTAAATCATATCCAGGCCTTGATACTTTGGATCCAAGAGCTCAATGACTTGGTTTGGGGTCATGCCAGCATCCACCCAAAACTGCATCTGCTCGGTCTCCAGTTGTTTGGCGGTCTTCGCAAGATTCGGTATCACTTCTGCTGCTTCAATCACTGTCGATGCATCACGGTGGCCCAGGCGAGCAGTCAGTGCTGCAAGCAAGCTTAATGGCTCTCTGGTACTCGCCTTGTTATAGAGGCGGATGTAAGCGTCGATGGCAGCAAGCACCGAGCCGTCGTTCAGATTCATCTTAACGTCGGTGGAGGTAAGCACATGAAGCATGTCCGGTGTAATGTCTCCGGTAGAATGTCCCAATCGGATGATTTCTGATTTAGAAAGCGGGCCAAGGTTCTTGTGGAAGTCACTGTACGTCTTTAATAGAGAAACAAACAGGTGCTTCTTCTCGTTTTGATTGAGCTGCGCTTCGACCTCCTCGGGAGTTTTCATCTCCTCGAACCAGCGCCAAACCAGCAGACTTTGCAGTCGCTTGGCATTGACCATATCTATGGGCTGAGCCTCCACGACAAACAAGGCCAATTCATCATCACTAAAGTGTTTCCTCAACGGCTTAAATAGGTCAAATGCTAATTTTGGGTCACGTGATATGGATCTGTCGTGAAATTCAACCCACTTATAGACTGAATCTGGGCTTTTGGAATCAAAGTTCAGCAACTTAAAAACTTGGTCCGGGCTTCTTCCAACGTCCATCCAGAACTGGATCTGCTCCGTCTCCAATTGCTTGGCGACTTTCGCAAGATCTGGCAGCGCTTTTGCTGCTCCAATCACTGTCGACGCATCCTTAAAGCCGAGTCGGGCCATGAGTACTGCAAGCAAGCTCAGTGGCTTGTTAGGGTTTACCTCGTTGTAGACCTCGACATAAGCTTTAATGGCAGCAAGCACACGGCCGTCGTGCAGGTTCATCTTCTTATTGGAGGATGTGAGCACATTGACCTTATCACGAGCAGCGATGACCGTCGACGTAGAAGGAAAGCCAAGGTTCGTGTGAAATTCGCTGTACGTCTTCAATAGACGTACAAAGAAGCGTTTCTTGTTCTCGTTTTGATTGAGCAGCGTCTCGAGCTCCTCAGGGTTCTTCATCTCTTCAAACCAGCGCCACAATAGTGTATCCTTATAACGTTGAGCATTGTCCAACTTTTCTGATGTTGCCATTACGACAAACATGGCCAGCACGTCGTCACTGAAGTATTTGCTTAATTGTTTAAATGGGTCCATTGCTAACTTTGGATGACGCAGACTGAACATGTTGCAAAATTTCACCCACTTGTAACCCAACGTCCGGCTGTTGAAATCCAGCAGCTTGAAAACTTCGTCCGGAGTCTTTCCAGTGTCGATCCAGAACTGGATTTGCTCGGTCTCCAATACTTTGGCAATTTGCATCGTCTCGTCTGTTTTCATCACACTGTCAATGATCGTCGATGCTTCGCGATCTCCATACCGAAGAGTAAGTGCCACAAACAAGCTCAGTTTCTCAATAGGCTCATTCTCGTTCTGTTGAGAAATGATAGATCTCAGCTCAGCAAATGCCATGCTGTACCCCTTTTCGTCTCTAAGACCAGATGTAGTTTTTAACCCACTATAAAATGAATTTTGCGATGAAGAAGCAAATTTATTGTACAGTTTTTTGTACCGCTTCAGAAAAGAAGCAAAGTTGAGGTCCTTGCCATCGAAGGACTTGAGAGACTCCGACTTGAAAAGCGTCTCAAGTTGATCCGGGGTCTTCAAGCTGTTAAACCAGTGACGCATCAGACAAGCTTTCAATAGCTCGGCCGGGCCTTTTTCCAAGTCTGATTCGCTTGTGAGAAACTTTATAATCCTGATGTCAAAGTTTAGGCTGGAGTGAGAGTAAAGCCTTTTTAATGTCTTGATCGGATACAAAGAAGTCTCTTTTTCATGCTTGCTCAGCTCTTGGATAAACTTTAGCCATTTTCCGATCATCGCTATCTCAGACGATTCTAACAATGGTGACCCAATCCTCAATAGCTGAGCAACCTCGTCCGGTGTTTTACGAGCGTCCACCCAGTATTTGATTTGCCTAGTCTCAAGATTTTTTACCGATTTTCCCATTTCTTTGAAAGACGACATCGACTTGGCTGTATCAATCATCTGCGCCACGCGGAAATCGCCAAAGCAAACGGTGAGTGCCGCCAGCAAACTCAGTCGCTCTGTCGGGTGCTTCGTATTGTAAATCTCAACATATGTATCGAAAGCCGCGAGCAACTTGCCGTTGTACAGATCTTCTTCTTTGACGTCTGAAGTGAGCAGTTCGAACATGTCAGCTGTACTCGACTCCTCCCCAAGCCAGTCTCTAGGTACATTCTTCTGCTTTTTAAAGTTCAAGTGATCGAGCAGTTTCTTGTACTTATTCCAATCCGAACGAATGGCTTCCATCGCATCGACAACTGCTGGCGCTGAGTGGTCGGACTCAGTCTCGAGTAATTTAAGATAGTTCCGCAATGACTGAGCCTGACCGGTGACAGCATCCAGGTAGTTTGAGTTTCCCGAGAGCAAAAGGAGTGCTTTGTGCACTTTATCTTTGTTGCCTACAGGAAACGGGATCTGACTTGCCTTAGCTTCATTACTCAACACAGGGGCGAGGTTTTGCAATATATTCACGTTGTTGATGATATCCATAACAGGATCAATACCACCTACCAGAGCTTCATTTAATTCAGGCGATCGTCCGGCGAGATTTATCGTCCTGGCTTCGTCGTCAACACCCGCACGAGCTCTTAAGAACCGTTTAGCGTCATGCCAATTATTCACCGTAAAAGGTGGCAGGTCATGGACATTGGGTGCGGCCTGGTAAGACCTTGCGGTCGAAACAGCATGGACGTATTCCATCAAAAGAACGGCATTCAGGATCGTGGCGGGTTGAAGGCGCATGGCGACACTTTCAGGAGATGTGCAGTGTTAACGGTTGCCAATCAATTTTTATTCAATAAAGCATTGAAACTATTTGATTGGACTAAATTCTGCAAAAATCGGTATATAGCAATATTGATACAAACATGGTTGAACGTCTTGGAAAAGGTTGGGGTGACGCTCTCCTTCCAAGCGCGGGGGCTAAATGCTCGCGCGCTTCGGGCAGGTCCTCTCGGGCATCTGCAGGTCTCTAACGAGTCTCACCTTCGACGCGACGGTCTCCAGCACCGGGCGCCACCTGGGCTCTTACCAAGTCAGAAGTACACAAAACAATGGAAGACCCTCACGGCATCGGTGCTGGCTGCACTGCCCGCCGAACGAGACTCGACGTATGCGGACACCACTCTATGCCGTGGACTAGCCATAGAGCCTAGCACGTGCATAACTTGGCAACGCGATAACGTAATACAATACAATACAATAAATGGTTGAACAAATTTCATTACACTTTTATCCAGCAAATTGCCTAGCTACCGTTGTGGTATCTAGAAGTATACCAAAGTAGGCTAAAAGTGTAATTCGAGGATGGCAGGCATACAAAATTTCAGCCACATCGGGAGCCGAAGGTGCATCAAGAGTAAGCACTGAAATTCCGTTGTTTTCATAACGGTTTTTTTTGGTGCAGTGGTTTTACTACCTCTGCTCCAAGTCGGTATCGAATCTCGAAAACTGACAGGTGATGCTATTTGGGGGATTACAAATGGGGAGTCGAAAAGCTCGATAAATGCCGAAGGCACTGTCGTGAGGGAGTCGTTACAACACCTAGCCACAAGACGTCGGTATGCGAAGCCCCTAATTAAGGTAGACAACACCTTGGCGAAGCCCAATGCAAATTGAGAGAGACGGTAATACTGGGTGGTGGAAAGCTGCAAGGATTGCTAACTTGACAATAGTCCCACCGAATCGGTATGTAAGATGTGACGTAGATCGGGTTAACCCGTGACCTCAAACAGGCGCAATTAGCATATCGGCTACGACTAATTCCAGGAGTGAGAAAAGCTTTATAAGACGAAAGGCCAAAAATGCCAAATTGTTCAAAAGGTGCTAAGGCCGGAATAACGAAAGGCCGAAAGCAAGCTTAAAAGCAGCAATTTTGTTTTGACCACTCACTTTTTTCTAGCAAAGGAGCTAAGAGGGTCATTCTCTCAGCTAGATTAGGACCCAATTGTGGCGGCTGCTAAAATGGGTCCAGGGTAACGTTGAGGGCATAGTTGGCAATAATGCTCCGAATTGATTTCCATCATAAAGAGAACGTGCCGAAGCGTTATTTAGCTGCACTAAGTTTTCATTGTGGACTTTCAGCTGTAAATTGCTGGTGGATTTCAGTCTGGCTAGCAACGCAAGTAATTGCCGCAGTTTGGCACTGGAATGGTCTAGACTTTTGCAGCATAAGTCTTGATAGAAGTGTTGTATGTGAAACACTATAACAGCCTCGACTTGAGCGATAACTTCGATGATGTTGGCTTGAATCTCATGAAAGCAAATGTCATTCCTGTGCATTCCAAGCAACGTAGAACCACTACTTAATGTGGAAAATCACAAATAAACTATAACCGCTACGTGACTTGGCATGGTCGGTTGGTTTAGTTTCAAAAATAGAACTGATCCCCATTCCAGTGGGGCCCGAAAATAGCCTCGAAAAGCATTGAGCCATTTAGACTAAACTTGATTCATAAAATCGCAATACCAACATAAGTGTGGGGCAGTCTCCAGAATTCCACGACCATGATGGCAGGTTGAAACTGCAGCAGTAAGATGCTGAAGACGATAACCGAGAATTAAAGCGTTGTGCTGGAGCCGATAAAGAAGGTCGGAGTAGACTGGCAAGGCATGTCGACAAAGTTTGTAGTTACGGGCCCACATTGTCGTATCAGGTCTACCTGAGACGCCAAGTCGAGAAAGGGGCAATGCTGGTGAATTAATTTTCATTAAAAAATTTCGAATTATTGTCACACTTAGCTCGGGTATCTCATAAGTATCAAAAGTCCAGGTGTGATCTGCGGCATAAAATTTTGGCACTTGACCAGGCCCTATTGGATAAGGGTCTAGTGAACGCAGCAGAGAGATGGCTTTGTCCAAGATATTGGAAATCGCGCTGACAAGCCGCCCCGAGCCAAATTGGCGTAAAAAACGGGAAAGGTTCGTAGCCGTAATAGGTGTTGGGCAAGCCTTGTATAGTTGCACCGGCCTAAAATTTCTTGGGCAGCTAGTAATTTTACTAATCCCAGTGGCCTTGTAGCTCCGGCTAGAGTTCTACCACAGTTGCCGTTGGTATTATCCACATTATTTAGAATGGGCATGGTTAGCCTGTCAAAAAGAGTTGGTCCGTAATAAATACCCAGAAAATTGATGCAGGCATTATCGTCTACCAAAACAACTCCCAGTGATAAGAGATTTTGTCGTAATGGCTCATTTTCCGCAGTCCACGGCTGAAAGAGAAGGATTACTTTCTTAGACATGTTTAGACTCCTCCCAGAGGCCTCAAAAAAGTTCCCTACTGATTTTTAAAAGTAACTGGTATGGCGTACATCATGAAGGAGGTCGGTGCAGTCATCAGCAAAGCTAATAACTGTATGGGTCGAATCATTGAGTGAGTCGGAGTCACAAATTGAGTGAGTATCACTAATTGAGTGAGTGGTTGATTGACTTTAAAGACCATAATTTTGAAGACAAACTCGAAGGAAATTAAGCAAAGGCTCAATAAAGAGCACAAATAATGCCGGCGATAATGGGTCTTCTTGACGGACCCCCGCACCTTGTTTAATTGGGTCAAGTAATTGGCCATTGAACATCAGGGTAGTTAGGGTACCCATGAAGAGGATTCGTATCCAGCGGGGGAATTGGTCCCCAAATCCATAGTGCATTAGAACCATATCGAGTGCGTCCCATACGACACTATCAAAGGCTTTAGCGAAATCTAGTAGAACGGCGCCAGCCGGGGAATTGCCCACCCAAATAATTGGGTCAAGGCTTGAAACCATAAATGGGCGTGGCGAATATCCCGGCCCGGTACAAATCCAAAGTGGCCCGGGTGAAGTAATTTTTGCAATACGAAGCCGAGCCTATGGGACAAAATTTTGGGCCCGATTTTAGCGTCCACATTAAGTAATGAAATTGGTCGATAATTGCTGGAAAGTTTCCGATCGCCTTTTTTATAAAGAAGCGAGACCTGAACCCTCCGCTAAAATTTATTCATTTTTCCCCTTTGGAATTGAGCAGCATATATAACTTCGAATATTCTGCTTCAGAGGGGTAGATCTGTCTTAAAGTATTCAACAGGAAGGCTGTCCGGTTCCGAAATTTTCCAATTGTCGTGTGTGTTAGTGCCCAATAAAGTTTAAAAGCTGTGAAGGGGCTGTTCAAAAAAGCTTGATACGTCAAAGTAAGTCGGGCTTTAGTGTCTTGGAGAATTTGGACTAATTTTAAAAGATCCCATTTTGGTTTACTATGGCCAAATTCCTTTGAAGGCGAACAGTAAATCCCAGACCAGTTGCACAAAAAAGAGGAACAAGTCGACTCTAAGTCTTCGATTGAATCGACCGGGATGGGGGTCTTGTGAAGAATGGCTGGCGGTCTGAAATTCCTATTTAAAGCAGCGTTCAGTGGATTCCAAGTCGGAGGTAAATTTCCGCTTGGACGAATAGTAATTTTGTTCATTCAGCTTTTCTTTAAGCTGGGTTTTTGCAATAGTAATACGGTCCGGATGTGCACTAGATGGTTCCTGAGCGTGCAGATGCTAAAGTTCGTTTACTTTAAGGATAAGATTTTCAAGCACCCGCATGCGTTCATTTATTTTCTTCAGGACAACTCACTTATAAAAATAGAATCGTTTCGTTTGTGTTCATCCAAAAGGAATCCGGATTGTAGGAATTCCAATTAGGAGCCCAGAAAGAGTCTGCTAGCTCATTTTAGGTTTTGGGCAAATACTCTTGGGCTTCAGGCAACTGGAGTACCCAAACTGGGCATTTCCATGGGGACCTTTTTGACGGTCCGAAGATTGAACAGCCAAGTTGAAAAGAAATTCCGGTATGTTCGCCAATTCCTGCCAAGTATTTAAAGTCGTGGTGAATATCCTTAACATCCGTTTGAAAAAGTTGAGAGCTGACTAGATATAGTCAATTCTTGAACTTGAGTTGGGGCTATTAAATTGTTGAAGATGGGGGTTTTGAAGTCGCCAAGGGTCGACCGAACGAATTGAATTTACCCAGTCGAGCAATTCATTGCGCCCTTGAAGACGATTTCGATTGCCGTGTCGTGCCTGATCTAGTTGACTGGAAATGACGGTAACAAAGTCCTCCAGAACAATATGGTGACTGTTTTCTTCAAAATGACATTGGAGAGCTAATGCTTCCGATGTATAAATCGCATTACTGGCTTTCTTCTATCTACCTAATTTTAGGAAAATCCGGCATAACGCCTGAATTACTTGCTTCAAAACTTAGAGTCGCGTATCGAATCTTAGTATAAGTGCTCGCTACCAACTAAAGGGTAACCTATGCTTGACCAGCTTTGTGATCATTTGCAAGCTTCAATGACGGTCCACAGCATTAACTTACGCAAAACACTCTTATAAGTATTCATACGCGTGCTGAAGGTTCTGCTCAAAGCGATGTTTTTCATGCATATACCACAAATGCGTATTGTGCTACGCGCAGCTTTCTTGGTGCCACTCATGTTAACTGCGTCACAAGTACATGTAAGCGTACTACGTCATGCATAGCCTTCTTCATGCCAAAGGTGCATATTGCGTCAGAAGTAATTTTTGTTGCTTCTTACCTATTCTAGACTTCTTTTAGTAACGCACGTGAAATGTGTCATGCATCTCCTTCTTCTTGCCACAATACGCATTAAGTATCCCAAAGCCCTTTTCTTGCTGCTAACTCAGCAATACTAGAAGGATACACACACGCGATAGCAGCTTTCTGATAGCAAGCACTTTGGTAGATTGGTGTACACTTGCTCAACGCACGAATGTGCACTTATTCTAGCTATGAGGATGTAAACAATGGACACGAGCGCTCTGCAAACTTAGTCGATTTACGTGAAAGAAAATTCAATGGAAAGACATGGCCAGTATGCTTCATGTGTTGTTGTTGTATCAACTGTCTTATTTTAGATGAAAACAAGTGATTGTTGACATTTAATAGACGTGGCTAATGCAGTCTCGAAATTTACATTTATGGATAGCTTATTTGTATACGATAATCTGATTTGGCGGTCCTTTCCTTAATATTTATTTACGACTCTGACTATCCTATTGACTACCTCTATTGCAACTTTGACTATTAAGGCTTGTAACTAGAGAGAGCCACGAAGAATCGGATTGCTTGAAAGTATGATGTGGGTGCTTATAAAGCGCGCATGGAGATCAAGTCGCTACTGTGAGCGTACCGTAGTGGCCACATTTCGTACTGCAAATTAGCCAAGAAAGGCGTCATGGAGTTAAAGACAGTAGCCTGCATTTTCTAAAGGAATTTTTAGCATTGCGGGCTACTATAAAAAGATATATATTTAATCAAGTTCAACGTGCAGCGCTTTTTTTTTCTTACGGTAGTCAGCGAGCATATCGCTAAGCATCTTTGTCGGGTCCTTCTTCTCTATCGTCTCGAAAAAGGTTTTGGCATATTCTAAATAATCCTCATTATGTGCCCACTCGTCGAAAATCTCGTAAATCAACACTGCGGCGTTGTCCTCCAGTGCTTCCTCCTCCTCCATTGCCCATTTGAGCTTCTCAAATCCTTCCTCTAATGTAAAGGTGCTCGTCAACAAGGTGATCACATCGCAGCCGTCATGGATTAAACAAGTTGGGTCAATGATCGTAGAGATGTAGCTAATCCAAGCATTGATCAGACCAATGTCTCCTTGGGTCGAGCCAAGTGTAAAGATTTCCAGTGGATCAATTGCCGTGCCAGACTTGATTTTCCACGTCACCTTCGCTTTTTCTTCGCCCTTCGCCTGAATCAAGACGTCTGTCACTTTGTCAATTGTGTGATGTTGCATTATTCTTGCCAGCACAGGTTGTCTCATGCGGTTGAAGTTGAGATTGCTGTATTCGCTATATTCAAACGAATACTTGATATAAGCTTTAATTTCCTGTCCGTCACCACATTTGCATCTCTAAGACTGAATTTCATCTCATTGAGTATATCGTTTGGACTTTTCATGGTATCCCGCCACCACTGTTCCATTTCTGTGCGAAGTCGCTCGGCGACTTTCTCCCATTTTTTGGAACTTTTTTCGCAAATATCGCTTTATCCACAAGTTCCTCGCTAAAATGAGCAACTAAGATAGAGTAAAGGGATATTGCCTCATTCGGATTCGCCTTTTCATAATTATTCACGTATTTAAGCCACGCAAACACTTTGTGCTGGAATACATGCTCCTTGTCTTCTGAGACAGTCCACTTCAAGACATCGAGCGGTGCTTTCTTATCACTAAGCCATTGTTTCATCTGCATGCTTCTCACCTTTTCCGCAAGATCCTTGCTCGTGTGATGAAGCGTAGCCGCTTCAATCACATGTGCTGCCTTCTCATCCCCGAAGCGAGCGGTGAGGACGGCAATCATACTCATTTGGTCCATCGGATTCATCTCGTTGTACTTGTTGATGTGAGCTTCAAATGCTCTGAATGCACGGCCACTCGTAATGTCGTTTTTTGTAAACTCTCTTGTAATCATATCTTGATTTGAAGGTCGACCATGCCAACGTTGATAGTTCTCGTACGTCTTCAAGAGATTCTCAAAATTGGTTGGGTTATTCCCGTTTAGATGAAGCAATTTGGCGACTGCCTCAGACGGCATCATGTTATTAAACCAAGACCGTAACAGCATGGCTTGCAATCGCTCGGCATCGTCCGATTTTTTTTCAACTCCCTCAACGGCAAACGTAGCCAGCTTGAGGTCCGAGAAATAGGCCCTTAACGGTCCAACCGGATCGAGCAACGACTCGGATGAACGCTTGCTAAATACTTCTAGAAACTTTATGTACCTGTAACTAATAGCCAGACCTTGCGACTTGGGATCTAAGAGCTCAATGACCTGGTTTGGGGTCATCCCAGATTTTACCCAAAACTGCATCTGCTCGGTCTCCAGTTGTTTGGCGGTTCTCGCAAGATCTGGTACCGCTTTTGCTGCTTCAATCACTGTCGATGCATCACGATGGCCCAGGCGAGCAGTAAGTGCTGCAAGCAAACTCAGTGGCTCTCTGGTATTCGCCTTGTTATAGAGACGAATGTAAGCGTCGATGGCAGCAAGCACCGAGCCGTCGTGCAGATTCATCTTAACGTCGGTGGAGGTAAGCACATGAAGCATGTCCGGGGTAATGTCTCCGGTAGAATGTCCCAATCGGATGATTTCTGGTTTAGAAAGCGGGCCAAGGTTCTCGTGAAAGTCATTGTACGTCTTCAGAAGAGAAACAAACAGGTGCTTCTTCTCGTTTCGATTGAGCTGCGCTTCGACCTCCTCGGGAGTTTTCATCTCCTCGAACCAGCGCCAAACCAGCAAACGTTGCAGTCGCTTGGCATTGACCATATCTATGGGCTGAGCCTCCACGACAAACAAGGCCAATTCATCATCACGAAAGTGTTTCCTCAACGGCTTAAATAGGTCAAATGCTAATTTTGGGTCACGTGATATGGATCTGTCGTGAAATTCAACCCACTTATAGACTGAATCTGGGCTTTTGGAATCAAAGTTCAGCAACTTAGAAACTTGGTCCGGGCTTCTTCCAACGTCCATCCAGAACTGGATCTGCTCCGTCTCCAATTGCTTGGCGGTTTTCGCAAGATCTGGCAGCGCTTTTGCTGCTCCAATTACTGTCGACGCATTCTTAAAGCCGAGTCGGGCCGTGAGTACTGCAAGCAAGCTCAGTGGCTTGTTAGGGTTTACCTCGTTGTAGACCTCGACATAAGCTTTAATGGCAGCAAGCACACGGCCGTCGTGCAGGTTCATCTTCTTATTGGAGGATGTGAGCACATTGACCTTATCACGAGCAGCGATGACCGTCGACGTAGAAGGAAAGCCAAGGTTCGTGTGAAATTCGCTGTACGTTT
Source organism: Plasmopara viticola (assembly GCA_001695595.3). Classification (NCBI taxonomy): domain Eukaryota; phylum Oomycota; class Peronosporomycetes; order Peronosporales; family Peronosporaceae; genus Plasmopara; species Plasmopara viticola. The sequence continues at coordinate 497,751 of MBPM02000066.1, forward strand.
TCAATAGACGTACAAAGAAGCGTTTCTTGTTCTCGTTTTGATTGAGCAGCGTTTCCAGCTCCTCAGGGTTCTTCATCTCTTCAAACCAGCGCCACATTAGTGTATCCTTATAACGTTGAGCATTGTCCAACTTTTCTGATGTTGCCATTACGACAAACATGGCCAGCACGTCGTCACTGAAGTATTTGCTTAATTGTTTAAATGGGTCCATTGCTAACTCTGGATGACGCAGACTGAACTTGTTGCAAAATTTCACCCACTTGTAACCCAATGTCCGGCTGTTAAAATCCAGCATCTTGAAAACTTCGTCCGGAGTCTTTCCAGTGTCGATCCAAAGCCGGATTTGCTCGGTCTCCAATACTTTGGCAATTTGCATCGTCTCGTCTATTTTCATCACACTGTCAATGATCGTCGATGCTTCGCGATCTCCATACCGAAGAGTAAGTGCTACAAACAAGCTCAGTTTCTCAATAGGCTCATTCTCGTTCTGTTGAGAAATGATAGATCTCAGCTCAGCAAATGCTATGCTGTACCACTTTTCGTCCCTAAGACCAGAAGTAGTTTTTAACCCACTATAAAATGGATTTTGCGATGAAGGAGCAAATTTATTGTACAGTTTTTTGTACCGCTTCAATAATGAAGCAAAGTTGAGGTCCTTGCCATCGAAGGACTTGAGAGACTTCGACTTGAAAAGCGTCTCAAGTTGATCCGGGGTCTTCAAGCTGTTAAACCAGTGACGCATCAGACAAGCTCTCAATAGCTCGGCCGGGCCTTTTTCCAAGTCTGATTCGCTTGTGAGAAACTTTATAACCCTGATGTCAAAGTTTAAGCTGGAGTGAGAGTAAAGCCTTTTTAATGTCTTGATCGGATACAAAGAAGTCTCTTTTTCATGCTTGCTCAGCTCTTGGATAAACTTTAGCCATTTTCCGATCATCGCTATCTCAGACGATTCTAACAATGGTGACCCAATCCTCAATAGCTGAGCAACCTCGTCCGGTGTTTTACGAGCGTCAACCCAGTATTTGATTTGCCTACTCTCAAGATTTTTTACCGATTTTCCCATTTCTTTGAAAGCCGACATCGACTTGGCTGTATCAATCATCTGCGCCACGCGAAAATCGCCAAAGCAAACGGTGAGTGCCGCCAGCAAACTCAGTCGCTCTGTCGGGTGCTTCGTATTGTAAATCTCAACATATGTATCGAAAGCCGCGAGCAACTTGCCGTTGTACAGATCTTCTTCTTTGACGTCTGAAGTGAGCAGTTCGAACATGTCAGCTGTACTCGACTCCTCCCAAGCCAGTCCCTAAGTACATTCTTCTGCTTTTTAAAGTTCAAGTGATCGAGCAGTTTCTTGTACTTATCCCAATCCGAACGAATGGCTTCCATCGCATCGACAACTGCTGGCGCCGAGTGGTCGGACTCAGTCTCGAGTAATTTAAGATAGTTCCGCAATGACTGAGCCTGACCGGTGACAGCATCCAGGTAGTTTGAGTTTCCCGAGAGCAAAAGGAGTGCTTTGTGCACTTTATCTTTGTTGCCTACAGGAAACGGGATCTGACTTGCCTTAGCTTCATTACTCAACACAGGGGCGAGGTTTTGCAATATATTCACGTTGTTGATGATATCCATAACAGGATCGATACCACCTACCAGAGCTTCATTTAATTCAGGCGATCGTCCGGCGAGATTTATCGTCCTGGCTTCGTCGTCAACACCCGCACGAGCTCTTAAGAACCGTTTAGCGTCATGCCAATTATTCACCGTAAAAGGTGGCAGGTCATGGACATTGGGTGCGGCCTGGTAAGACCTTGCGGTCGAAACAGCATGGACGTATTCCATCAAAAGAACGGCATTCAGGATCGTGGCGGGTTGAAGGCGCATGGCGACACTTTCAGGAGATGTGCAGTGTTAACGGTTGCCAATCAATCCTTTTTCAATAAAGCTTTGAAACTATTTGATTGGATGAAGTTCTGCAAAAAATCGGCATATAGCAATATTGAAATAAACATGGTTGAACGTCTTGGAAAAGGTTAGGGTTACGCCCTCCTTCCAAGCGCGGGGGCTAAATGCTCGCGCGTTTCGGGCAGGTGCTCTCGGGCATCTGCAGGTCTCTAACGAGTCTCACCCTCGACGCGACGGTCTCCAGCACCGGGCGCCGCCTGGGCTCTTACCAAGTCAGAGCTAAACAAAATAATGGAAGACCCTCACGACCTCGGTGCTGGCTGCTTTGCCCGCCAAACGAGACCCGACGTATGCGGACACCACTCTATGCCGTGGACTAGCCAGACAGAGCCTAGCACGTGCATAATTTGGCAACGCGATAACGTAATACAATACAATACAATAAATGGTTGAACAAATTTCATTACACTTTTATCCAGCAAATTGCCTAGCTACCGTTGTGGTATCTAGAAGTATACCAAAGTAGGTTAAAAGTGTAATTCGAGGACGGCAGGCATACAAAATTTCAGTTACATTGGGAGCCGAAGGTGCATCAAGAGTAAGCACTGAAATTCCGTTGTTTTCATAACGGGTTTTTTGGTGCAGTGGTCTTACTACCTTTGCTCCAAGTCGGTATCGAATCTCGAAAACTGACAGGTGATGCTATTTGGGGAGTCGAAAAGCTCGATAAATGCTGAAGGCACTGTCGTGAGTCGTTACAACACCTAGCCACAAGACGTCGGTATGCGAAGCCCCTAATTAGGGGTAGACAA